>OZ007579.1:13257075-13692075 GCA_963931925.1 Onchidella celtica | reverse complement strand
ACTGAGGTCTCGACGGTTTTCGAACTTGAGCCATGCCAGTTCCACCCCGTGTTCTGTAAACTAGAATATTCCTGACTTTTCCGGGCCGGGTTTTATATTAAAAAAAAAAATAATTAAAATCATCTTCCGGTATTTAATGGTTTCAAATTTCATACAGTTTGCAAGCTTCACCCGCAAGAGTTAGATGTTGGTTTCATAAGACCGAAGTCTGAGTTACTGTAAACATGTTTCATGCATGGACCTTTCCGCGCACACTCGAACCTCCACTGCCGAGGTAAAGCGAAAAAAAAACAATATAAAAATTATTTAACCTACTGCAGAAATGACCCTTGACCCATTCTCATTTTTTAAGTGGTGACCTCGGTCCGCCGTGCATGCCTGGCCCTAATTTAATGCTAAAAACCGCTGGTTAAAACCCTTCATATTCGCGCTAGTCACGCAAAAAAAAAGTTATATGGTGCACTCGGGGGGTGAAAGAGGTCACTGTGCTACACACACTGTTTCTAATTCTTTCGCCATCAGATGCTGGCAGGGCAGTGGTTCTCAGCCCTTTTCTAGGCAATGGCCCCCCTGAGGCTCCAAATTTTCTGTAACCCTCACCCTCCCCCTTCCCTTTTCTTTCCCCACCCGTCCACCCGAAAATCCCTACCCAAACACAACAGGTACATTTCACAAGAAGACAAACTTCACACATTATTTTGACGTCAAGTTTTTCAAAGACTTATAAATGATAAAATCCATGTGGGACATTCATGATAAAATAGAAAGCATTGTTTATCAAATGCACCAAAAAAAAAAAACAACAACAGAAAGTAGACCTTTTCTGTTTAGAAAACTCACCTCTGCATGCTGCTGAACAAGTCAGTGGCTGCCATGTGTTTGCCTGTCACGCCCCCCCCCCCCACCCACCAAATAATC
Source organism: Onchidella celtica (assembly GCA_963931925.1). Lineage (NCBI taxonomy): Eukaryota > Metazoa > Mollusca > Gastropoda > Systellommatophora > Onchidiidae > Onchidella > Onchidella celtica. The sequence goes on along the minus strand of OZ007579.1, from coordinate 13,691,157 downwards.
CTCCATTCATGTTTGGCTGTTGTTATAATTACGTACGCCCCTGCCCAAACCGTTTTCCGCTAGGAGCGCGTACGTACGTACACATACCTACCCCTAACCCCGTGCTTATCCTCAATCTTAAATCCTATCGAATCCCTAAACCTGCCCCCCCCCCCCAACCTTTCACCCTAAACACAGGAGGAAAACAAAAACTAAACCTGAAAAATAATCATACATAATTAATTAAGGCTGTTGTCAAGGAGCATTTCGGGAGGAGCTCTCTGGCTCTGGAGACACAAAAAGCTTCAAAATACATACCCCTAGAGCAAAAACCTTGGGGGGCCGTACGTACTTGTAACAACATCCTTCATGGTTTCACCCCCCCCTCCCAAAATCACCCCCTTCATCGTTATCAACGCCCCCCCCTCCCAAAATCACCCCCTTCATCGTTATCAACGCCCCCCCCTCCCAAAATCACCCCCTTCATCGTTATCAACGCCCCCCCCTCCCAAAATCACCCCCTTCATCGTTATCAACGCCCCCCCACCCCTCCCAAAATCACCCCCTTCATCGTTATCAACGCCCCCCCCCTCCCAAAATCACCCCCTTCATCGTTATCAACGCCCCCCCACCCCTCCCAAAATCACCCCCTTCATCGTTATCAACGCCCCCCCCCTCCCAAAATCACCCCCTTCATCGTTATCAACGCCCCCCCCCCTCCCAAAATCACCCCCTTCATCGTTATCAACGCCCCCCCCCTCTCAAAATCACCCCCTTCATCGTTATCAACGCCCCCCCCCTCCCAAAATCACCCCCTTCATCGTTATCAACGCCCCCCCACCCCTCCCAAAATCACCCCCTTCATCGTTATCAACGCCCCCCACCCCTCCCAAAATCACCCCCTTCATCGTTATCAACGCCCCAGCCCCTCCCAAAATCACCCCCTTCATCGTTATCAACGCCCCCCCACCCCTCCCAAAATCACCCCCTTCATCGTTATCAACGCCCCCCCCCCTCCCAAAATCACCCCCTTCATCATTATCAACGCCCCCCCCCTCCCAAAATCACCCCCTTCATCGTTATCAACGCCCCCCCACCCCTCCCAAAATCACCCCCTTCATCGTTATCAACGCTCCCCCCCCTCCCAAAATCACCCCCTTCATCGTTATCAACGCTCCCCCCCCTCCCAAAATCACCCCCTTCATCGTTATCAACGCTCCCCCCCTCCCAAAATCACCCCCTTCATCGTTATCAACGCTCCCCCCCTCCCAAAATCACCCCCTTCATCGTTATCAACGCTCCCCCCCCTCCCAAAATCACCCCCTTCATCGTTATCAACGCCCTCCCACCCCTCCCAAAATCACCCCCTTCATCGTTATCAACGCTCCCCCCCCTCCCAAAATCACCCCCTTCATCGTTATCAACGCTCCCCCCCCTCCCAAAATCACCCCCTTCATCGTTATCAACGCTCCCCCCCCTCCCAAAATCACCCCCTTCATCGTTATCAACGCCCCCCCCCCTCTCCTTGTCACCTTCTTGAAAATCAAAATCGCCTTCCAGGGGGTCGATATCGCCCAGGTTGAGAACTAGTGCTGGCAGGGCGTGGGAGTGCAAGAGATGAGCTTTCTGAGGACGCCCTTTGAGACCGCAAAAAACTATGGCAACACATTTGATCTGTTATGCTTGTTTCTTTTAAATCCTGATCGAAAATAACGCCACGCAAAACACTTAAGCTCTTAGCTCTAAAAGTCCCACTTTTAAAAAAAAAAATATTTTTTAAGACAGAAATTATAATCTTATTTTCCAGTCTGGATACGTTGATAAATTAACCTTAATAATGATGATATTGCATTAATGGTGGTTTTAGCGCAACTGAGTCCATTTTCTGTCTCGGAGCGCCTGAATGTTGGTGATGCCTTGACATCCAGGGCAGGTGTTAGTCGCAAACAAACAAACACGCTCATGCACACTCAGCTGCACTTGTCTGGTGTTTGTACAGTGCAAATGTTGTTTTCTTTAAATAATTCTCACTACTTATGATGTTTCACAAAGCGCAAAGAGTCAAACTCAAACTCGGGCTGCAGTCTAACAAATGAGAAATTAATTCCAAACGGTTTTGTGCAAAATATGAGTCCATGCAAAATTTCAAATAAATCAGCAGTTTCGAAAAAATTGATGTTGACTCTAAAACAGACTCGCCCATTCTAAAACTAACCCCACTCTATAAGACTAAGTAAACTCTGTTTTAGGAAAATGGAAAATAATGTGAAGGACAACAGTGATAAAAGTGCTACTAATTATGATATTATATTAAATTCGCTCGACTGGTTTTCTGGGGGCAAAATTTGTACCATGCATTGTTAATGAGCTTGGCACAGGTTGGAGTTTTTTTGCGCCTCGATGGCAAAATGTTCAACCCGAAGGAGAAAAGACTAGACTCTAGATCTACAGCCATGCAAAAAAAAATATATATATTGCTTTCTTCCACACTTAAGACAAAAAATAAAGTTCCTTCTTAAAGCGGACTAGAATGTAGGAGGATCTGATTCAGTCAACTCGCCGATTTAGAAATCAAATTTATGATTAACCAGACATGCAATTTGCTTAATCATAACTGCGTAATCATAGGATTCATCAGGGCTCTGGACGCATTTTTGCTAACGATCTGAGCGCCAGAAACGCAGACTAGACCAATAAGATAATAAACACAGTTTTAACTTATCTTTCCATATTTGTGAATGTTTTTCTCTGGGAATTCTGCTTTTTTTTTTTTTTTAAAGGAAATTATCAATCAATTTATTTGAGTTGCTGCCATTTTCTAATTTGGTCTTGATTTGAGTGGGTGATTGGCGGGCGCGCGCTACTGGCAGCAGTTAGGCCGACCTTCTGCCCATTCCCATTTCGACATTTTTTTCGCTATGTGTTTGTCTGTTCTTTTCCTGAGACTAAATGGCCGAAATCATGTGTCGCTGGGGCCGTCTTAATGAGCTGGAAACTTCCACAAACTGCTCAACTTTAGACGGAAGATTTTTTTTTGGGGGGGGGGGGGGACAGGGAGGTGGGAGGAAGGAAAACGGACGATGAGAAGAAATACATAAATGTGAGTGGGTCTGGCGAAATCGGGCTCAAAGTGAAAGACCAAATTTCTGAAAAAAAACAACAACCTCCAAGGGGTTAACAACGTCAATGGAAATTGAGATTTACTTACGAAATGAAAGATAAACCATTTTTCTGCATTCAGTTAAAATATTTTGCTGGTAACCCGTCCGTCTTAGAAATAATTTATTTTGATTTTTTTAAAGGAGTATAAAAAAAATTCACCTATTCCCGTTATTGCCAGAGCCACTCTCAAATGTTTGAGACTTTAACACTGCCATTGAACGCTACATACAGAGTGTCCGAAAAATTCTGGATCCATAGGCAAAAATGTATACTTTGCAAGTTTTATTACAGTATACAGTAGACAGATGTCCCCTGGACTTAAATTGAGGGTACATGAGGACGAGTTCAGTGCAATCTTCTTTTGGCAGTTTCAAAGCCAGCCGCCATCAGCCTGTGTTTATAAAAAAAAACAACTTTTAATTATAAACTATGAAAGTTTGCAGCCACGTCCGGGCTTGATCTTTGATTAGTGGTTTCCGACGGCTTGTAGGTTCGTTGTTTTAGAAAGATCGCTGCTGTCCTAGGCATTTACACCTCACTTTTCTCAGTGGCTGGACAACACCCAGGTGAAAGGTGAAAGGTTTTCCTTATACTTGTTTTGTTACACTGTTATTACTGGCTTTTTTGGCCTGTTGGCTTTCTTAGCCCTCAAAAGGGCTCCTTAGTATATTGCCTTTGTGTTCCTTCTTGTCTTGACCTCTTTTTTTCCTTCTTTTCTTTTTTTTTTTATTCCTTTATTCGTTCTGTTCTTTCTAGCCCTCGGAAGGGCTTCCCATCGGGCTGATTCTTTCTTTTCCCTCTTTCAGTGGCTTCCGTCCACTTCCAGCCTCCCCTATGAAGATTTTCCAATAATATTCCTCATCTGCCTACGATTTTAACACTCCCACGCCAATGTCAGGCCGCCTTTCTTCAGCAAACAATTAGTCCAGATGAAAAGTTGTTTTGGGGACAGTTATGAAAAGATAACAATCTCTGACGCAGCAAGTGCATCTTGCCATAATTAATTACTGTCAGACAGCGGCAATATTGGGTTAAGTTCTCACCAACATTAATTTTGTTTGTAGTCGGAGCAAACCGGTTGAATAAGATGCTCACTAAATCGTATAATGGAATGGTTCTCAACTTTTCCCAGGCAGTCGTCCGCCCCCCCCCCCACCCCCGGCTCCAAATTTTCTGTCGTCGACCCCTTTTTTTTCTTCCAACACAGATACACCCCCCCCCCCCCAAACAGATACATTTCGCAAGGAGACAGGCCACACACAATTTATGATGTCAAGTTTTTCAAAGCTGTACCACGTGTAATAACAAAAGGTGTATTGATAACTCACTATAAAACAGAAGGCATTCTTTATCACTGCACTTTACGAATGCAGGCATTTTCTGTTCATAAAACCCATCTACGTGTGCTGTTGAACAAGTCAGTGGCTGCCGTCTGTATTTGCCATCCCCAAACCGCACTCCCCCCCCCCCAAAATAATCCCATATCCATGTTTTGGCCCCATTGTCGCCCTCCTTGCAAATCAAAACCGTCCTTCTGGGGGGGGGGGGGGGGGGGAAGTATCGCCGCTCACGTTGAGAGCCACTGGTTAATGAAATCGAAAAGTCCACGCAGGCAGTGAAACTGATGGAAGCCATTGTTTTTCTTGCCTTGTTATTGGTTCGATTATGCCCATATGATAACAGCTTTGGTGTTTTAGCAGCATAGTGTTTGGCTCTAGACGCCTTTTTTTGGACAGTTGCTTCGATTAAATGTGGGAGAAGCTACTTACAATCTTGTCAGTTTACCTTCAAAATATTCATTTTTCATTCAGTGCCTTAATTGACTATTTTGGTATTGTCTAGAGCAGGGGTCACCAAACTACGGCCCGCGGGCCAGATCCGGCCCGCCATGGTGCTTGATTTTGTTTGATTAAACCAGGGATATCTAGAGCTATGGGATGGACAATTGCTTATGCGGCCCGCGCGTGTAAGTCTGTCAGTTATCTGGCCCCCTGTGAAAAAAGTTTGGTGACCCCTGGTCTAGAGTACTATAAATAATTCCAAGATTGATTGCATTAATTTTTATTATTATTGACACAGTCTTTTTGTATTAGTAACACCCCGCTGGTGTTGGATGTGTGCTTCTGCTGTTAAATCTTTCTTGTCATCATCGTCGTCATCTTCATGATCATCACCATCATCATCTTAATCATCATCAACATCGCCATCAACAGCAGCAGCACTAACATCATCATCATTTTTGCCAACACCAACATCATAATCATCATCATCATCATCATCACCACCATTATCACCACCACTATCATCCTCGTCATCAGCATCATCATCACCACCACCACCGTCATCATTATCACCATAACATCATCATCACCATCATCATCATCATCATCATCATCACCATCATCACCATTATCATCATCCTCATCATCAACCTCAAACGACAACAATATTTTTAAATTCTCACTGCGAGTGTGAGTGAAAAAATTTAGTCGCCGTGGATATTTGCTAACCACTCTTACATGACTTCTGAGATCTTTCATTTCAGTATCTCAACCAGCATTTTCCTCTACCGATTGTCTTTTTTCTAGGTCAGAACCTCATTGTGTCAATTGTGACAGTACACATTGTGTTAGCGAGCGTGTCGTTCATTGTGAAGCAAGGGCAGGTCTATTTTCTTCTGTTAATGTTGTTGTTGAAGTTTTGCCCGTCCCGCACGAACAATAAGTAATGCGCACTTTGAAGTGTGCACGCAGGCACTTAAGAAATCTGCACTTTACAGTTGACTTGTGAGGTGGCATGTTTTTGTCATTAATGGCCATTTTTAGCTAGTTTTTTTTTTTTTTTAAACAACATCGTGCGCCCCCCCCCCCCCCCCCCCAAAAAAAACGTGGGGAAAGGGGGGCACCCATGCGAGTTTTTGACCTCGTTTACTCTAAGCATGCATGACCACTTGAGAGAGTGAGAAAGAGGATTGGGAAAGGGGGCAGAGGGAGTAGAGAAAAGCCGAAAAGGTAAATATGACGAGTTGTTTTTTTTTTCTCTTTTTCCCGCTCGTCCAGATTTGGTTTGAGCGGTGGGGGCATGTTCTGGTGGCTCAAGGGCTGGAATACTTTGGTCCCCTTGCTAAGATTACCCCTGCATGGGCCATGGTTCCCATGCTGTGCTAGTATTACGGTCAGAAATCAGTTTATGTGCACACCAGTTTAATTCTAATTAAATGGCGGCGATGCTTGAAGAGGTGTATGACTGTGTTTGTCAGTATATGGGATTATTTAGAGATGTTAATTCTCCGAAAAACAAAGGAATTTCTGGGTTTTTGAAATATTCAGTTGACGTTCGTTCACCATCTTGATGTGTCACAGGAGAAAGGCGGCATTGAAAATGAGTTAAGATATATCTCAGAATATTACAAAATTAAATGTGTCTTATTTGCTGATACCAAAGGAGAGTTAGTGTAAACATTTTAAAAATTGACATTCCTGGAAGCTTGACAAGGAAAAAAACAAAAACAATTCCAGCTTGGAATCGTGGCAACCGTATTAGCATGTTGCTATTGATGTTGATCTAGTTACCGCCCAGGCGGGGCAAATGATACGTGAAAAATTGTCTCACGTGCAATAACATTTTTATTTCTTGTATCAAGACATCAAAACTGTCTGATATCAGAGCGCGGGCTTTGAGGACATAAAGGTAGTGGTAGACAAGATTGTGTGCAATCAACCAGGTGGTCAATGAGGGAATCAAGCAATGAATCAGACAGACAAATCTATGGAGCGTATCGCGTATCCGAGCTCAATCAGTTCCAAATCGAGCTTGCGAACCATCTCGATGTTTCATGCCGTCCGTAGCTGATGTCACCCACTGTATATATTTATAAATTCCCCCACCTCCCCCACCCCACGACCTCCCATCCTACCCAGATTTACCCGTAAATCCCAACCCTACCCCTTTATTGCACGTTTTCCTTGTCATTTGCGCAGATGATTCTTCTCGTCATTTCTGGACAATTTCTATCTCACATGTTATCGTCCTTCTTGAAGAGGGCATGTAGATGTGAAAACATGTTTTGATACGCACCTTATTGCCTCTGAAAACAAACCAAAACGGAGTGACCATTTGCATCTTGGAGTCAAACTGGTTTGTTTGTACATTTTTTATTGTTTCCGGGATAGTTTTGGAGTTAGGATTAGGGTTATGGCCAGAATTAGTTTCCCATGCCAAAAACCTTACGGAGCTCTGACCAGTAGGATTGACGTCAGGTTCCCCCATAGGAAAGACATCGCCTCTAGTTAGATCCGCTGGTTACGACATCATGCCGACGTTGGGTTGATGTTGATATCCGCCCCCCTACGGCGAGCCTTCCTCCAACAAAGGAAATCCTATTACGTATCTACATCGGGTGTATGTAGATGGGACGGAGGGAGATATGGTAGCAGCCACCATTACTGCATTCTGTCGAGGCCTGGCAGGAGGGGTAGTCGGCGTAACCACAGATATGGCAGGAGAGGCTTGGCGCGAGGGGGGGAGGGGGCAGTAGTCAGCAAAAAAAAAAAAATCTGGTGGAGTAGTCGGCGTGACCACAGGACTAAATCAGGTTGGCGCCAGGCGTAATGAACAAGTAGGTTTTGGTGAGACAGGGAATCGAATCAACTTACTTGTCCGCCTTTCCACTGGCTGAGATGATATCTTTACATGTCAGGGTGGGAGAGGGGGCGGGGGGGGGGGATAGGTTGGTGGTGGGGGTGAAGGGTAGTGGGAGGATGGGGGGAGGGGGTGTGTGTGTGGAGTGGAAAGATAAAAGTGTTAAAAAACAAGACGTCGACAGATCGCGAACTCGGTTCTTGTTTGTTCCAAGTCCACTTTTTGCACAACTGAGAAATTCGACGTTAAACGTTTGCGGCTCGTTTATTGTGTAATTAGTCTCCGGTTCCCAAAGAAGGACCATTATGATATTAATAAGGAGTTAAAATAAGTGGGAATTGTGAAACAGCTTGATAAGTGCCATAACGCATTTTAAACAGGTGTCAAAGTGTTGCATTTGTTACAGCTCTTCTACATACTAAAAGATCTGCAAGAACTAAGGTCGCGAGATACCAATATGTCTAGTATTATTATGTAACTCGTCAGTGTGGGGCAAATGTGGGGTGGGAGTGAGAGAAGGTGGTACCTGGACAGTTATAAATAATGTGGTTAAACAAGGCATAGACAGAATGATATCAATGCATTCGTGAATCAGAATGTTGTGCAATGGTTTTTAATACTCACAATTTAGCTGATTTCCTTTTTTTTTTAACTCACTGGTTGGTCCACATTTTGCTTGAAGTCGTCTTAGAAATATTTTATTTTCATTTTTTAAAGAGGTATAACAGTGTCACCCTAAATCCCATTTCGCCAGATCCACTCACAAATGTATGCCACGGGCACGCAACGCAAAATTTTGACACGATGTACGTAGAAAGTAAGCGTGTTTTTAAAGGCATCATGTTTATTACTAGTTCAATAATTAACGATAATATTCCACTCCGGCGCTGAAGGCATTCAGTTGTGAACTGTTTTATTGTCAGTTTACAAACAAGGATTCACACCTGTCTGTCTATCTGTCTGTCTGTGTGTATGTATGTATGTATGTTCCACTGTCTGGACAAAGGCCTGTTCGCGTGCCAGTGACTCACGGCAGAGAGCGCGTGTATGTGGTTATAAGCGTGTAACTATGTGTTTCAGGGTTTCAGACAAAAAAAAAAAACAACCCAAAAAACAACAAACAGAACCAAACCACAAAGACAACAAAAAAAGCAAAACCGTAGACCAGACTCGCTTGTAGTTTTCCAGACGGTTGCCATGGCAACGTGTATTGTACACATCGTGACGCAAAATCCGGCGACATGCATTTCGGGTAAGCCATGTGTCGGGGCAGTTAAGAGCCAAGACATTAGAACTGAACAGACGCGACAAAAACAAAAAACGGTAAAAAAAAAAAAAAATGCAGGAAGACAGAAAGAGAGGGAGAGAAAGAAAGAAAGAAAGAGAAAAAAATACGTTGAAAGAAAAACAAACACCGAAGGCATTCAGGCCGCAGAAAAAAAAAAATGGAAGGAGGCATAAATAAAACGAAACACGACAGGGGAAAAAACTCCTCGTCGATATCCATCGTTTGCTCTCCCTTGGCGTGTATCATTTGTTCGCTTCGATTTGCCATTTACACTTGTCGGGACGTGTCGGCAAAAGCAAACCATCTGCGGATAAGACACACGGATTTATAAGTATCTCAACGAAATGACCAAATCATAAAGTTTAAATTTTACCAGGATTTTTTGGCATCTCTCAACCAAAATCTTAGTTGTGAAATTTTCAAATTCAGGATGGTGAAAAGACTTTGGAAATGTGTGTAGGGAACTAACACCACTGTGCGCTGGGAGTCCAGGTCGTGAGATATCTTGCGTGAACCAACCAGGCAACATTTTTTTTTTTTTTTGCGTGGAGATAAGAAAAGAAATTCCCCGCTGCCATGACGTATTGGGCCAGTGGTGGCGTACATTTCACAACGTTCAGAGAGAGAAACAGATTTAGAAAATGGCATTTTTCTGTCTAGGTGAGAGGTATTGCAAACAAATTGGGCGAGGGGTGATCTCGATTGGGAAATATTTTATCTTTTTTTTTTTTTTTATCTTACCCTCAGAGGAAAAGGGCATACATCAAAAGTGTGCAGGTAACAATTCAGCTTTTACCACTGGAAACTGGTTCTCTTAGAATGACACGGTTCCAACTCCCTTCCGTCAACTTTTGAGAACTCGAGGACTGAAGTTTCATGTGAACGTAGCTTTTAGAGCAAAGAATTTTGTTCTTTTTTAGTAATGCTTTACTAATTACACACCGAATCTGCTTGATACTTTGACGCACTATGGAGACGGCCTGTACAAGTAGTGTGTAGTGTGTGACTCAGTTCAGCCAAAAAGTGGAGATAAAACCTTGTCATTCTAAGGGTAGCCACACAAAGGCCACCGAATTCTGTCACCGAGTCACTAGGCGCTTTAGGTGAGAAGAATTGCACTACATAAACGGACCGAATCTAGGCGGGCTCTGTGTGCAGTTGTTGAAATTATATAGTGCAATTCTTCTCACCTAAAGCGCCTAGTGACTCGGTGACCGAATTCGGTGGCCTTTGTGTGGCTACCCTAAGGGAACGAACTGTTACAAGACAGAGTAACGTGAACTCGCATTTCTGTGACAAAAATCAGTGATATTTTAAAATATGTGAGAAGGTCTGACGAAATCGGGCTTAAGGTGAAAGACCAAAATTCCTGAGAAAACAACTTCAAAAGGGGCAAAAATTTTGTATAAAAAATTGAGATTATTAATTGAAAGATTACCCTTTTTTTTTCTTTCTGTTTTTTCCGTCAGTTTCCTGTGTATTTAATTGTATTTTGTGTGTTAGTGATTATTTGAAAATTTAAAAAAAAATTTGTTTTGGTGCAAACACGATGACACGTTCATTTTTTTCATTTCTTTTTTTTTTTTTCAAAAATCATTTGGCATCCCTGGGAGAGACAGACGAGAGAGAGAGAGAGAAAGGGAGAGGGGGAAAGAAGGAGCAAGGCGATAGCGTGATAAAGACTTTATTTAAGTAACCCTTTTTTTTCCATTACACCTAAAAGTGTGACGCATGTAAGTACATGCAGTAACATCCCGTTCTTTGGCTGTTCCTTTGAAAACTTTTGCTATTTCACAAGTTAAAGAGGGAGATGGGGGACACTTTGACCGAGCGGGTGGATGGTTGGCTTTCCCATTCTTCCCCATGACCTATGAACCACTGGCTGCCTGTGTTACTTCACAAGATAGACTGGGAAACTAGATTTAAGTCAAAATGTAGCCAAAAAGAACAAAAAAAAAAAAACGTTGCGAAGCGTTTGCTTAGGAAATAATATTCTTTAAAATAAGAATCATTATATTGGTTTAACCTTTTTCCGAACGTGTACAAAATAATGTAGACAGAGGGATATTAAAAATGGTGCAAAAATTAGCACAGTTTACCCCCTAGATCTAGTCTTTCATATTATCTGCATTCCTCAAAATGCATAGCAGCAGTCCAAAATTTTATTTTGGGAAATTATTTTTTGTTTATCTATGCTTACTAGATCTAGTTAATATGAAAAAAATCTTTTAAACATAGGAACTTTTTTTTTGGTCGCTTTTTTTTTTTAGAATGCATTAATGTTTCACATTTGCTTTGAATTCAGTTATCAGTGAACGACCGGCACAGTTATGCCGTGCTGGTTTTTTCTTTAAAGTAACAAGTCAGGTCCCCGGGCCCTGTGTGTTATCAGTCAAGGTGATCTGGCCTTGCGCGAACTGTGACATTCATAATGGCCTCTGCTGACCTGATTTCAGGTGGCCCCAAATAACCGTGTCATCGGCCCCTTATCGAAAAGTTACTCCGCATGGGCGTTGCGTTGCCATGGCGATGACCTGCCCTATAAAATCAATGAGTCGGCAAATACACGATAGTTCATAACTTTTCTATTTCGTTAATGTTTGATATGTGTATATTTGTGTCGTGTGCTAGGCTGGGTGGGAAATACAGATAGATAGATAGATAGATAGATAGATAGATAGATAGACCGACCGATGGAGAGTTAGGCAGACATTTTTGTATGTCCCGAAAGATATTATGTATTTCGTTTTTCCCATACCTATTAATCATTTGGAGGGGGTGGGGGGGGGGTGAAATTAAGGCGGTTGGAGAGTGGCGGACGGGGGAAACTGATGGCGGAACCAACTTACTATTTCTTTGGTAAAGGAAGAGGAACAAGACGGTGTGGGTAGAAAAAAGAGATTTTGAAGGGAAAAAAAAAAAAAGAAAGAAAGAAAGCGATAGCAGATACAAGGGAAACTGTTGGGTTGAGAGAATGTCCCAAAGTGGAGAGTTTCAAGTTCAAGTTTATTGTTTGTAGGCCTTGACGGCCAATTCAAAACAAACAGAAGAATATCATGCAAACAAGCTATGAAGAAACATTAGAAACAGAACGCATGGTTATTCACTCTCTCCGCTCCTTGCTGCCTACCACAATTTATACATTTACTTATAATACACTAAAATATAGACTGATAGTTGCTAGCAACAGCCACCATTCTTCAATCCACCTCTACACCCCCCCCCCCACCCCCACCCCCCCCCCCCAACCACCACATCCTTCAGTTGTTTCTACCTTTTTCTGTCGTAAATGTTCTGTACAGGAAAATAGCACTAAGATCTACATTTTAACACATAGAAGAGATCAGTTTTCAGCCACTGAGATAGAGAAAGAGAGACAGAGTGAAGAAAGGGTACGGTGAGAAGGAGAGAATGAGGAAGAGAAAAATTCAGTGTCTGCAGAGGAATGGAGCGATTGGCAAGGTTGATGGCGACAAAGGATTGAGACGTGGAAGGGCTAAGAAGATGGGAAAGAAAGAGAAAAAGAGAGGGAGAGACAGAAATAAAGAAGAATCAGAGTGAAGGAGAAAGCCACAGAGAGAGAGAGAGAGAGAGAGAGTGAGTGCAAGAAATATTATGTTATTTTAGGCTATGACGAGGACATGGCGGTCACAGAAAGTGGATCAATAGTGTTGGAACTGTGTGGGGCCGGGGGCTCCTTAGTCTGGTGCTATTGTTGTATGTTCTGGTCTGTAGTGTGTGTGTGTGTGTCATTTGACATGTGGGCATAGATAGATAGATAGATAGATAGATAGACAGTAGGTAGAAAGATAGCTAAACTAAAGATAGATAGATAGATAGATAGATAGATAGTCGGGCGGACAGAGGGATAGATGGGTGGTTGGATGGGTGGTTGGATGGGTGGTTGGATGGGCGGTTGGATGGGCGGTTGGATGGGCGGTTGGATGGGTGGTTGGATGGGTGGTTGGATGGGTGGTTGGATGGGTGGTTGGATGGGCGGTTGGATGGGCGGTTGGATGGGTGGTTGGATGGGTGGTTGGATGGGTGGTTGGATGGGCGGTTGGATGGGCGGTTGGATGGGCGGTTGGATGGGTGGTTGGATGGGCGGTTGGATGGGCGGAGGGACGTGGAGAGAGAGGGGGGAGGGAGGGTTATGGAGAGAGGGATGGATGGAGGAAGAGAAGGCGAGGGGTGGACGGAGGAAGGGGGAGGAAGGGATGGATTAACAGATGGAGTCAGAGAGGGTAGATAAATTGGCGGTTATATGGGTGGGTTTATAAAGTGATAGATAGATAGACAGACGGACAGACAATAGGCAGATAGGTGAGTGAATGTAATGGATGGACAGAAAGACGGGCGAACGGACGAACAGGTGGATGGATGAGAGGACAGAGAGACAAAATAACGGATGGGTGGATGAGAGAACAGACAAGCAGTCGAACGGATGGGTAGATGGTCAGACGGGCGAACTGATGGATGAATGAGAAGACAGACAGACCTACAGATGCATAGATGGACAAACAGACGAAAGGATGGATGAAGGAGAGGACGGACTGGCGTACGGGTGGATGGATTGACGGATAGATGAATGTAGTATAATTTGATGAAACAGAAAATCGGAGTTGTGTAGGCGGTCAGACAGATAGATAAAAAATATAATGATGTTGTTAGTCATGGATACGTCAGTGATAGGTCAGGCCACCAGACACATGTTGACAATGAGAGCAGCCCGCACGCAGACTCACAGACAGACAGACAGACAAGCACTGGAGTGCCTGGCCAGGGTACCCTCACCGCGCTAACTGGTGTAAGGCTTCTGTCACTCACTGTGTGTTGGGAAAAGCCAGGATGTGTGGAACCTGCAGTTCTTTCTCTCTGTCTCTCCCTGTCTCTCTCTCTCTCTGTCACTGTCTTTCTGGATCTCCCTCTGTCTCCTCTGTCTCTGCTCTGTCTGTCTGTCTTGCCCTCACGTCTCACTCTCTGCCTCTTTCTCTCTCACTCAGCCCCTCTTTATCCCCTTCCACCCCCACCCAACCCAATACTCTCTGTCCCACCCTCTATTTCTCTTTCTCTGTCCTATCATTCTGAGGGAGAGAGAAAGGAGAGAGAGGGGGGGGAAGGGAGGGAGGGAGGAGAGCGACAGAAAGCTTTCTCTCTCACTCCTTCGCCCTTCTCTATTCCCTCCCCCGCCCCCCCCCATACTCTCTCACCCTCTCTCTCTCTCTCTTTCTCTCTTTCTCTCTTTCTCTCATTCTGAGGGAGAGAGAAAGGTTAGAGAGAGGCAGAGAGAGAGAGTTAGGGGGGGGGGGGGAGAACGACACAGAGAGAGAGAGTAATGAAAATAAAAGGGGTGAATTAATATATCGTGTTCGTGTATTTATAACGATGACGTGGAACCTGCCATGGCCTCAGTACTGGATCAATATTCCAGCAGGGTGACACACATACCTGGGACTTAGTCAGGAATATGTGCCACGGGGTGAACACTTACACAAGCTGAAACCCTCGAAATGGTCAGTGGCAAAATGATAACTCAAAAAAAAAAAATGTAGGCGAGACATAGAGGGACAGAGAGAAGGGGACAGAGAGAAAAACGGATAGAGAGAGGGTCACACACACAAGTGGCAACGATAGAGAGACGATGATACAGGGAGAAAGAGGGAGGGAGAGAGAGAGACGGATAGAAATGGAAAAGGGGGCAGAGAGAGAGAGGGGGGGGGGCACAGAAACTGAGATAGAGAGAGGGCACAAAGACACACAACAGTGACAGAGATATAGAGACAGTGACTGATACAGGGGGAGAGAGAGAGAGATAGAGGGCACACACACAACAGTTACAGATAGAGAGAGACAGTGACTGATACAGGGAGAGAGAGAGAGAGATAGAGGGCACACACACAACAGTGACAGATAGAGAGAGAGAGAGAGGGCTCACACCCGCAGGAACAGTGACATAATAGGCCTAGAGAGACAATGATACAAGGAGAGAGAGGGCACACACACTCACAACAGTGACAGAGATAGAGAGATACAGGGAGAGAGAGAGGGCACACACACTCACAACAGTGACAGAGATAGAGAGATACAGGGAGAGAGAGAGGGCACACACACTCACAACAGTGACAGAGATAGAGAGATACAGGGAGAGAGAGAGAGGGCACACACACTCACAACAGTGACAGAAATAGAGAGATACAGAGAGAGAGAGAGGGCACACACACTCACAACAGTGACAGAGATAGAGGGATACAGAGAGAGAGAGAGGGCACACACACTCACAACAGTGACAGAGATAGAGAGATACAGAGAGAGAGTGAGGGCACACACACTCACAACAGTGACAGAGATAGAGAGATACAGAGAGAGAGAGAGAGGGCACACACACTCACAACAGTGACAGAGATAGAGAGATACAGAGAGAGAGAGAGAGAGAGAGGGCACACACACTCACAACAGAGATAGAGAGATACAGAGAGAGAGAGAGGGCACACACACTCACAACAGTGGCAGAGAGAGAGAGAGGGCACACACTCACAACAGTGACAGAGATAGAGAGATACAGGGAGAGAGAGAGAGGGCACACACACTCACAACAGTGACAGAGATAGAGAGATGCAGAGAGAGAGAGAGGGCACACACACTCACAACAACAGTGACAGAGATAGAGAGGTACAAAGAGAGAGAGAGAGAGGGCACACACACTCACAACAGTGACAGAGATAGAGAGATACAGAGAGAGAGAGAGGGCACACACACTCACAACAGTGACAGAGATAGAGAGATACAGGGGGAGAGAGAGGGCACACACACTCACAACAGTGACAGAGATAGAGAGATACAGAGAGAGAGAGGGGGCACACACACACACAACAGTGATAGAGATAGAGAGGTACAAAGAGAGAGAGAGAGGGCACACACACTCACAACAGTGACAGAGATAGAGAGATACAGAGAGAGAGAGAGGGCACACACACTCACAACAGTGACAGAGATAGAGAGATACAGGGGGAGAGAGAGGGCACACACACTCACAACAGTGACAGAGATAGAGAGATACAGAGAGAGAGAGAGGGCACACACACTCACAACAGTGACAGAGATAGAGAGATACAGGGAGAGAGAGAGGGCACACACACTCACAACAGTGACAGAGATAGAGAGATACAGAGAGAGATAGAGGGCACACACACTCACAACAGTGACAGAGATAGAAAGACAGTGACTGATACAGAGAGAGAGAGAGGGCACACACACTCACAACAGTGACAGAGATAGAGAGATACAGGGAGAGATAAAGGGCACACACACTCACAACAGTGACAGGGATAGAGAGAAACAGAGAGAGATAGAGGGCACACACACTCACAACAGTGACAGAGATAGAGAGATACAGAGAGAGAGAGAGAGAGCACACACACTCACAATAGTGACAGAGATAGAGAGAGAGAGAGAGGGCACACACACTCACAACAGTGACAGAGATGGAGAGATACAGGGAGAGATAGAGGGCACACACACTCACAACAGTGGCAGAGATAAGAGAGAAACGGAGAGAGAGAGAGGGCACACACACTCACAACAGTGACAGAGATAGAGAGATACAGGGAGAGATAGAGGGCACACACACTCACAACAGTGACAGAGATAGAGAGAAACAGAGATAGAGGGAGAGCACACACACTCACTCACACACAGCAGTGACAGATAGAGAGACAGTGATACAGGGATAGAGAGAGAGAGAGAGAGAGAGAGAAATAGAAGTGGATTGGAGGGCTGAAAGAAGCAGACACACATTGAGAATAAAAAATAAAAATCCAATAAAAACGTGGAGAGAGAAAAAAACAAGAGCAGAGTCATTTTGTCTGAGAGATTCCGGTTTTATTGAGAGCATGTTGTGTTTGTCTGGCAGAGTTGTCTTGCTTTCTTTTCTTTGCCGCACACCCCCCCCCCCCCTTCCACACTCGCCCTAGGGCATGATAAAGGCGGCGCCGATAGTGGGGTGCCCGTTATGTTTGAATGGGGAGGTAGGCTATGCATGTGCATATTGAAATGTATGTGTGAATATTATATCTGTATTTGTGAGTTTGTATGTTTTGGTGTGTTTTTGTGTGTATAGACTGTGTGTGTTCTCGTGTGTTTGTGAGTGTGTTAAACTTGGCAGACCGAACCGAAAGGAGGAAATGAAAAGAAGTTGAGTGAGAGTGAGTGAAAGTGTGAATTGATGAATTAATTAGGAATGACGGAGATGGAACAAACAAACAAACAAAAAATGAAGAAAAGATAGTTTGAAGGAATAAAGCCGTGTTTTCACGTTTACGAACACGGAAACAGAAACGTCAAAAATCCAGCAGGTAGTATAAAGAAAGTGTGTTTCCATGTGTACGGAAACGGCATTTTTAGGACATAAGAAAACAATCTTTCTGTTTCACTACTTGAAGGGTTTTTAGGCGTTTCCGTTTCCGTACACATGAAAACCCAGCCTTAGTGGACGAATCAGTAGTGTTTTCTTTGGTGGCACACGGAGTCCAGACTGTTGTGTGTCCTGTTTGGTTCTATGTGCCAGGTGTCTCTTTCCACTAGTTGGCTCGACAAGTTTGGCGTACCCGAAGTAGTGAGTGGCACAGGTTGTTGCGGTCTCTGGTTCAACTCCATAGTTTATATCTCACGTTAAATCCGAGACAAAACGGTCCTG
Source organism: Onchidella celtica (assembly GCA_963931925.1). Classification (NCBI taxonomy): domain Eukaryota; kingdom Metazoa; phylum Mollusca; class Gastropoda; order Systellommatophora; family Onchidiidae; genus Onchidella; species Onchidella celtica. The sequence goes on along the minus strand of OZ007579.1, from coordinate 13,673,395 downwards.
ACGGCCTCAATGCGCCACCTGGCTCATTTAAACATGCTTGTAGTTCACACCCATTTGCAAGTTCTCTCTCTGTCTCTCTCTCAGTCTCTCTCTCTCTCTCTGTCTCCCTCTCTCTGTCTCTCTTTCTCTGACTCTCTTTCTCTCTCTGTCTGTCTGTCTCACTTTCTGTCTCTGTCTCTCTCTCTTTCTCTGTCTGTCTTCTGTCTCTTTTTCTCTCACTGTCTATCTTTCTCTCTGTCTCTGTCTCTATCTCTCTGTGTCTGTCTGTCTGTCTCTCTCTGTCTGTCTCTCTATCTCTCTGTGTCAGTCTGTCTGTCTCTCTTTTTCTCTCAGTCTCTCTCTCTCTATCTCTCTCTGCCTGTCTGTCTGTCTCTCACTGTCTCTGTCTCTGTCTCTCTCCGTAGGTCTCTTTCTATGTCTGTCTGTCTCTCTCGCCCAGTCTGTCTATCTGTAGGTATCTCTGTCTATCTTTGCCTGTCTGGCTGCCTTTCTTTCGCTCTCTGTCTGTCTGTAGGTGCCATTGTCTGTCTGTCTGTCTCTCTCTGTCTGTTTATGTGTCTGCCTCTCTCTCTCTCATACCCCTTCTCTTTCTCTCTCTCTCTCTCTCTCTCTATCGCTCCCTGTACCACACCCTCTCTCTGCAGCCGGCGCTGACCGTTTTTTTTTTAAACCTTCCACTTCATTCTGTTGTTTCTTGTCTTGTCTACACGTGCTACCGTGTGTGTACATAAGTGTGTGTGCGTGTGAGTGCGTGTTTGCACCGGTCTTGATAGTCGCGGAGCTTGCCAACGAGATAAGTGCTATTGAACCCTGCAAAAGGTGAGTGCGACCTGCTCCTGAAGCCAGATGATAACTTGGCAAAGGACACTGGGGTATCGCTGTCCTCCAATTTCCAGACAATTTGGCATCGAAATTGTAAACACTGCATCAGGCATAACAACACCGTATCTAATGTCCGTGCCTGATGAGGTGGTCGTATCCGACATCGTGAAAACAGAGAAATCAGTTCTGAACGATACGGTACGTGCAGATCCAGCTTTTGCCGTCCCGAATCCCGAAATTCCGAAAAGGTCCGAACTGGGCGCTAATGGTATTGGAATTGAATTTTTTGCGACTTTAGTATTTGTTTGTTTCAACTCCACCTTTGGCACAACTGAGAACTTCAACGTCGAACGTTTGCGGAGTTGGTATTGTGATAAGAAATTGGAATAAAGTTGACCTGTGAAACAGCTTGATAAGTGCCATAATACATTTTAAACAAGTGTGCAAATGTTATACCTCTTCTAAATACCAGTACTAAAAGATTTTCAGTTTTTCAGAAAATGGGGATAGCTATAGAACGAACAAGAACTAAGGAGAACCTCGTCTTCTCGTCTTCTCTTTCCTTTGTGTTCTCAATCTCATTATTGTTTCTGTTACTGTCATTACTGTACTGGACAGTGTCCGCAACAAGTGTATCTTGCAAATTTGGAGATGAGTAACCCACTGAGTCAAGTCTTTTTTCTTTTTTTTTTTCCGTTTGCGTGGGGTTTCAACCCAATACTTGCATAGGATGAACTAGTCGATGTGCTTTTTGAAAACTCGAATTCAAACTTCAGACATACGCCATAGTCCACAAAATGGACACAAAACAGACTTGATGTTTCAGCGGCGTAACCAGCACAAGAGATCGTAGTGTAACATTTGAAAGTCATGCAGTTGCTATTATTATTACATACACACACACACACACACAACAGTCACAGAGAATGTAGAGAGACGGCAATGCGGGAGGTTGGGGGGGGGGGGGGAGTCGAGAGAGTGAGAGAGAGACAAACAGACAGAAATAGAGGGAACACAGGGTATCAGGGGTGAGGGGAGGGCGTGGTTCAGTGTAAGATTTCTCTTTCATTAACACATGATTATATATTACATTATTTTTATACTGTAGACATCCGCCCTACCCAGCATTTTTTCTCTGTATTCGACCACTTTGACAACCCGAGTAGCGAGCACAGTAGCTTACCGTTTAATTAGCCATTGTACTTTGTTTGTACTCCATGTAGGGTAGTGGTTCTCAAAGGGGGGAAGCACCTGGCCTTCCAAGGGAAGATCTGAAGGGATGAACTTCAGCCAGTCGAGGAACTTTCCACACTGAGAAAAGATGTACTGTGTACACTGCGTATGTATGCATCAAATGAAATACAGATGTACACAACTAAAAGTGCAATCATTTAATTAACAGTTTACAAAAAAAAAAAAAGCAGCTGCATCAGACTGATTCGCGTTTAGATCGAAAACGTTGAAGTGTAAATCTGGGTTTTCATGTGTATGGAAACGGAAATGGCAACGGAAACGTCAAAAACCACCAAGCAGTGAAATAGAAAGAATGTGTCTATTTGTACCCAAGTGCCGTTTACGTACACATGGAAACTCTCTTTCTTTTCACTTCTAGGTGAATTTTTTGACGTTTCCACTGCCGTTTCGGTTTCCATACACTTGAAAACCCAGCTTTCAAATGAAAAAAACTATTTGATGATAGTTCAGAAGGTTGGGGGAAGGTTAAACCTGGGATCGCAAAGGGTTTGCGGGTATTGGGGGGGGGGGCGGAGAGAATGTGGCCTGGACCGGACTGTGAGAATCGCTGAGTCAGGAGAAGATGACAAAGCACCACGGAAATGTATCGATGATTTTTGTTGAAGCCAGTGGGTGGGTTAAGTTCGAATGGCTTGGGGATGGAATTCGATTGTGGACCAACCGCAGTTCTCACTGGTGGAGCCGTCCGTATTGTATTCTCTAGGTGGTTCCAAAAGTCTGGAAAGATCCTGAGTCCGAGACACCCATCTGGTTGAGCGCCCGCATCCTACAAAGCTATTCTACATTTGGTTCGAAATTCTGAAACATTCGGGAGTCAGAGACACTATCCACCTTCAGTATTTTGCGACCATTTGTACAATTTCCATTTTCTGGAGATCTTTTAGTACGTAAAAGCGGTATAACGAATACACACTTTGACACTTGTTTAAAATGCGTTGTGGTACTTGACAAGCCGTTTCACAGTTCCAGTTTATTCTAACTCTTTATCGTAATAAACTAAAGCCACAGACGTTTAACGTCGAATTTCTCAGTTGTGCAAAAAAGTCGAGTTGGAACAAACAAGAAATCAGGTCGCGAAATGCTGAGTTTAAAATGGGAAAAAGATAATATGAAGTCTTTCTCACCACATCCTATCCCTTCACACATCCAAAAAGAAACAGATGCGAGGCCGCTTAATATGTTCACTATCATGAGTGCTTGCACCGCGTCATATTTCGACCTATGACATATTTTCTGGTGCCATTTGATACCTGCTTTTGGAACAAGAATGGTGTATGTGTAACCTTGACTGGTTTCTTGAACGTAATATCTTGTTTTGGTTGTGTGAACGATTGTTTTTTGTGTTTAACCTCATCTAGAGCAGTGGTTCTCGAATTGGGTTATGTGGAACCCAAAAATTCCATAAGCCTTCAGGAGGTATCATACAAAGTGCGGTCTGACACAGTCAGATGCTGACAGCAATATGTACACCAAAGAAATAATGGCAGAAGCTGACGGTGTCTGACCGGGTTTAGTATGATAGGGTCTTCCCGAATTTACTGAGAAATTATTGGAAATTATGGTATGTACTTCGTGTCTGCCAGCACATTGACTGTGTCTGACTGGGCTTAGTATGATTGGTTCTTTCCGGGTATACTGAGAAAACATAGGAAACTATGGTGTTCTCTTCTTGTCTCTTCTTGTCTATCAGCAACTGTCTGACCAGGCTTAGTATGATAGGGTCTTCCCGGATTTACTAAGAAAATATAGGAAATTTTGGTGTGCACTTCTTGTCTGTCAGCTCATTGACTGTGTCTGACACGGGCTTGTTATGATCGTTTCCTCAGAGGGTTGGAAAGGCTCCTTTGCACCGGAAGTATGGGACCCCCTGGTGTATTGTTTGTTTCGTGCGCACTATGTGCGCAGGAGATGAATTGCATTATCTGTTTAGTGCATTCATTGTCAAGGATGGTTTCCACTGTAACATGTTGTGTCGTGAGAATCCAGCGGCGGATCCAGGATTTCATCTTGGGAGGATGGGAAAAAGGGGGGAGAGGGCATTTCCACAGTGCTGGAGCATTAATTATTTGTCCCATAATTTCTGCCATTCTTTGTCATTTTATGTTTGTATCTCTGTTATTGGTGTTATTTAAAGACCAGACACAAAGCAAGACAGAACAAAAATAACTTTTTAACAAATTATGATTGTGGTTATTTTTTTTTTTTTGTTATTTGAACAACAGCAACAACAGATAAATAAGTAAATATATAAAAATAGAAGTACGATCACAACTTTCCATCTGCTTTCCATTGCCCTTCTTTTCCTTTCTTTTTTTTTTCCTCCCTCCAAACCCCATGTGTCATTTCTAGAGGAAAGATGCGGATGAGTGGCCCCTCCTACCAGATATCTTCCCTCTCCAGATCCGGCCGCCCCTGCACCGACTTGTTTACCCCTGATGGATCTTGAACACCATCACGCTTGTAAACTGCCAACCTTTGTTGCCCCCGGGTTAAATTATGCAACTTCACATGACAGCGGGATCACTTTGAAAGGGCGTCCAGCATTTTAAATGAAGAGACGGCATTTTTATCCGTACATTGTTTAAACAATACCTGGTTAACCGTTAACATTTGGTTTCTCCCTCCCATTGTTTCTGCTGGTGCCCTACATGGTACGCCGCCGGGTAGAGGTGATGACTAACAGTAATTATTGGTAAAAAGCCCCCCATGTAAACTGTCAAAAGACGGGAAAAATTATAAGCAGAAACAAGCATAATTAATCCTTTATTCATAAGCATTTGTTTGTATTGTTTCCCAGTTCATTGTTTTAAATGTCTAGCCATGTGTTTTCGGAGCCTACGACTTCGAATCTGATGACAGTTGATCATTTGCCCCGGAAAGGTTCATGCCCCAGAGGGTCACAGTTTTGCACTGTATATGTCAAAAGTTACATTCTGAAGACGCCAATCTCATTCTATGGACTTCAGAATTGTACACGTTTCTGCAACAGGATACTTTCCGAGAACGATCGTGTCTTTGCACGCACTTTGGGGTAGTATAAGTTTCTGTGACACGGTACTTTTCAATAGCGATGGTGTCATTCCGGGTACTTTGAAGTTGCGTGAGTTTCTGTGACACGGTACTTTTCGAGAACGCTATTGTCATTTCGTGTACTCTCAGAATTTTACAAGCTTTTGTAACGCGATACTTACTGAGGTCTTCGTTGTCGTCCCACAATGGCTGTTTTGGTTTAGTCAGTCTGTTTTTTGTTTCGTTGTTCTGAACTTTTAAGACTCTATTCATAGGGTTGGATGGTTGGCGTTTTTGGTAGGCTCTCCTTCTGTTCTACCATTCTGTTATATTCTGTCTATTGTCTTCCTTTTTTCCTAGCATAATTTGCTCACGAGTTAGATGGTGGCATCACGACAGTAAGTTTCACTGAGATCCGGCGCACCAGCCAACTCCTCATCACCATGCAATTAGGCTGTCGACGCCCCCCCTAGGCTAACAGGGCGTTGGTTCAAAGTTTAGTGTGTCTACACCAGGTACTTGACATTACAGGAGACGTATGCATGTAACATTACGATGCCTTCTCATCAAATAAATACAGAAACAATCCTTTTCCATGGACTGACCCCTATAAATAGATCCGAACATGGACATGACCTTTCCGTGGTCACGAGCAACCAGAAAATGGCCCACGTGCCACTGAGTGTATAATTGTCGCGAGAGTTTAACGTGAAAGGTCATTCGCCTACACCTGCATGAACAAAAAGGTTAAAATCCTGCGCGTGCATACATTTTTTTTTCTTCTTCTTGATTGTTGGCATAAACATTGGAAATTCTGCGCGAGAAGATTTTCTCTTAGAATCTTGATAGGGGTACGTGGCCTAATATTACAAAGCCAAATATGGAAAAATACTTGAGTTTGCGTTTTACTCATCTGGAGTCATGAATTTGCTGGAGTGTTCATTGGCTGAGTTTACGCCATTTTGCGTCCTCTATGAGCAATGAAGACCAAACAATATTTTCTCAATTCAGCTTTGAAACTAAACTATGGTCCCCGGACAGTTTAGCGCTGTGGTTCTCACGGCCCCTGGGCCTTATATCACTCCACTTGGCACCCCAGGTTTCCTCAACTCCTCCCCCATTTCGAATTATCATCTCATAATTTTTTTTTTCACCATTGATCTGGGTTTTCATGTGTACGGAAACAGCGACGGAACCGTTAAAAATCCCTCAAGTAGTGAAATAGAAAGAAATGTTTTCATATAATTGTGGAAGTGCCGTTTCCGCACACAGTGGAAACACTCGTTGTTTGTACTACTCGAAGGGTTTTTGACGTTTCCGTTGCGTTTTCCGTTGCCGTTTCCGTGCACATGAAAACACAGCTTTAGATTTGCTTGCTGGGAAACTGCTATTTAGAACCAAAAAAGGGGTCATTGGGCATGAGGTACATGGTTGAAATAATAATGGGCTGCTTGGCACATGAGGGGTAGAGGTCTTGCAAATCAGGCATTTTTTTGTGCACATCGACAAAATTAGTGCCATTTAGAAAGTCGACCCGATTAATCGAAACGCGCTTACACGCTGACTAAAGTCCCAGTAGGCCTAGTGTGACATTGACAATATGGCACGACGCCATTTATATACTGAAAGCAGTTCAGGTCAAACCAAGGCGGATTTACCCAAATCTCTGTGTGTATAACGACAGGAGACTGTATGTGTGAAAAAAGAGTAGATTTTAAGAGATGCAGAAGTCTTTCCCATTGCACCCCCGCTCTGTTTCTTTGTTCGATTTCATTAATGATCAAAAGCAACAATTAGTTATGCAAAATTATAAGCCAGTTAGAAAGGTGGAACAGTTTTATTTTATGAAATAATGTTGGAAAAGTGTTTTGGCTTGTACGGTGTTTTCTCGTAAAACGGCAGAAGTCGGTGTGTGCGCGTTTAACGAGCAACGCAAAAATTAGGCCATGTATCTGCACTGTTAGCAAAGCTGCGTTTTTTGGTACATGCGTGAACCTGAGGGGAGTCGAGGAAACGGGAATGGGGCTGGGTGGTGGTGATTTTTTTGGGGGGGAGGGGGGGGGGTAGGGGGGTGACGAAAAACAAGCCACTTGTTCTTTGGAGTGATTGGTGGCCTGCATGTGTGACCTACTTTATTGTCTACTGGTGGAAAAGTTGTGTTGTTGCGATGATAATAGCGGATTGTCCCTGCTCTGGCCTAGGGCAGGGGTGCAGGTTGCTATTGTGTGGTGGGGTGGTTCAGCCATTGATTGATAAAAAAAACAAAAAACAACCTAGATAAAACAGTGTGTTAGTACACCACAGGGTCGACGTTTGGATCAGTAAGGAGTACACATAATTGGGTTCTCTGGTGGTTGTATATACTGGTCTAGTGCTGATTTTACATTAACAGAAGTAATCTACGTTCAAAGTTGCACCACCACTTTTTTTTTTTTTTTTTAATCCAGACCTCCCCAATGAATATGCGTCGTATCAGTTTCGAACTTTGCAAGATGAACCGATCAACTTAAGTTTTTTTGTTTTCTGATATGAGGTAAATAAAGGTTTCTGTTTCCATTGGAACGGGGTGACTTCGTCTTCTTCAAGTGACACTTTGATTTGGTTTTGCCTTCAAGTTTTTCTATCTAGGCCAATGCGGTAACTCAATATTCTCGCGCCATTCAAAACCACCCTCTTCTAGAGTGGTTCCCCCCCCCCCCTTTTTTTCCCTCCTTTATCTCATTCCAGCAGTGTTGACCACTCGTTGTTGAAATGATCCAGCGGCATGGCCTAGACGGTATTGTGGAAGGTTTTTGTTAGTTGTTGCTGTTCAGGGGCGGAGGCAGTTGTTTTGGAGCTTTTGAAGGGGGGCGACGGGTGTACGAGATTTGTTTTTTGTGCAAGCACTCACTATTTTGCTGTAGGTATCACAAGAATTTTAATTTTTTCAAGAGCCAGATTTGGAATTGCGATTAGTTGTGAGCTGAAAGGTTTATTATAATAATAATAATAATTGTTATTATTATTATTTTATGAGGGGGAGGGCGATTGGCCCTGTGTTCTAATGTTTATGGAGTTGAAAAAGAGGGAAAGAGGGAAACAAGGAGAGAAAGAAAGGGAGAGGGAGAGAAAGAGACAGAGAGGGAGAGAGAGAGAAAAAGAAAAGAGAGAGAGAAAGAAAGACAAAGAGAGAAAGAAAGAAAGACAGAGAGAGAGAGGGGGGGGGAGAGGGAGAAAGAAAGAGAGAATCACGAGCCCTTGTATAAGTACTAAAATATGTTCAGCCCGATAAGAAGAAGAGAATATTATGCAACAATTGAACTATAAGATTATTCAACTCGTTCATACATGTGATGTATTGCTTGACGGGTAGAAGAGGAAATGGCCGAGTTGAGGGGAGAGGGGGGGGGGGCAGAGAGAGAAGTGTAGAAAGAGAGTTACGGAGTTTATTGTGTAAGTGACGACCCCGGGCAGGGAGGAGAAGGAACTACCACTGAAACACAATACTCTTGAGAGAGTTTTAAGGGCGACCTGGTTTGTCCATTGTAGGGTCGTACATGTGGTTTTCTTTATGGTCGGCCCTTTCAATGTGTGTGGGAATGAGGACGTTCATGTAGTTGTTGTTGTTGTTGTCGTTTGTGATGGTGGCGGTGATGATGATGATGATGCTTTTCTCTTGGATGTTGCGGTCACGGATGAATGGTGGACAATAACCTACTTTGGGTGTTATTGTGAGAAAGTGTGTGTGTGTGTGTTTCTCAAGTTTCCTCCGGTCTGTTGTATTTTATACTTGTCATCTGTCAGTCTCGCTATGGTACACCAAAATGTTATTTTACCCTAAAAAAGAAAAATGTACTTTTCCATGATAATGCTATTTGCAACACAGTCATAATTATGACAACTAAAACACGGGTTATATTATTTCCGCTTTCAATTGGCATTTGAGCTTTAATTTAATTTAATTTTTTATTCTTAATTTCATTTCGTTCAGTACGTTTTTCTTGTAATTATTACCATTTTGTAAGTTTGTTAGGCCTACTTTTATTTGTTCATTTTCCGCATCATGGTAAATTATATTTTTGATCCACTTTGTATTTCTTCCTTTCTTCCCCTTGTTCTTTTTTTTTTTTTTCTTCCTTTCTTCTTCTTGTACTTTTTTTTTTCTTCCTTTCTTCTTATTGTACTTTTTTTTTTCTTCCTTTCTTCTTCTTGTACTTTTTTTTTTCTTCCTTTCTTCTTCTTGTACTTTTTTTTTTCTTCCTTTCTTCTTCTTGTACTTTTTTTTTTCTTCCTTTCTTCTTCTTGTACTTTTTTTTTTCTTCCTTTCTTCTTCTTGTACTTTTTTTTTTCTTCCTTTCTTCTTCTTGTACTTTTTTTTTTCTTCCTTTCTTCTTCTTGTACTTTTTTTTTTCTTCCTTTCTTCTTCTTGTACTTTTTTTTTTCTTCCTTTCTTCTTCTTGTACTTTTTTTTTCTTCCTTTCTTCTTCTTGTACTTTTTTTTTCTTCCTTTCTTCTTCTTGTACTTTTTTTTTTCTTCCTTTCTTCTTCTTGTACTTTTTTTTTTCTTCCTTTCTTCTTCTTGTACTTTTTTTTTTTCTTCCTTTCTTCTTCTTGTACTTTTTTTTTTCTTCCTTTCTTCTTCTTGTACTTTTTTTTTTCTTCCTTTCTTCTTCTTGTACTTTTTTTTTTTCTTCCTTTCTTCTTCTTGTACTTTTTTTTTTCCTTCCTTTCTTCTTCTTGTACTTTTTTTTTTCTTCCTTTCTTCTTCTTGTACTTTTTTTTTTTCTTCCTTTCTTCTTCTTGTACTTTTTTTTTTCTTCCTTTCTTCTTCTTGTACTTTTTTTTTTCTTCCTTTCTTCTTCTTGTACTTTTTTTTTTCTTCCTTTCTTCTTCTTGTACTTTTTTTTTTCTTCCTTTCTTCTTCTTGTACTTTTTTTTTTCTTCCTTTCTTCTTCTTGTACTTTTTTTTTCTTCCTTTCTTCTTCTTGTACTTTTTTTTTTCTTCCTTTCTTCTTCTTGTACTTTTTTTTTCTTCCTTTCTTCTTCTTGTACTTTTTTTTTTCTTCCTTTCTTCTTCTTGTACTTTTTTTTTCTTCCTTTTCTTCAATGCGGCCCATGCAATTTTATTGCAGTGTAGGGGATAAAACAGTGGAGGAAAAAAACAACACGAAGTTAGATTTTATGGGGAGTACTAAAATATGTTCCATTGAGGTTAAAAACCACGGCTTTTGAACGTATTAAATGTAGCGACCAACCGTCACCTATAAGCATTTTGACCTAGTTTTAGCGTCTCCAGAATAGCGTGATCATTTCATCCAAATGCATGATCTGAAAGTGGTACAGGTGGTAGGTTGTATGACGGTAAACTTCAGTTCCCGTGACCGAAAGACTTCTGCAAATGAGCGAGATCTCCGATTTGCGATCTCAGAACATAGTCACGGGCGAGGTACCTGCGGCCGGGCGGAGAGCATGCTCGGACTGAGTATCTCTGCAGAACAGTACAAACAGTTACGTTACATACGGAACCAGGGCGGGACTGCTATAAGAAATATTATGTGGCCATGTTGCCGCATTGAAGTATTTGACCCAGTTTTAGCGTTTCCAAATAGTGAGATCATTTCATTCAAATGCATGATCTGAATTTTGTACAAGGGTAGGTTGTATGAAAGTAAACTTTAGTTCCAGTGACTGAAAGACTTCTAACAAAAGAACGAAATCTCCAATTTCCTATCCCTGCACATAGAAGTGGGTGTGGGCAAGAAAGGGCAAAGAAACCCGCGGCGAGAATGCATTGCAAAATAATACAAAAGGACGCACCGTACCAAGGAGGGGCGCGCAGCTATACAAACTGTGTGGAGTATCTTTCAGCCACTGTGCTTTATGCATTTCTGTGTCAATAGTAGACCCTGCTACTCTATGTAGAAAGACGGTATTACGTCAGTCCATCTCAAATTCATTTTTTTTGCAGCTTTTTATAGCATGAAATGTAGTGTATTTTTCTATCTCGGTTAAAATTTAGTGCGGTAAATCTGTTTTTTTTTTTTTTATTGTAGAGATCACAGAATGAAAGCTGAACGAGGAAAAAAAAAAGCGGGTTGAAATGCGGAATGTTTTTGTTTTTTTTGCAACTTCCTTAAAGTTCCGGTTTTTGGTTCATACTGTCGTTCTTCGTGAAACGGCAGAATATTATTGAAGGGATATTTAGTTCTCTTAAAGCTTAGTTCTATTAATGCGTGGTTCTGTTCGTATCTAGTTCTCCTGCCTAGTTCTGTTCATGCGTAATTCTATTCGTGCCAAAGTCACAAAAAGCTGTTAATGAGATATTGAAAATTTAAAAACATGTTTCTTTGCATGGTGTGACTTTGAAAACTTCAGGTTTTTCAAGGTGCTCCAGTCAAACAAGAACAGCCCTCAGCCCTGAGTTAATGTGTATTGAACACAATACTCGCTGATCTGTGGCCACTACTGTAGTGTGTGGATGCTAAATCAAACACTACAGTAGTGTATAAAAGATAAGCATGGAAACGAACCTTCAGTAGTCTTAGCTTTTAGCACAAAAAAAGACAACAACAAACTTTGACTACATGATATTATATTATATATATAATTGACCTAATTAGCGACATGTGGCTCTTTGGAAAGTTGGTATGAAATACTTTCTTCCCCTTCAAACACTGAATGCACTTATCATGAAGAAAGAAATGCAAGACAGAATCGCATTAGCCTAGCTTAAAAAATATGTATAATATATTCAGCTGCTAAATAATACGTTTCTAGCAAGTACTGGATTCATTTTGACACACACAATATCTGGTATTGTCGCTAAGATAGACAGAAGAAAAAAAAGAGAAAAAGAAACAAGGGGGTGAAAAGTTGGTGTTTTATTTTTATTATTGTGTAGAGAGAGAGAGAGACTGCTCTTAGCATGAAGTTGCTATTTATCATTGGGCTTTTCTGCATTGTATAACATTGAATATAATACATAAAACAGAGAATGTAGGCGTGTAATCAGCCAAAATGTTGCAGCACATAACATGTGCGCTGGTGCCCGTTTCCCACTGAAATACATTTTAAAATCAGATAAATGATTTGAATGAACAAATGGATGAATGAATGAATTGATGACGAATGTAACCTAGTTATAGCACAGTAACACTATTTCCTTGCACTAAGCCGTACTGTGACCTCCCAGATTTATCCGTGTCCATCTAATCTCTACTGCCAAATTCTGGAGAGAAAAACCCTAAACGCCAAAGGTGAAATGTTGCATATTTCGCCTTTGGCATTTTGGCGTTGCTCCATGCGTTATTCTTGGTTCTATTCACATTTTTGTAAGACTAAAAAAATAGAAACTGTTAGCCGTACAAAACTGTAATCCACATAGAAGGATAGAAAAAAAAAAAGATAGTAATTGATGTTCCTATTCGTAATTGATGTTCCTATTATGCGAATATTTAGAGTATAAGAGTGTTCGTTAAATGAGGGACTGGCTGTATCTGTGTCAACTAGTGGTACAAGTTGTACTATCGCAAATCAGATTGTTACCATGTACTTTATGGAAGGACTTATGACTATTTTAAGTTGCTCTCACGGTTTTGTCTCGATCCTATGACCTGTGCGAACGCGCGGTCTTACACGTCCAAAAACACACTGGCGCCTAAGGGGGGAGGAGATAAAGAGTATGTCTGTGTATGTCTGTATGAAAGATAAAAAATACGTAGTGACAATTTAGACCATGGTGACTAAATTTGGTTGTGTTTGCACTGTGAAGTTTTGGGGAAAAGTGCAAAGGTTAGTCTTAGGATTACGTTCAGCATACTGTTTACAATAATAACTTTTTTGTTGGCTAGTTGGTCATGGAAATAGATAATGTTTTCGGAATCTGACATATTTTCATTTTGTTGATCTCTGTCTTTTTCTGTTCATATCGGTGATTTATTCTGGTTTTGTTGCAGTTGTTGCTAATTTTTCTTCACTATTCACTTGAATGCGTTAAAATGATAGAAGAAGAAAATAGCTGTGTGTCCTAAAACCCCGCAAAAACCGAGGCGAAACAGGTTTGACCCAGAGCTCTGTAGGCCATAGCTGTTCAAGCTAACGACGGGCCTTGACTTGGTGCCTTTAGACCAATTTTAAAAAAAGCTACCTTATTTATTCACCTTTTTTGTTGTTGTTGTTTTTGTACCGTCTTCTCAAATTTAGAACCCCCGCCTCCTACGGCCGAGTCAAGAAGAAGAAAATATCCCGCGCACGGGAAATAATATTCTTTGAGAAACAACTAAAAATCATTATCATCCTTCTCCTCACCCCCCCCCCCCCCAAATACCCACCCCTGCACTATCATCAATTGTTTTCCAGTTTGGCGACAATTTGCAAAACAACAGACATCAAGCATACTTGTCCCACCGAAATAGACAGCGCAAACAACAAAGCAAAACGGCTCTTGAACAGAAAGACGATCATAGAAAACAAGACAAAGACGTATTTCACTTATTAGTCATCCATTTTTCTTTTTAAAGCTCGAAAGAAAAAGAAAATATAATGATCAAACAAAACAAAAAAATCGCCTTTTTGCCGTCCTAGTGAACTAATTCTGTGAATCAATAAAGTTTAACCGTCTATGATATTAAATGGTCAAATTGAACCACAAATTCTAAGACTTTAGTAATCACTTTACAATAGTAGGTCACATTTGGAGATTGGACATGAAGAAATGTCCAGAATTGTTTTATTTGAGCCTGCCTTCAAATTAGAGGTCTTGAATTTCTGTACCATTTGGGTATCTTTTCTAACCTACATCACGTTTCATGTTGAAATGTATGCTGTGTGCCATGTTTTTATTTCTTAAGTGTCCTGGTATATATCGGGTAGCCTGCCTTTACGTGGTGTATTTGTAGGTAAAATAGTTCTATTGTTTGTCTCCCTTTGCTCGTGTTCTGCTGGTTGTTTGTCTCCCTTCGCGCTGTGTTAACTTCTAGGACTTTGCCTTGTACCCCGAATTGTGTTTGTTTCAGAATACAGTGCCGTTATGTCGGTATGTCTGTCTGTTTGTCTGCCTGTCTACCCGATGCAACCCTTCTCCGCCCGTTGTTATGCCTCTCAAATTTGTACGCGTTTCCGAATACTTATCATGACATCATCTGTCTGTCCGTCCGTCCACCCGCCTGTTTGTTTGTCTGTCTGCCTGTTTGACTGTCTGTCTGTCTGTCCCACACCCTTGTCGTGGTGCTTTCGAATTGTGTACGTTCAAGAATGTCGATCAATGTATTTATCTGTTGTCAAACTTAATATACTTCCTCCTTCAGGTCTTCCGGGTTCTCAATGGAATTAAATTGTCCGTCCGTCTGTCTATCTGTGTCTGTTGTCTGCATGTCATGTCTTTCTTTCTATCTTTCAGTCGGTGGTGGTTGGTTGGTGAGGGCTTCTGGTAGGCTCTTTCTGTCCTGTCCTTGTATTGAGTCTGTTTGCCGTCTTGCATTTTCTTAGCACAATGTAGCCGTCGTCGTATCGACGTGATTTCTTCAAACTAAGATTCAAACTGTCTGTCAATCAGTCTGTCTATAAGTCTGTCTGTCTGTCTGTCCCCGTCTGTCTGTCTGTCTCTCTGTCCGTCTGTCTTTGTCCGTCCGTCCGTCCGTCTGTCTGTCTGTTTGTTTTTCTGACAGCCTGTCTTATAGTCTGTACGTCCATCCGACTGTCCGCTCATCTCTCCATCCGTCTGTCTATCTATCCGTCCGTCTGGCCTGTCTGTCTGTCTATCTTGCCCCCACCCCTTCCAAAACGTAATCTCCATCCGTCTGTCTATCTATCCGTCCGTCTGGCCTGTCTGTCTGTCTATCTTTCCCCCACCCTTTCCAAAACGTAGACACACAGACCCCGCCTTTTTTTTTTCTTTTCTCCACGAAGAAATGTCTGCTTTTGACGTCAAGGTTTGTTGTTCCACCAGTTTCACACTCAATAAAATCAATGTAATCAGGGGTTGCGGGCGCTGCCTCTGCCGTGTGAACTCCCCCAAAAAACGCGCGCTGTTGTCAGTCAAAACTCACGCAAGAGAATCCCATCTCCATGACTTACCCTTACCCAGTCTAAGCTCTTCATTGTCACAGTCGTAAGTCTGCGGTCTGCGACACGAGTTCTGTAGACGTCATGTCATCTTGTTTGAGTTTGTTTCTTTTGGTTTTTTTAACCCTCGTCGCCCAAGGTGTGGACAGAAACACTGCCTCCTGTCGTATCGTTCTATTATATCCTGTTTAACGTCATGCTTTTTGCTAGCACAATTTGAGCGTTATCGTGTGGACGTGCTGCAAACTCAGATTCTGTACCCCGAACCACAGACTAATAAATTAACCAGACTGGATGATCCCATTGTGTGACGCCACAAAACAGCGAAAAGTCATGAACCATCCGCCATATTAGGTTTAAGGTAGCGACCGACGCTTCAGCATAGCTACAATTTTGAATGACACCATTTTGACGCGCCTACTGAACGCGGAAGTTTAGTTCCGCACCAAGAAACTAATACATGTACAACCAATCTTGGCAAATGAAAAGAAATGTCTACTGCAGATATAACTAGAATCGGAATTTCCCGAGCGGCGGCCATGTTGGTTATACAGTCGTCGCTCGGGAAATTCCGTAAAAAACGACACAGCCCGAAGCTGGTGTTTCCAGTCTGGTTAATTTATTAGTCTGTGCCCCTAACTACATTATTTTAGATAGTTAACCTTTTGTACACACATTAGTTTGCTCTCCTGCACTGGCTGCAAAACATGTGTACCCACGCACACGCACACAGCTGAGAGAGACCATAGTCGTTCAGCCAGTGAAATCCTGGCAGTGAGGAAAAATAGGATCAACAACAGCAACACCAGCAAGAATAACAACAGCACCAACAACAACAAGAACGACAGCAGCAGCAACAACAATACCACCCGCAGCAACAACAGCAACAGCAGCAACAAACAACAAGAACAAGAATAACCACAGCAACAGCGGAAACAAAAATAAATAGATTTTAAAAAAGGCCGTAGTAAAACCGCCCTCTCCGTCTCTATCTGCTGTTCACGGTTTGATAAGCATTAGAAGGAAGCGACCGGAAGGCTCCATGCACTCATGACGAAAAAGTCTTTCACAAGAGAAAAAACGCGTCCTTTCCTCTTGGTCTGATTTCTAAAGAAGAAAATGGTAAAAGGCATGTGAAATGAGCAGTGAAGGGCACATTTCAGGAAAACGGAGATAATGCTTTGGATGGCGTTACACATAGCCATTTATTATTATTATTATATTTTTTTTTTTGCTTTTTAAATTTCCTTCTCTCTCTCTCTCTCTCTCTCTGTCTTCTCTCTGTAGCTGTCTGTCTCTGTTTCTCTTTTTGTCTCTGTCTTTCTCGCTCTCTCTTTTGCTCTCTCATTCTCTTTCTCGCAGTCCGACCATCCGTCCGTCTCTGCCTCTCTCTGCCTCTGTGTGTGTCTGTCTGTCTGTCTTACTAAAACTTGCTGTTTTTAAATTTTAAATGTGGATTTTTTCCTATCAAAAAAAAAAAGGAAGAAGAAGAAAAAGCGATAACAATTATGTTTGCATGTGAGAGGGCTGGGAGGAGGAGGGAGGGAGGAACAATGTCAGCAAACCTCTATCTGACGCATTTTTTGAAGTTTACTTGAAAAGCCCAGTTGAAGGCAGTCACGAGCCTAAGAATATTCTGCTGTGAAATAATGAAGGAACTCATTTTCTCGGTGATAAATTATCAAGACATTGTTGCAGTTAACGCCAAGGTATCATTCTAACAGAAATTGCGGTCCAGAATTATACTTATTTGAGACAATCTCCGTTGACATTGATTACATCGGTGATTATGTTGTGGCACACAAACATTACCACAAAAAAAAAACAAAAAAACAACTAAGTCAAAATTTGGCAAAAAGTAAAAAGTTGTATGTAGCAAAGCCTCGCGTAAGAAATAATACCCAAACGATGCAATGTTTTTCAAATTATTTATTGTTCGATTGTTTTATCTGTTCAATGTTTGTGTGCTCTGTTGTTATTTTTTCGGTTTTTCTTTCCTTGAAAAAAAAGGATCTTGCCGAAATATCGGCCATTTTCTGTCGTCTCTTTGAGTTTGCGTTTCATTGTCTCCTTTGGGTGTTATTTCTTGACGCGAGGCTTTGCTACATTCAACTTTTTCTTTTTGCCGGATTTTGACGTTGCCCATAGCCTTGCTGCGGCCCCCAGTTTTTCTGCGGTTTTTATAATATTTCACACACACAGACACACACAAAAAACCCCTGTACTTTTGACATTAATATACGGCTGTGTATTATTCAGACTCTTAGTAAATAACCAGTGTTTCGTTGTTGTTGTTATGATTGTTTCCCTTAGACTAAAAAAAAAAAGGAAAAGAAAAAGGAAAACAAATAAAGAAGAAGAAAAAAACATCACCAGTCTGGAAAATGTTCTTCACGAGGGTCACGAACCCAAATTTTGATTCCCCCCCCCCCCCCCCTGTTTTGACGTGATATCATGAAAGTGAAATTAATTTTTATTGGACGCATTACTAATACATGTTAGTGTTGCACTTTCTCCAAAAGTATCATTCTAACAGTAATTTATGGTCCAGAATGATAATTATTTGAGATATTATACTTTCACCAATTATTATTGGTTACATCGATGAGTATTTTATTTTATTTTGTTGGGTAAAGACAGCACCAAAAAAAAAACAAACAACCACAAACATTCTTTACTTTTGACATTAAAATACACTTGTTTATTATGGAGAATTCAGCAGATAACGAAGCTTTTGCTGTTGTTGTGGTTTTTGTTGTTGTTGTTGTTGTTGTTTTCCATTGTCTAAAAAAAACAAATTATTATTTAATAATAACGGTAATTAAAAAAAAATACCAATCTGGGAAATGGCCAGGGCATTATATTATTTATAGGTCTTGGAAAATTGGAGAAGCACCCCGACCTGTTGTTGTTGTGGCCGTTTTCCTGAAACTAAAGAAAATAAATAGTAAAAAAAAAAAGCAACACCATATCAAAAAAATTGTCTTGGTCTTGTAAGTCCCTGAATATCCGAGAACCACCTCACGTTGTACTTGTTGTTGTTGTTTTCCTCAGACTTAAAAGACAATAATAATGAAATATCACCGATCTGGGCAATGGTCTTGGCTTTGCCAGTCCCAGAAGATCCGAGAACCATCTTACATTAAGCTAGTTAACGTAACGCTAGTGACTAAACTTGATCCGCCCCTGGTCCGCTAACAAAAGCTTGACATACGGACTTCAGCTCGTTAGGGGAAAAATCCCCGGGCTCAGTTAGAATTCTGGATTTATAAAATTAACAATGGGATGGTACTGGACTGAGAGACTAATGGTGTTATTAGATTAATGAATAACTTTTTTTTTGTCAGGCTGCTAAAGGTGGAATTTTTTTCTTTTTCTCCGAACGGAAGATAGGGAGGGAATAGACGATGCTATGAGATTAAGTATTGGGAACGAAACTGGAGCATTTCCGATGTACTTGCACGTTATGGTGTAAAGACAAAAATAATGATTTTTTTTTTTTTAAAGTGCGACAGAAATACCCACACCAAAGGCCCTATCAAGCAATTTATTTATACTCTTTTGCCAGCTAACAGCTAGTTAAGTAACACCCTGGATTTGTACAAGTTTATCCTTTTATTACACTAAAAATAAGTAAGACCATTAGGACTCGTTAATTATACAAGCCAGGGATGCCATCGAATAATATTTATTTTTTTTTTGTAATGATCAGTCCAATTTGGCAAACGAAGTCATAACTGGGAGCAAAAAACAGGAAAGTACTTTGAAGACCAGTTTTCATGAAATAATGGACCGAAAATGGGATGTCTCGTGGGTAGTTCTAGGTGGACGTCTATGGTGAGCTTTCTTTGAAAAAAAAAATATTCAGTAATAATAATAAGACAGTATTACTGGTAATAATAATAATATTAATAAGAAGACATGTTTAATTGAAATATCCCACAGGAAAGACGTCGTTCGGATTTGTTAGAGATTATAATGTTGGCTGTTCAGACACAATGTCATCCAGTAGCCTACCTCTTGTTTCACCGTAACGATGCATTCGTGGGGTGGGGACGGAGTTTGAGGGACGGTGGGGGGGGGGGCGGGTTAGTAGTAAGAGTAAAACATCTCTGGGCCATGTCCCCCCCTCTCCTCCCAATTTCCAAATTTTAAGTCCACATTATCGTGCACCTCTCAAAAAAAAAATAAAAAATGTCGATATGATGCAAAATGTTACAAATAACTGCAGCGACAAAGCCTTTCCCCGTATCAGAACGAGAAAGACCTTTGTTGTGCAACATTGCTTTTTGAAAGTTTGCTTCACGGATTGTGACATCTCAACTGTTAAAATCTCTGTTTTTTTGTTTTTTTTCTGGCAACTGAAGAATCGTTTTTTCCGTCACTCCAGTGAATCTGTGGACATAAAGACTTTTTGTTTTTTCCAAAACGCGGTCATATATTTGTGGACTTGAGATTTTTCGTTGCAAAAGGCTTCTGAACCACTCAACACTCAGACTTCAAATTTTATATGGTGCATCAGGATGGACGTAAGGGTGCATTTTTTAATAGAAGTCTCAAATCGATGTAGCTTTTTTTTTATTGGAAATGTATTGTTTCCCCAATATTCACTAGGCTCATTGACATGCTGTAGGTTTCTATGACATCATCCCTTCCTGAAAATGTTCGGTGCGCACCACTGCACACTGTATACTGTCCTATCGCTGAGTTTTGGTGATGACCCTACGCATCTCGGCTTTTGTTCTTATTCCTTTCGGTCTGAAGTGGTGTCCTTTGTTGTTGCATCTCTCTTATAAGCTATCTACGCAGCATTAATGCCTTTCTTAGTTCACAGGCGTCTTAAGTTTTACCCAAAAAAAAAACCAACAACAACAAACTGTTCATCGAACTGGTAATCAGCTAGTCATGCTATAATTGAGCCAGAGAGTGAACATGTACGCGCCTAACATGTCTTGACAGCTTGACCAAAAAGATACGAAACTTTGAGCCTGGTCGATAAATGCCGTGGAGTCGCCCATTTTGGACCAAATTCAATCCTTAATTTTTTATTATTTACCTACCATTTGTTTGTTTGTTTGTTGTTGTTGTTTTGTTTTTGTTTTTGTTTTGAGGCGCAAGAAAAGAAAGGTTAATTTTCATTGAGTAGAATCCAAAAGTATGATCGGGAATTTTGTTGAATAAAAGAAGGGTGAGACTGAGTAGTCTGCTAATTCTTATTGTGTCAGATTCAAGTTTTCTTGTTTGTTGTTGTTGTTGCCTCTGTTCTTTAAGTTGTTTTTTTTTTCTTTTTGGTCGATCTAGGCGAAAATATCATTTCTTTATTTTTATGATTGATTGTTAATATCATTGTGTCTTATCTCTATTTCCCCGACAGAAATGAGGAGTCCAGAGCATTACGTCACTAATTGATACGACAAAGCAATAGCTTTAGCCTAGCAATGGAGGCGGGCAGTGGCCAAACAACGAGCCAAGGGGCGGCTCCCATTATGACAGCTTCCACCAGCACCGGTAAGTCTTTATGTGTGCTGTCCTGTGCTGTTAGGCCGGAAATCCAAATAGCCCACACCGAAACGACACAGAGACGAAACTGAAACGATACAGAGACGAAACAATGCAAAATAATCTTACTTTCTGAATTCATTCAAAAGAAACGACACTGGGACGAAACAAATCACTCCAGTGCAAATCTTACTTTTTGAATCCATTAACGCGAAACGTACCCCAAACGAAACAAATGGGGGCAAGGCAAAATTATCATAGTTTCTGAATCTGTTAACTTCAGTCACAAATGCAGACTTTTTTTCTTTTCTTTATTTGGTTTCGGTATCGTGACGATGTCGGGTATGTGGATTTTCAGCTTTAGTCTGTCGCCGTCAGGGTGTCGTTTGTCCACTATTTGTCTGCCTGTCTGTTCCCTCTGTCATTTGTCTGTCTGTCTGTCAGACATCCTGTCTAACGTTTCAGAATTATTTCGGTCTGTTCACCTCAAGCTGATGAAGTAGCCTACTCTGTATTTCAAGGTTGTTTGACTGAGTACCCGGACTTTCTCGTAAAATTGTCGAGTTGTCGTCCCGCTGTTTCCGTTTTTCTAGTATGTATGTCTGTATTTTGGCATGTCTTATTGTCTGTCATTTCACCGTGCTTGTCTGTCTGTCTGTTTGGCCTGTAGGCAACGATCTATTAGTCTTTATCTGTCAGAGTTTATGGAAGCCCTGACATGGTCATACGTTTGTGCTGTAAATGTGTATATTGTAATTTCTTTTTCTGTCGTATAGGAATTTTGTCAACTCCATTTGACCTGATTTGATCAGAGCTGGTCCGTCATCTGTTTCTTCTCTGCCATTTTATCTGCATCTCTGAACATTGACTTGCTTGCCTGTTTTACCCACGCTGTCTATGAGCCTCTTTTTATCTATGGACCGGATGTCTTTCATTGACCTTTTTTGTCTGTGTGTAAATTGCAAAGCGTAGCACAGCCGGTCATTGACGCTGAATACTAAAAAGGCCTACACTCAAACTCAACTCAGATTTCATGTGACAATCTTTTTCCACCCTTTGGTTCAAAGTTGTTTTAAAAATCACTCTTAAAAAAAAATCGACAAGAACAACGAGAATCAGAATGTCTCCTTGTCTTCAAACATGAGGGTTTTAAAAAAAGAAAAAAAACAACACCTCAATTTGTGAGTTAAAAGTACTGAAATGAAAATCCAGTCTGTCTTCCGAAACACGCATTGTTTCGCAAAATAACAGTATCCGAGTTGAACGAATCGCAGATTTAAACCTTTCCCAAGCGAGTTATTTTCTGTGTCAGCCCTGTCATTTTCTGGCACTTGAAATGAGACGGCGGCCGCCATTGGTCCATTTCAAATTTCGGTAATGGTTATTCATTTCTTCGGGTATTCGTAGTCTGGACGTCTCGCCGAAAAACTTCTTTTTAATTGTGTTGATGTGTAAATACGATGTGTCCATGTGTATGTGTGTGTTTGTCAGAATGGTGTGTGTGTGAAAGAGCCAGAGCACGCGCTTATGTACGTGTGTCTGTTGTCTGACTCAGTTTTATAATGTGTTGGTATGTTGGCGTGAACGGTGTAAGATGATGTGTGTAAAAGTTACTAAATGGGCGTTTTTGGAATTTTTGTTTCTTTTCGAAGGAGTTGACAAGCACCTACCCGTACTGTGCATTGGGATGTGTATGTGTTATAATATTCCCACATATTACATGTGTAAGATACTATGAGTACATAGATCTAATTAGATCTATTATCGTTGGCACAATCATGAAACCGTGTAATTGCCTTCGCACAAAATAATACAGTTTACAACTCTTTTTTGGCAAATATAAAAATTGTGTCTGGAAGGAGTTGTATTGTTTCTAATATCTGAAAAAGAATACAGTATTTGAAATTATGCTGTGGTTTGTGCTCTTTGACAGCGCGTGGGTACCGGGTATACGAGTGACTTTTGGGGTGGGGGGGGGGGGTAGAGGGATGTGCTGGTGTCGCGGGTGATTGATGGGTTCTCTTGGTATGGTCTCCTCCAGTCCTATCGATATCATTCTTTATATTATTCTGTCTATCGTCTTATTTTTTTTTTCGTAGCCCAATATGTGTCGACGTGCTTTTTTTTCAAACTCACCCTCTTGCTAGTGTGGCACAGCACGTGTAGTCTTAAACTCAGAACAAGTGCTTTTGTTCGGCTGTCCACAGTAGCCGGACGGGTGGGTTGGTGGGCGCCGCTAGAAGTGTCTTCTTCTGTCCTGTCATTGCTGTTATATTCTTTCTATCTTCTTGCTTCTTCCTAGCACAGTGTGACTGTTATCAAGTCGACGTGCTTTCTTCAAACTCAAAACCCAGTAATCGATAGTCGTCTTCACCGTTATAAAACAACAAGGACCACAATAACAATGAGACTACAGTAAAACAAAGCAACAAATTTATTTTTTGAAAATAAATTTCTGAAGCCCACGGAATTACAGGAAAATCAAAGTTAATTTAATAATTTTGAGAATTACAGGCCTTCAAAACGAACGACTGCAACTCTTGAGACGCGAGTGGGTTGCCCAAACGGTGATTTTAATTGTGCCTGGCAGTTTTTTTTAAATGTTGATTGAGTCAAGAAATTATATTGTTTTTGAGTTGTTTTTTTTTAAAGCACAGTCAGTTTTTTTGTGTTGTTTTTTTTTGTGGGTTGAACCATCGCCGATCCCGGACAATTTTACCGGAGCCAAATCTTTACAGAGAAATACAAATTCGAAAACGTGGCAGTTTGGGGGGTTAGAATTGAGTTTTCCAATTTTTTTTCTTCAATCTTTAATTTATTTTACTAGATAAAGTACCCTGCCGTATCCGGGATAAACCGGTGTTCCCACCCTTTTCTCTCTCTTCCCCTCTCTGATCTGGCCAATAATCCACTGTCTTGCTTCAGAATAAGTAAATAAAAAAAATCAGTTTTACAGTATTTGTCTCAGCGTGACGTGAGCGGAAAAACAAGCCATTGTCCTTACATCAAGGGAATTCGAAATCGAAATAGAGAAAACTGCAACAAGTAAATAAAAATAAAAACAACGAAAAATGCAACAGTTAAATCGCAGATGTTAGTCAAAACCATTATCTTCCTTTGGGGCCACTTCGACTCCGATTTCAATTATTTCCCAATTATGGTGAGCGGTAATCGAAGTGAATGTCTGGCCTGGGTCTTTCCCCTTCTGTACCTTGAAATTTGCTGTCCCTTGTTTAGCAAGTCTTTTTCTGAATTATTTGTTGATCAATATGAAGTCATCTTGCCGAAGAGTCCTGAATATTCCTCGTTATTTCAGGTACTCGTTATTTCAGTTGTTTATGTTTTTTGTTTTTTCAAAATGTTACTTTAAGTTTAAAAAGATTTGGAAAAGCGAGCATCACGCAGTTAAATTTCACGTCAGATTTCTATGTGGAAATACACAAAAGGTCATGGTGCGCGAAGTTTTAGACATTTTGAAGATGACGTGTTTTAAACACACAACGTTGGGCCTTTCTTTTAATCCCCGTTTCCTCGCCCCTGCATCCAAGCAAAATGGGCTACATAATTATGTGATGCATGACGAGATTTGATTCAAAGTTTGATTGTATATTGTGCAAAGGGATTCACGAGTTAAGCTCCTGTAATTGTGTACCTTTGAATGTGGATTATTTTAATATGCACGCATATGCACATTCTTCAAATCCTATTTTTGTTTTGGTTTTTTCTGTCATGGGGTCGATCCTCCGTCTTTACTAATTCCATTTCGCCCCCCCTAAAAAAAAAACAACCCTGGCCAGGATATAATACATTATCATTGTTGTATATCTAGAAATCACCCCTCCCCCTTAAAGATCTTAACGAATTTTGCCTCAAAAGAGTAAAGGAGAAGATCACAGAGATTGCCGATGCCAAGAATGAAAGAATTCGTTTTATCAGTTGCCATCCAACACTGAACATACATGTATCAGAAATTTAAATACAAAGTATTAAGAACTTAGAGTAGGTTGGCAGTCGGTAGAGAGCTGCCGTATAGTAAAGAACATCACTCTCGGTTTGAAATTTTGAACCAAATATAATCAATTTTGATTGGTGAGAATCAGCTTTTAGGGTTTTGTTTTTGAAAGTCCAAAGAACTGACTTTGAACACTTACGTCTGAATCTTGCTTTACGAAAAATGGCATAATCGAAAGGCGGTCTTTCGCAAATCTGGTTTTTTTTCTTCTCAATTTTGCAATTATGTGTAACAATTTCCTATGGTAGAACATTATGTGCCCTGTCAGTGCAAGATTTCCCATACACAATTTTCTGTGACTGTGATGTCAAATTAAGCCAGATTTCTTGGTCCTGAAACAAGTCAAATTGTGCCGGATGGCACTTGGAAAAAAATGTTTAGGCGTAAAGACGAATTAATTTACTATGGCTAAATTCATAATCCTTTTCCTGCCATTGCGTGAAAGATTCATGAAGGCCCTGCAGTGTGTCGGTTAGTGACAGCGCAAAGCCATTTCATGGGAGTAAAATGGTTAGTAGATATTTAAAATATGTGCTATCATTGCATAGGTCCGAGTGGGAGGGAGGTTTGGATATCAGGTTTTCTGAATAGTAGCTGGAGATGGGCTAGAAAACAGGTAAAGACGCTCTTAAATCTCAGGTTCTGTGCTTATCTATCTATCTATCTATCTATCTATCTATCTATCTATCTGTCTGTCTATCTGTCTGTGTGTGTGTGTGTCTGTCTATCATTCTCTTTGTTGATCTGTCTGCCTGCCCGCCGGCCCGCCCGTCCGTCGCTCCCTCCCTCCGTCTGTCCGTCCGTCCGTCTGTCGGCCTACCCACCCACGTTTTTTTTTCGACTGTACAGAGGTCTGTTCGTGTGTCTGACTGTCCGTAACAGGCCCCAGAAGATGACATAAGCGCAAACAATGAACTCCAGCCTATCTTCAAATAAAGCATTGCACAATGGCTCGCCGAGTTACGTGACTAAAAGCGCTTAACTCTTTTTAGCGTGATATTAATACATAAACCATTTATCTTGCTTTATCTTCGATAGGACAAGATAGAAAACTGTTACATTAACCCTCACAATGCTGTGCCATTAGGACATGATAATCGTCTTTGACTGCTGCAGACTGTTGAATATTTAACCCGTGTCTTTTTAATGACAGTGAAATAGAGCTTCATCATTGTTTAGTTTACAGCGATAACGCCGTTTCAGGCGGGGAAACTGAGCAGTATCACACTTACCAAAAATTTCCATACTGCAATCGTACACCCGGTCTTTGTCGTATCTGAAGTCGTGGCTTGAATATATACCGAGGATAGCATAGATTTGACAGGTTTAATAAGAGCCAAGCAACTGTTCTGGCATTTTGTATCAAAATCTTTTTGTAATAGTTGTTTTTTGTGCTTAATTTTAGCATTAGCATCGGGATTCCTGACAGTTACTGCCTTTTAAAAACACGTTTATCAAACTGAATGAAAAAACGATGTCGCATGTACTCTGTCAAGCCGGATTGATTTATCTTTTTTTTAATGTCTCTTCTGATATTTTCTTCTTTTTAATTTCATATTTATTAATAATGATGTTTATTCCCTTTAATAAGATGTTTTCATTTGCCGTCGTCTGGCAACTTGCACCCGCCCATCTTTCTGACGGAACTTTCTAGTCTTACTCGTAAAACTCTTGCATCGCGTACTTGTGTATACTTGGACCACAAAACTACCCGACGTCGCACACATAAGGTATTACTTGACCGTAAAATAGCGCTGCATCCCACGGGTTTTATGTATACTCGACCACTAGGCAAGTACGCTTGTCTCGACAAATGTGTGACAGTCCACACAGTTTGAAATTAAATTGATGGTAGTTCCTTACAGTCCACCTCATTTCATCGGCATTGCCAAAAAAAAAACACCCAAAAAAACGCCTGGCGCGCTCAGCTGAGTCAGGGAAGAGCACTGTCTATTTCGTAGGACTATTTAGAAAAAACGCCAGCGTTGTCAAGTTGATTCTGTGACATCACTGACTGATGGAATAGGTTAGTCGGTGACAATCGCGTCTTTGTCATGGAGGCTCAGGTGTTTAAGACAGTTTCATTTCCTGCTTTTTAGTCACGAAGTTTACCGATATTAATCAGTGTTACTGTAATTATTTTTTCCCTATTTAAGCTTATTTATTTGTTTGTTATTACTTTGCTTAGTTATCATTTTTATGGTACATCAGGATTTTTCTTAAGGGATGACTGTTTTTTTTTTTTTTTTTCAGACTGGCTAAATTCAGCTTTGTGATCTAAGTGAAGTATCCAGAAGTTTATCACTTCCTGTAAATTCATGGAAATTTAGCTAAAATCCAGTCATATTCGTGGAATTATTTCGTATATATAGTTACTGTTTCAGATTATTTATTTATTTATTTATTTTGAATGTAAATTGATGCTACTTTCCTTGCGTTTGCGTACTGAAAAATTGATGACAGTATTATTTCAGTGGGGGATACACTCACTCAGTTAATAAGTTTATAGTAAGTTATTATAACTTATTATAAGTTATAATAAGTTTAAATGAATAAGTTAATACACGTGAAAAATCTCGCTGGAGTGAAGAACAGAATGTGCCTGTTTTGTGCCTAATCGTTGTACAGAAAAGTTACAATTTTCGTATGAAGGATTTTAGTGTATCTTTGCTACCGAAACGTTTCTGCCTTCTTAGCTTGTGTGAAACATACGAAAAGCAGTTAAATGGTCTCTGCATCTTCTTTCGTTGTAAAAAAAAAAAATTTGAAATATTAATATTTTATTTTAGCCCGACGAAGACTGTTAATTTGGTGACTGAAAGCCTTTCTTTCCAATTGATATTTTCTTTAAGTATGTCGTATCATAATACATTGTACTTGGTTTTTGTAGTTAGGGTAGAGATTTGCAAAACGCAATATAGGTTTTGTTTCTCTTTTAGGTCTTCTCTCTCAAACCAAGAAGGAGAAATTGTATGCAGTCAATATGGCGTGTGTAGGTATAGCGAATGAATAATCATCATTGCAGGGGACACAAATCTCAACACCAAAATGAAGCAGTGCTTTGCCCCCCCCCCCCTTTTTTTTTTTAATCTGGTCTCCAAACAAAACGAGCGACAATCGAGAAATAACGAAGCTCGCTGGAAACCAGGCAGGAACGCGCACAGCGACTGGTCTTAGTACCACAAGAATAATAACTGGAGTTAGTCAGTGGCCCTATACCCGAGGGTCCTCACTCACTAAACAGTAATTTGCTGTACATCATTTCGTGCGTGTGCGTCGGCCTTTCTTCCTTTGCGGTTTTTTTTTTTCCATTTTTTTTTTTAAAAAAGTAACTTGTATTAGGTTGCTGAAATAACAAGTCCATCGATTTTTTTCCTCGACGTAGCGGCAGCAAAAATTCCAGACGAAACTTGTTTTATTATAAATTGCGGCGTTTTTCGGTTTTTACGATAAATAAATCTAATGGGCCAAATAGCCGCACGGATATAATGCAAGGAATTCTTTTATGGCCTAAAATTTCCGGAGATCTAGAAATGACTTGTGTGGCTTGCATGCCCTGGTTGTTTGGTGGTGATTTTGGATGTGATTGGTCTCGTCTTGACTTCTCTTTGTTCATAAATGATTATCGTTCCTTTTGGTCGACAACATCGGTCCAGTCTACTCGATTTCATCTGTCTGGTGTTCCATTCGCCCTCGTTTGATTGCGCGATGATGATATTGTGTGGGCCTCTCGTTTTTTTGAACAGAGAAATGATGCAATTTCCAATTTTGTTTGTCTGCTGTTTTATAACGCCATTTGTCGAAGTTTATTCTTTGGTATAGGTCTCTTGTTTTTCTATTAAATGCTCCCAGAACACTTACATCATTTGTCCTTTTCGGAGGCCTGTTATTTAATTGCATGTATCATATAAGGTTAAAAAAAAAATTGCAATTCTGGAATAGCTGGGTCTCAGGAGCTCGAGTGGGAAAAGTCATATTTTGGTAAATGCATTCACCCGCTCCCATTTTATTTGATTTCATTTTCAGTCGCTATATGAGGAAAGTCGCTATACGAGGGAAGTCGCTATATGAGGGAGATGCCCTGATTAAAAAAAATTGTCCCACGTGTTTATTTTATTTTATTTTAATTCAAATTCTTTGCCACATTAGCCAAGCTAGCAACCCTAGGGAAACCCGACCTATGGGATGGAAGACACCTTTGCACACAAGAATAACAACGTTCCTTCGTAGATCCGCTACTTACAACATTGCGCCGACGTCGGTTTGATGTGGGGCATCCCACCCCTTCGTTAATCCTACCAATTTTACCTAAATTTGTACAAATCTACGTCGGATTGGTGTAGGGACACTATCTGGGAAGAGGCCGATGGGGTTCAAGCGTAGATGCCCCCTTGAGCAAAAAAGTGAAAGTGAAAATTTTATGTTATTTTCCTCTTTTATTTTATTCTGTTTTTCTATCAATATTGCAGGAAAGCGTTCATTTAGAAAAAAAAATTGGGCTCATGTGTTTAGTCAGAGCTGCACACTCATGGTGTAAGTGACTTTTGAAGTAAAACCCCCGATTTGCAAATCACTGTGCACATTGCAGAGAATACAGGTTCCCCGTGTTGTATCTGTGACTCAAATAACAAGAGCATTAAGTGAAACGAAATGATCATATTTATTTCGACCTTAGTTCTTGTTTGTTCTATATTCATTTTCTGAAAAGTTGGAGATCTCTTCAGTAAGTAGAAGAGGTATAACAAATGCACACTTTGACACTTGTTTAAAATGTGTTGTGGCACTTATCAAGCTGTTTCACAGCTCAGATTTATTTCTATTCCCTATCATGACACGAAAGCTGAAAATGTTTAACGTGGAATTACTCAGTTGTGCAAAAAGTGAAGCTGGAACAAACACGAACTGAGATCGCGATACAGCGAATAGCGAGAGTATTATACTTACTGTGTGTTCTAGACGGGCCTCACTAGTCAATTATTTCAGTCGGCCAAGACAAAAAGAAAAAAAAAAATTGGCAGTCCGGACTGAGACATTTAAATTTCATCAGACAGAGTGAGGAGGCAGAGCAGGATAGAGGCGTGGTTTGGACTTCTATTAAAATGTCAATATTTCAAAAAAGTTGACGTCAAAATGACAAAAAAATGTGAAAGAGTAGGAAAATAATATAAATCAAGTGTAGGAAAAGTACAGAAAACTAAGGTTTGGTAAAAAGTCATTTCAGTTTAGTTGTGTTTGTCGTTTTTCGGTGACATCTTCGGAATAGCATAAACAAAGTCAAGTAAGTTGTTTGTTGATATGTTGTTTTTTTTTTAAATTATTTTTGAGTTTTACAGAGAGATCTGCTTCAGGTCTGGCATGTCTTAACCCGTTGTCGACCATAATTTATGCGCAACAGCGTCATGAAGCTCACGGTTTCTTTGCCTCTTTTTTGTTTTTTACGCATCCCATATCAATTTCACAAATCCCCAAAGTCATTCCGGCGTGATAAGAAAAAAAAAAAGTCTTTCTGTATTTTTGTTGTTTTTTTCAGAGTGGCCAATTGCGCCATGTTTACATGGTGATTTTTCAGACAAAGTTTTAGGGTTAGGATTAGGTTTAGGTAAGCGGTTACAACAAACCTCCTCTTTGGCGACATGGCCATAACTATTTTGCGTGTTCTCAGGGGACCGTAGTGATTTACATAGAAAGCTGGAGCTGAGCAGTGAACACAACTCAGTATTTCCTCTATTTGGCTTTGTAATTAGGCTACCGGCCCGTAGCAGCAGCCCTAACCTTTTTTGGAAATTAAGTTGGTCGCTGGTTGAAAACTGCATTCCATTGTGAGTATTTTGGCTACATAGCCTAAAATAGCCACTGCTCCTCCCCTTACACGCCCCTTTCCCCTGGTAAAAAAGAAATTCCCTCACCCCCCCCCCCCTCCGCTCCTGTTTCACGCCAGAGAAATAGGAGGAGGGGGAGGGAAAAGAACCAGCCAATCTCCACTCCCATTTTTCAGAGTTTGCTGACTGGTGCCAGAGCCCATAACCTGATAACCGCGTATCGGCGTGTGTCTGTGTGCGCTTATTTGATGGTAATTTGATAAATTTCTCAGGCAGACATGTGTGCAGTTGCTCAATTCAATTGGATCGTTTCTCTGTTCTGTCGTGGTATGGAGAAAAACGGTATACGCCAAAAGCGGTATTTTACAGGAGAGACAAAAGAACGTTCATGCTGTGTTTAGGTCTTTATTTTAGGAGGTTCGCTGCCCTTGGCATTTACACGTCACTTTCCTGGGTTTTTTTTTCTTATTCTTATTTCTATGTATTTTTATGGTAGGGATTAGTTGTTGTTGTTGTTGTTTTCAGAATTTTGGCCTGGCAGCGGCCTTGTACGGCCTGTTATTCTCGATTTCGAAGTGCCAATTTATCTTTTACGTGTGCAACGTGCACATGGGCCATCCAAGTTTTTCTTCCTTGTCTCAGAAGATTAGATGCTGATCCCATCTACCATAGGGTCAGGGACAGGAATTTTTTTCCGCAGAAACATAAAAAAAGATCCAATGATTTTATGCCTTCACCGACCGGGAATCGAACCCGGTACCTTCGGCATGAGAGGCGAGCACCTTGCCTCTAGATCACCTTGACCGGACCCCATGTTCAATGTTCATGTTGTGTCTCACCTTTAACCTTTGTTCAATTTCTTTTGCTGTGACCCCCCCCCCCCCCAAATAATAAAACGTACACATTTAAAAGCTAGGGAGAAAGACAAAGCACATTCATTCTATAAGCCAGGGGTGGCCAAAATTACTTAATGTGAGAGCCACACATGATTAACTTCAGATATTCGAGAGCTACACAATCATACGTTTTCATTGTTACATACACATGTTGTTAGAAACATTTTATATAAATATTAAGAAATATTATGTATGCAACAATATTTGTTCATGTATGCAGTTTCTTAAACTGTAAATTTGCATTAGTTTCAGTAATCACAAAGTTTACACGCATACCAAAATTTTCAAAATCTTGAGTGATAATTGTTTTAACTACACTGAACGTTTTAAATACAGCAATGAAGCACTCGACCATCTAAGAAAAACTTGCGAATTTGCATTTCAGTAACAAAATTATTAGTCTGCCAAAAAATGAAACTGAAAGGGTCAAAGAGATAATTATCTTTAATGATATTTATTTGCTTTAGTAATTTATATCTGGTCAAAATATGGTGGAGCATTATTTTTCCACGAGCCGCATAATATTGAAGCATGTGGCTCGCGAGCCGCGGTTTGGCCTCCCCTGGCCTGCTATAAGCGGGTGTAAAGAAGTGCATACTACGCAGATTAGCGAATATGATCATTTTCCGCAGTACCACAATGTTATCTGTTTGGTGCAGCGACGTTATCTTTCGTGTGCAACGATAGTGGGCGGTTCGGGGCATTTTATTGTACATTGTAATAGTTTGCACTGATCATAATGTGCAGAGATAGGCATGTTTCACTTACGTCATCAAAATTGAGATTTAGATTGCCATGCAATGCTTCGCCGCCATTGTCAATAAAAGTAACTTTAAAAAGCGGAGAATTGGCGAGTTCTGAGAGATACAGTGAAATCAGAAAATTGTCGCGGTTTATTTATTTATTTATTGTGTTATTTTTTATTGTTTTTTGTCGTTGTTTTTTTTTTCTACAGATATAGTGATCACTTAATGTATTCGTATCTGGTCTTACAATCATGTCACTGATATTTTACCGACGTAGTATTGCCAACAATTTTAGCAGAAATATAAAGAATTTTTAGTAATAAGTTTGAGTACCAAAACACATAAGAATGAAGCGCTGCACAGTGGCGACACATCGTGTCTGCTGCAGTTGTAACTGGGCTGTAGTGACACTGAGGCAAATTTCCCAAATGGGAGTAAAGAAGTACACAAAATAGAAATAAATGCAAAAAAAGAAATAATCAAAGAACAGTTTTCCAGGGGTGCCACTTCTAAACAAATATTTATTTATTTATTTATTTATTTAATAAAAAATCATTGTCTTTCACTGTCATCACAAAAAATGTTTTTAAAAGACTGTGTTTAATTTAAATAAATACATCTTTAGGTCGATTGAAAAAAAAAAACTAGGCTACGTTTGTTTAGTTGACAATGCCAAAAGAAAACTAATTTTATCATATTTTGAAACAGTCATTTGTGATGTGACTTTGAGCAAGAAGGAGGCGAAATTACGCTAAAATTCCGGCCATTTTTTTTTATTTATTTTTTTGTTTTTTGTTTTAAGTTACCCGATTTAATTTTGATTTATTTACTATTTTTACTTTTACCCTCTACGCCATAAGCCTTAGTTATATCCAGGCCTATGATAAAATATTATAAAAACCACAGAAAAATTGTCACAGCAAGGTTTAACCCTAATACTATCAGCTAGGAGTTACTGTATCTCGCCAAGAGTGTTGAAACTGCAAGTTTTCGTCTGGCAAAGTCAGTTATTTGAGACTATCTTCGCTTCAGAAATCCCGACAAAGTTAACAGTACCACAAGCTGATTAATTTTAACCTTACTGCTGTCAGGAACCAAATTTTCTGTGCCTTGCCAAGGGTTTTGACATGAACGTGGCTGTCACATGAACCTGGTGTGTGGAGCCTGCACAAATGTACAAACCCCGGCAAAGTATAAAAATATACATTTCTGAGAAAGGCTCTTTTCCTTGGTTTTGGTAGCATAGCAGTGATCCATCCAATAGGCCAATGACAGCACTAGGATTAATTAGCTGTGGCAGCTCAGAGATGAACAAGACTGTCATTTAAATTGTTCTATGACAGTAGTAAGGTTAAAACAAAGTCAAAATAAGGCAAAAAGAAACTTGGCATAAGAAATAATAACCGAAACGATACAATAAAACGAAAAGAAAAAGAGAAGACAAACCAATAAGTGCTACTCTGCTTCTACATGCGCGGTCAGGGCTTTTGGAAGGAACCTCATTTGTGTTTTTAGTTTGTCGGTAAAAGTAGTAGTGAAATTCACAAAATTGAAGTTCTACCGTCCACAGAGAAGACTGATTTTCTGTTTCCATTAGGTTTTTAATCCTGGAGAAAACACGGGCTTTAGTACCACCCATCAGGTGATTGGTCCAAATTATGTGCAGTCTTGTTTGGTACCGAAGACCGTAAGACTCTTACGGAACTGAAAGGCAAATAACATTTTTGTTGTTTGATTTTTCTTGCTAGGAATAAAGTGGTTTAGGTTTGAGAGGGGAATCATTAGGAACGTCTTAGGCGTAGATTTTGCAGTACATTAAAATAATTGAGAGTTTTTGTTTTTGTTTTCTTAAGTCTGACCGGTTTGTTTGTTGTTGTTGTTTTTTTTTCGTATTTTGCCCTCTCTTGCTTTCTCTCTCTCTCTCTCGTCTCCTTTTCTGTCTGTCTCTCTCTCTGTCGCTGTCTCTCTGTCCCTCGCTCCTGTCTATCTCTCTCTCTCTCTCTCTCTCTCTCTCTATCTCTCTCTGTCGCTGTCTCTCTGTCCCTCGCTCCTGTCTCTCTCTCTCTCTCTCTCTCTCTCTCTCTCTCTCTCTCTCTCTCTCTTTTTCTTTCTCTCTCCCCTAACTTTTAATGTTAGTATATTCTGAGGGAAAAATATTATCATTATTTTTTCAAATATTTGTTTCTTCTTCGGATCAGAATTCATTCTGTGAGCAATGTTGCCCTTTGGGCAGTTTGAGCGGCAACAAAGTAAATCAGCTTAATAAAATACTCTCGTGGGTCGACAGAATAAAGTCATTAAAGTGGATCGGGCATCAGTTCAGTGCAAGTTCCCTATTGTGACAGTCTTATGGTGTATTTAGATAGCAAATAGCTCGGATTATAGCAAGCGAAGAAACAGTATCAGGAGAGGGGGCTGAACCCTCATGGCTTTTCGCTCTCTGTCTCTCTCTCTCTCTTTTTCTCTCCCTCTCTCTCTCTCTCTGTCTCTCTCTCTCTCTCTCATTCTCTGTATGTACCTCTCACCATCTATCTATCTATCTATCTATCTATCTATCTATCTATCTATCTATCTATCTATCTATCTATCTATCTCTATCTATCTTTCGCTCTGCCCTCTCTCTCTGTTTCATTCCGAAATGCCAAAGAGCTTAAAAATGGTGAAATAAACACAAAAATGTTTGTAATGTAAATAAATCTCCAGAAAATTTATTTCTGATCGAAATGATCAAAACAGGGCTTTGGGATGTATGGTCAAGGCAGGCAGTAACATTGTGAAGACTACTCTCTTATACAATACATTGTGATATGTCAGTTAACAAAATATTTTATAATGTTCTTCATTATTTCGTTTTGGTCCTGTTTTCATCATAACTTTTAAAAAATGCGTCAACTCTAAATCTTGACATATGGCGACCTCAGTTCCTATTATTTTGTTCTATCTCCATTTTCTGGGGGAAAACAAAAAACTGGAGATCTTTTTAGTATGTAGAAGAGGTATAACAAAATTAATGCACACTTTGACACGTGTTTAAAATGCCTTGTGTCACTTATCAAGCTGTTTCACTGTTCGGATTTATTCTCATTCCTTATCACAATACTAAAGCCGCAAACGTTTAAACGTCGAATTTCTTAGCTGTGCAGGAAGTGGCGTCGGAACAAACAGGAACTCTAAGGTCGCGAAATATCCCTACTCTTGACATAGTATTTTGAGCCAGTTGTGGCCTTGTCGAATAACGGGATTTAAATGCCGTTCAGTGTTATTTTTAAAAAACCACATAACTTACTATATTTGGTGCCAGCTTAGAAATTGCATGTCATAACATGAATGTTCAGACGGCGTCCCTTCCACCACTCGCAGTGAATGCATACACATCGCTTGTCCTATTATGAAACCGCGCAAGTGCGAAAGAACTAATTTTTACGCAAATGGGGGGGGGGGGGGGGGAACTGTTTTACTTGAAATTTATTCTTTATTTCAAAATACATTAACCATTTAGGTACATGAATTGTGTTTGAAATAGCCGACTCTCTGTTTGTATCGGGTGATTGGTGGGCGCGTTGGTCGAGTCTCCTTCTCCACACATTGGCAGATGTGCTTCTGTGCTGCTGTCCAAGCAAGAACTGGCAGTTAAGTAGACATGTACTGTTTAGATTCTATACATTTCCTATTTAAACCTTTTTATCCTTCCATTGTGTCATCTGTTCAAGTTTCCCATATTTTTTTTTTATGCTGTTGTTCTTTTTTCTTCTGTTTTTTTTTCCCCCCCTTGAAGAAGGCTGTTGCCGAAATTTCGGCCATTTTCTGTCTTCTCTTTTACTTTGCGTTTCATTGTATTATCGTTTGTTGTGTTATTTCTTACCCGAGGCTTTGCTACGTACAACTTTTGGGGGGGGGGGGGGGCCAAATTTTGACTGTGCATAATAATAGTCTTGCTGGGACCCCACAGTTTTTCTGTGGTTTTTATAATTATTATTTCGTCTATTCTGTCCTATCGTTGTCTGGGTTCTTCCCAGCACACTGCTATGGCCGTTATGGTGCCGACCTGCGATCTCCCCAGACTCACAACGCAAAGTGATCTTTCTTCATCAGTTTTTAAAAATAAAAAAAAATATAAAAGAAAGAAAATGTCCCTGTAGAAGTCACAGAGTGTTTGGTAAAAAAAAAAAACGGGGGCGTCATCAGCTACAGTCATGTCACTGATACACAATACCACAATGAACATGTAGCTCCAAAATGTCAAATTCTGACTCAACGCCATTTAGTATTTCCAGTTTCCAAGCGCCTATGTTATGTAATTATATGAACATTACAGGCATAAAGACATACATACCCATACTCGCGCATACTGGGGGAGACAACATCACCCACATAATGTTTTATTACTAAACACCCAAAGCGCTCGTTCTTTTCTATTTTTTTTTTTTTGTCAAGCTGTGCTTCTCATCTCATACTTCGCTGCATTCACAATGTTCAACATTGCAACTCTTGAGCAGACCCCCCCCCCCCTTTCCACCCCACCCCTCCCCACCCCACACGCAGTACACACACATACAAATTTAAATAACACATTCCAGTTTCAAGCACCCGGCTTTTGTATTGAAAGTTACCCCTACAGTGGAGGAACTTTATAAAAACGGGTGAAAAACCGCTCAAACAGTCAATGGAAATTGGAACACTCGATTGCCCGGTGAATAAAACATGGTGTGAAGGAGCCGTGCCCTGCCACGCATGCATTGGTACCGTAATCCAGCGAATATTTGAGCAATTTTATTTTATTTTTATTTTTTTCCGCCGTTAATTCATAACAGATTTTTGGTATATTCTCGTGTATGGGTATATTACCTGTGCGGGTGTTTGTATTTGCGTGAGCGTGTGTGTGTGTTGGTGTAATTTGCATAATTATGGGTGAAGTTTCATTCTTATATTTAAATCTGTAGTTTTTCTTTTGTTTTTTTTTAAGTTCTCACTCTACACATCCATTTATTCTTTCATGCACTCATTCCGTCATTGGATTTTTAAAAATATTTTGTGTGTGTGTGTGTGTGGGGGGGGGGGGAGGGTTAATTCATTCATTCATTCGATTTAAAAGAAAAAAAATATCTTGGGATTGACGTCAAATTTACGCATAGGAATGACATCATTCCTACGTGGATCCGCCGGTTAAGACATCAAGCCGACGTCGGTTTGATGTAATGACCCGGTCCTTATGACGGTAATTCTACCACTGGTACGGAAATCTACGTCAGATTGACGTACTGATATATCCTGGCTGGGACTGAATAGGCGAAATACAGTGCACATGCACACGCACCCATGCGCTTGCTGGGGCAAAAGCAAGAACGGAGTGCAGTACCAACAGCAGTATACAAAAGTCCAGCTACACAACACTTTCCCGTTACCAAAACCTTGGGGCCCTAAACCAAATTTGTTTTTTTCTTCTTCTTCCTCTTCGTTTCATTCCTGTCACAAAGCGCAGGTGCAGACAATGGTACTGCAAATGCGGTTTGCAACCTTGGGATGTTCCGGCCTATGAGTGACTATAATACACCAATGGAAACAAGTGCTTTACAGTGATACACACAATAAATTTATTGGGACACGTGGGATGGGGGCTTAATTAATGTTGGTAAAATAGTCTAAATAACGTGTCAGAAGAGATGGACAAATATTTCATACAGATATTATGACAATGATTAAATTCAAAGGATAATGCGTTTAACAACAGATACGATAATTACCCTGAAAGAAAAGGTTTCTGATTAATGCAATGAAATGACAATAAAATGGATTATAATATGTTACACTAAAACACAGATAAAAAGGTAATTGTATATCTCACCAGCTCTGCACTTAAAGAACGTTTCACACAGGATATATCCACACTCTTCCAATAATTACTCTAACTAGAATGTTACTTAAACTTGTCCTATATCTTGAATCTGTAAACTTGACGATGATGGTCCTAAACCGAAGAATGTCCGGTCTCTTGGGAAACTGGACTCCACAAGATAATGTTCTCTTAAATTCACTACAGGATACACTCAATTGCAAATGTCCTTACTCCACATAAAAAGCACTGTCCACATCCACAAGATGACTACCCTAGTGGGACAAGGTGGTCTAGAGGCAAGGTGCTCGCCTCTCATGCCAAGGGTCCCGGGTTCTAAACCCGGGCAGTGCAGGCATGTTGGAAAGTGGATTTTTCTCATATTTTCAAGTCCCTGGTCC
Organism: Onchidella celtica; assembly: GCA_963931925.1. Taxonomy (NCBI): domain Eukaryota; kingdom Metazoa; phylum Mollusca; class Gastropoda; order Systellommatophora; family Onchidiidae; genus Onchidella; species Onchidella celtica. The sequence continues at coordinate 13,635,066 of OZ007579.1, read as the reverse complement.
TATTGGGGGGTAGGATCGAGTAGTTCTTGGAAATTGGATTTTTCTCATATTTTCAAGTCCCTGGTCCTATTGGGGGGTAGGATCGAGTACCTAGTCTTCTCGGATAAGGACGAAAAAATTCGGAGGGCCCGTGTGCACGTTGCGCACATTAAAGATACCTTGGCAGTTGGAAATCGTAAAGAGCAGGCCGAAAGGCCGCTGCCCGGGCAAAATTGAAATTAATAGATTAAAATTTATCCATATCATCTCCCCCCCCCCTCCCCCCCCCCCCCCCGGAACAAGAAATAATAAAAAAACAAGTAAAGTGAGGTGTAAATGCCAAGGGCAGCGAACCTCCTAAAAATAAAGACCTCAAACACAAGATGACTACTAGTATGTAACTAATGTCCTGATAAGGCTCTGGTCACAGTCACAGGATACACAACAGGATCGAAATGTCCTAACAATATGCACAGGATACTTTAAAACAGGTGGTTACTTTATGGTCTTGGCCTCTAGCCTTCCCGCTGTTCTGCACAATTCACAGAAACGCCGGGTACAATGTTCTACACGCGGACAGAAGCCTGCCTGGTCACGCTGAGACTTACAGGTCCAATACTGCCACAAGAAGCGAGTACAACACTGGAAATTAACGAGTTCCTTAAGAACTTAAGATATATATGTGCAATATATGCACCGCGTACATGAGCTAACTTTAACTTTAAGCTTAGACTCACACGCCGCTCTAACTGAGCTTATTTCATGCTTTGACGAAGCAAGAAATACAGTAATTTACTATGACTAAGTCCTACGCGAACTTGAAAGTCATAAACGCTCTATACACGAGCTAACTTAACACACCGTATAGGCTATGTTAATATACGTCTGTGTCTTACAATAAGAACGACAGACAGGTACACCACTCTACGTGAGCAGGACCTCGCTCCTTGCGAGCTAAATTTTAATACAGGCCTTATTAGACACTGTAAATACACGCCCGAGTTCTACAGGCAGGTACACTGCTTCGCACGAGCAGGACCTCGCAGTGAGTCTATCGCAAGCGGACTGACGACTCCAGATTTGCTCTGGAATATATACAGAAACTCAAAATTACAGAAAATTACAGAGGGGAAAACTGGGAGGTTCTAGCTAGCTCGAATTCGTGAGCCATAAAAACGTGCACAAAGATTCTACGATGGCCAAACTCGGACGCTGGGGTATTAGGTGGACGGGTCAGAGATAATTGCTCTACCCGCAGGTAGCCTGAGACATAACTTGGAACAATAGATCAGGAAGGTGGACCGGTCGAACGGGCAAGTGGACGGTCATTGCGCGGCATTTCGTTACAATTCCATTAGGTAGTTTTAATAGATAACAGGATTGGTCGTTCACCTCTGGCACTCCTGTACCGACGTTCTCCGGGAAAACACTGTATTGGACGCTATAGGTCAAATGTACTATTTAGCATGATTTTATAGAATGAAATGAGCTCTATCTTTCTGTCTTCGGTATAGTTTGTACTTCTAATGATGATCATAGTAGTAATAATGGAGTAATTTTACACATTGCCAGTTTCCAATAGAGGACCCAAAGGGGGGAAGAACTCTGTATATTAGTTATTCGGACCAACCAGACTAAGAAAATGAACGGTCCTCATATTTCTATAATGAACACCACGGTTACCAAATTTGTTGTGTTTTGTTGTTTTTTTCCGGTCGACCTAAATTGGCAATTAATTGAACAAAGACTAAAGCAGAATGCAACGCGAAGTATTGTAAGTTTTAAAAAAAAAATTTTTTTTCGTTTATGCGGTGTTTTCCCAGAATACACAGCACTGTTAGTACAAAGTAAGTAAGGTTATTCTAATAGATACCCTTAAACGTGTCAGGTTAGAGATTTGTGTGTGTGTTACCTGAAAGTTCTACCTGAGCGGCACTTCCCTATCTTGAGCCATTCCATTCTAAAGCGTTCTGGAGAGAGTGTTGTTTGCCTTGATCTGGTTTGTCAGTCTTGCTGTCATAGCTTGATATCCCCAAACCCCCATCTCCATTTCCTCCGCGAATCTACTTTTTTTGGTAGTCATCAATGTTTATAAAGCCGAAACTCTTCCGCTTTTTAATCCTCCATAATTTTTTATTTTTTTTTAAATCCATAGTTACTTTTCATTCCGTCTTCAAACTTCATACTTTTATGATGCTTCCAAGAGTCTCAACCGGTGTTTTAAAAATGTCTTCGAGTGGCTGAACTGAGGTTTATAGCCAATGAAAACGATTGGATCCAGACTCCTGCTATTTATTTGAAATAAATCATCGTTTTATTTCATGAAACTCAATTTTCAGAGAAATCACCGCCCAAACTCTCCTAAAACAAAGACACATGTGCGCGCTGCTGCCACTCTTAAAGGTGTATGTATTTTATGATAAAACAATTTAAACCAACGTTTTTAGATTTCTATTGCGCGATATCTTAAATGTGTATATGGAAGATCACGGAATGCTCCATGTAGCATCTGCAAGCTATCCCTTGCCCTCCCCCGTTTTCTTGTTACACTGGTGAGCATGTGTTCATTTCTTCTTTCATTTTATTGTTGTACTCCGTGACCTGACCTTCTTTTCTAGTGAGTAGTTTTTTTCCTCGCTCGCTTGTTGTCAGGTGTTTTGACTCGTTCAGTAAATATTAGTATGTTCCCGAACATTCGATAACACTGTGGATAAGGATGTTTACGCCAGATTTGGCCTTGAGTGATGTAACCTGATGACGTATTGATGCGTGATTGGTTAGTTTGTGCGAGGGCAAAGGTAACGTTTATTTCGGGAACTTTCTGTAGGAATGTTTATATATATAGACCTGTGTGAGTGGTTGGGGGGGTGAGTAAGTGAGTTTCCTTTTGTGTGGCGTAGATATTTAGTTTCGCTGGTGTCTTCCTAGTAATTTATTGTTCACTATACAGTTATTAAACTTTAGTATTATTTAATCTATCGTCGGATCTCGTGTTTATTTATTTTACAGCTGTAATAGTTTCGTTTTCTAAAGGGTTGTAGTTAGATCAACTAACTCCCCCCTACTATAACGTGCTAGAACAACCTCAGCTGTTACATATTGGGGGCTCGTCCGGGATCCGACCAGATTCGAACGGACCAGATCAAATTACTAGATTTATTTACATAGTTTATTGTAGAATATCATCGACAAGCTATCTACAACATGTCAGAGGCTATTGGAAGGCTTAGCCAGGAAGCAGACGCCTTGGAGCTCACTGGGAAGGAGAGACAGGATTACATCCGTGACGGCCTAAGGGAGGAAAGAGAGAGAGAGAGGCAAGAGCGCATGGAGCAACTGAAGATAGAGGCTCAAGAGAAGGAGGCTCAACGACAACACGAGCTGGAGATGGAGAGGATCCGCCATCAGCGTGGAGGCGAGTCGACGCAGGGGACCAGCGACCACGCCAGTTCCAAGAGACCCAAGCTACCTGCATTTCAGGACAAGAAGGACGATCTGGATAGCTGGTTGCTGCGGTTTGAGAGGTTTGCTGAGACAGCTGAATGGCCCAGATCCACCTGGACGACATCACTGTCTGCCCTGCTGACCGGGAGAGCTTTGGAGTGCTTCTGCAGACTACCGATCGACGAAGCCAAGGACTACGACAAGGTCAAGGAAGCGTTGCAGAAGAGGTACAACCTGTCAGAGGACGGATACAGACTCATGTTCAGACAAGGTAAGCCTGAAGATGGAGAAGATGTTGGAATGTTTTTGACCAGGATCAAGACCTATCTAGAGAGGTGGATAAAGCTGTCGAAGACGGAGGAGACCTACGAAGGAGTGAGAGATCTGTTCGTCAGAGAGCAATTCATGGATGCCTGCCCACCAGACCTTTCAACCCATGTGAGGGAGAGGAAACCAAAGACGCTACAGGACATCGCAGATTCAGCGGAGGCGTACCTGGTAGCGAGGAACCGGACGCTCAGCGGGAGCGCCAGACTGCAGAGCCGGCCAGTGCGACAGAGGCCCAACGGAGACAGAAGCCCACAGGTCTGCCATAGGTGCCAGAGGCCGGGACACAAGGCGACGGAGTGTCGTGCAAAGTTAAACGACAAAGGTGAGTTGAAATGTTACCTTTGTGGAAAGCCAGGCCACGTTCGGAGGATGTGTCCAGCCCAGAAGGATATGGGACGAGGCAAGCCGAACAAGGCGGCGGCGGCCGTAGTTATAGCGGCGGACGAGTCGTCAAGACAAGATGTGACGACGGCTGACACCAGCATCAACGTTCAAGCGGTAATGAAGGACGGGAAGCTACAGTTAGCGGTGCCTGTTACTTGCGGAGGATGCAGTGACGGAAGGACCGTGGAGAAACTGAAGTTACCAGTGATGAAGGGCTTGATTGGAAATCGAGCGGTAGATGTCCTAAGAGATACCGGCTGTGAAGGTGTAGTGGTGCGGCGAGCACTGGTGGACGACGGACAGCTCACCGGTGGGAAGAAACTTATCGCGAGGATCGATAACTCCTTGCTAGCGGCGGAGGAAGCCGTTATCGACGTGAAGACGCCTTACCTGACGGGCAAAGTGACGGCGCTGTGTCTCCCGGAGACCATCTGCGACCTAGTAGTCGGGAACGTGGACGGAGCGAAGGATCCGTACGACCCTGATACTGAGGTGATGGTAGGAGCGGTGACCACGAGGGCCCAGGAGAAGAGGAAGGACCGGTCTACGTCGCTGAAGGTGCCGAGGGCAGAACGGCACGCGGGAGTGGATAGAGAGGAACTTATCCGACTCCAAGAAGAAGACGAAGTCATAAGGAAGTTAGAGCAGAAGAAGATCCCAACTAATAGAGGCAATAAATCTGTTCATTTTGAGAAACATGGAGGAGTACTGTACCGGATCTACAAGGACCTGAGACAGGCGACGGTTATAAGGCAAGTGGTACTACCCGAGAAATTGAGAGAGTATGTACTGAGTGTAGCCCACGACTCGATCGTCGGAGGACACCTCGGCGTGAAGAAAACCAAAGACAGAGTTATGAGCAATTTTTATTGGCCTGGAATTGAAGGTGACGTCGCGAGATACTGCCGCTCATGCGACATATGCCAGAGGACGGTGAACAAAGGAGCGACCCCAAAGGTGCACCTGCAGAGTATGCCAGTAGTGGACGTACCATTTAGGCGAGTGGCCGTGGACTTAGTAGGACCTATCGACCCCCCAAGTGAAGGTGGACATCGGTATATCCTGGTGTATATAGACTACGCTACTCGTTACCCCGAAGCCACACCCTTGAAGAAGATCGACGCAGAAACGGTAGCAGAAGCCTTAGTGAACATCTACAGCCGTTTGGGTGTGCCCGAAGAGATCTTGTCGGACCAAGGGACCCAGTTTATGTCAGATGTCATGAAGGAAACGAATAGACTACTGGGAATTCGACAGTCGACCACTACAGTCTACCACCCTATGTGCAACGGGTTGGTGGAGCGATTCAACGGCACGCTGAAGAAAACATTGAGACGACTGTGCGCAGAGCAACCCAAGCAGTGGCACAGATACATCAACCCGCTGCTCTTCGCATATCGTGAAGTTCCCCAAGAGTCGACCAAGTTTGCCCCATTCGAGTTGCTGTATGGGAGAACTGTGAGAGGACCAATGCACATCTTACGACAACTATGGACCAAGGACGTAGAGGAGCCGGAAACGAAGACCAGTTACCAGTACGTCATGGAACTACGTGAGAGGCTGGAGGACACATGGAAGTTAGCGACGGAAGAACTCTCCAAGGCTCAAGGTAGACAGAAGACCTACTACGACCGGAAGGCGCGAGAGAGGAAGTTCCGCCCCGGAGATGAAGTGTTGGTGCTACTGCCGACGAACACTAACAAGCTCCTAGTCCAATGGAAGGGACCATATAAGGTAGTCTCAGTTGTCGGTGTCAACGACTATAGAGTCAAGATGGGTGCAAAAGAAAAGACCTTGCACGCCAACCTCCTCAAGAGATACATTCCAAGGACGTCAAAAGCAGCAGCAGTGGCAATGGAACCGAGACCTGTTGTGACAGAGATGTGTGGGATGGACAACAGTAGGAGAGATACCATGCCTGAACATGTCAACGCCATAAAGGACGGCGGCGGTGATAGTGCTGAGACTGTACTGGCAGAGGACGACCTGATAGACAAGAGTCAACCCGTGGAGTCAGCTAGCATGACAGTCATCGAGGACTGCGACCTGGAAGGCGACAACGGTGGAACGACGGAGGACCTTGGCGACCTAGGAAGCTGGGACCAGAATGAAGGCTACAGAGATGTCCAGTATGGAACGCAACTGACATCGGAACAACGTCAAGAACTCTGCGATGTGGTGAAGAATTACCAGCACGTCTTCACCAATCTCCCTGGATGCTGTCAGTTGGGTGAACATCGCATCGACCTGACGACAGAAGTACCAGTTCGTCAACGACCATACCCGGTGCCCTACGCTATGCGCGACTCATTGAAGGAGGAGCTTAGCACCATGGAACGGCTGGGCATCATTCGAAGGAGCTCATCAGCTTATGCTTCACCTATTGTTGTCGTCAAGAAGAAGGACGGATCCAACCGAGTCTGCATCGACTACAGGAGGTTAAACAAGATCACAGTATTCGACCCTCATCCGACAGCAGCGCCATTAGAAGTGTTTCAGAGTCTCTCGAGAGGAAAATTATTCTCTCGGATTGACCTGAGCAAGGGATACTGGCAAGTGAAAGTTCGAGAGCAAGACATTCCCAAGACGGCGTTCGTCACCATGGGCGAACACTATGAATTCATTCGGATGCCTTTTGGGATGATGAACTCAGGAGCCACACTGAACAGGATCGTAAAGCCATTGATCCGTGGAATGAACAATGTGACAGCATATGTGGACGACCTGCTGATTCATACAGAGACATTCGACGAGCATGTGAAGACTCTCAAGGACTTACTGCAGAGGATGGACCAAGCTGGATTAACTGCAAGACCATCGAAGTGTCTGATTGGAACGTCTGAAGTAGACTTTGTTGGACACTTAGTGGGAGAAGGTATGATTGGCCTGTTAGAAGAGAATGTAGGTAAGGTACGAGACGCACCCAGACCCACCACTAAGAAGGAAGTGAAAGCATTCTTAGGATTAGTGGGATATTACCATGAATTTATTCCTAACTTTTCAGCGATTGCATCACCATTGTCTGATTTACTTAGAAAGGGTCAGCCCAATATAGTTCAGTGGGATGAAACGCAGGAGAAAGCGTACACCTCTTTGAAGAATGTCATTATCTCCAAACCCGTGTTATGTTTGCCAGATTTTTCCAAAGAGTTTGTCTTAGCAACTGATGCATCAGATCGCGGATTAGGCGCTAGTCTTATGCAGGAACACGAGGGAAAGCTGTACCCTGTGGCATATGCTAGTCGTAAGCTATTGCCTCGTGAGACAAAATATTCGGTCTCAGAGCGCGAATGTTTAGCTATTGTTTGGGCTGTAAAAAAGTTTACTTTGTATTTGTATGGAAAGGAGTTTGTGCTCCAAACTGACCATCGGTCATTAGAGTTTTTGAACTCTGCCAAGTTTGACAGTCCAAAGTTATTACGATGGAGTTTATTTTTACAGTCTTATCGATTCAGGATTCACTACGTAAAAGGCAGAGAAAATGTCTGTGCCGATTTCCTGAGCAGGGTATTTTAAAGTAGTACACTATCAGTGAAATGCATTGTAACCCATACCTTTGCCTACTAGATGAATTTCTAGGACGGCAGTATTGTACTGTAATTGGGGACATAGTTCATCTGTGATTGAATACTGAATTGATGGCTGATAGAGAGTCATGATGTGTTAGTCACATTTTGATTTTATGCTATGTCATATTAGTTACCAATGGAACTTGGTGTAATTTTTGGAAAATGTAACCCAAATGGGGACTGCGAGCAAGCAGTGTTTGTGTTATATTGCAATGTTGTAACTTGTTTTAACCTAATATGATGAAGAAAGACCCTAATCAGTGGTCGGTATGTATTGGTATTTTTGCCATTGTACGTATGAGTTATACATTTTGGAGATAACCATGTTATGTACAACAAGTTATATGCTATGGTTCGTGCACGAAGCATTGTGTAACGATGGGCCATCGTTTCACCTTATATGATTTGTAATAATATCATTGACCATTGTTTCACCACAGTGGTGGCGTTGTGTTATTTTGACTAGTAGGCCTACTGTTAACTATTGGTTTGTCACAATGACGGTATTGTATTAGTTATGGTATTAGTGATGCAAAGTACACTGCATTGTATTGTATTTGTGATGACATTCGGGAAGACACTGAAATTGTTATTAATTGTAATAGAATTAGCAACTACCTTTGTGAGATTGGGAGTGCTATAAGATTATTTCAAGATATTGCAGACGCTGAATAATGTTTTGGAGTTGAAAGATATTCAACTTAAATTGGGGAGTTGTGTAGCATCTGCAAGCTATCCCTTGCCCTCCCCCGTTTTCTTGTTACACTGGTGAGCATGTGTTCATTTCTTCTTTCATTTTATTGTTGTACTCCGTGACCTGACCTTCTTTTCTAGTGAGTAGTTTTTTTCCTCGCTCGCTTGTTGTCAGGTGTTTTGACTCGTTCAGTAAATATTAGTATGTTCCCGAACATTCGATAACACTGTGGATAAGGATGTTTACGCCAGATTTGGCCTTGAGTGATGTAACCTGATGACGTATTGATGCGTGATTGGTTAGTTTGTGCGAGGGCAAAGGTAACGTTTATTTCGGGAACTTTCTGTAGGAATGTTTATATATATAGACCTGTGTGAGTGGTTGGGGGGGTGAGTAAGTGAGTTTCCTTTTGTGTGGCGTAGATATTTAGTTTCGCTGGTGTCTTCCTAGTAATTTATTGTTCACTATACAGTTATTAAACTTTAGTATTATTTAATCTATCGTCGGATCTCGTGTTTATTTATTTTACAGCTGTAATAGTTTCGTTTTCTAAAGGGTTGTAGTTAGATCAACTAACTCCCCCCTACTATAACGTGCTAGAACAACCTCAGCTGTTACACTCCAATTACGCCATGTGTGCCTCAGTGGTATGCAGATAATGTTGTTGTCGAAATCTGGGAAAAAGAATAAGTTGTATATGAGGAAAATGAAAAATGACTGGCTTGAAGAGCGAGTAAGAGAAACTCAGAAATATGCAACTTTTTTCTTTTTGCCAAATTTTGACTTTGCATATAGCCTTGCTGTGACCCCACAGTTTTTCTGTGGTTTCTATAATTTTCGACAAGATAATGTTGTTTTTTGTTGGTGGTGTTGTTTGGAGGGGGTGGGGGTGGGGGAGGGTTGTTTGGGTAAGGACAGTGCTTTAGGGAAGGTGAGGGGTTGCACACACACACACATACACACACACACACACACACAGACACACCAGTTAGGTTATAAACATACTCTGAAGCGGCGCATCGCGGGCTAATGAACTTCAAATTAAAAACTAAAGACATGTGTAACAGATGGAATATATGGCAAACTGTGGATGAACATAATTATACAGACGAAACTGATAAGTGATGGAGAATTAACGGTTCACTAGTTAAGTGGGTTATTCACGGAGAGCGAGCTCTCATCAGAACTCTCCTCAAAATTGGATTGCGTGACTTTTGACCCTGAGAACATTGAACAGAGCTGGACTGACCTAAATACGACTGTACACTCTTGCGCCAGCAGCACAGTTGGTTTTCCTGTCCGCAAGCACCAGGACTGGTTCAATGATAATGATAATGAAATCAAAGTGCTCATCAAAGAAAAAAATAGTCTCATCCAAGCTCACTGCAGTGACCCTTCTTCCACAGCAAAAGCTGATGCACTGCGTGCATGTAAGGGTGTACTCCAGAAGAAGCTGAGGAAAATGAAAAATGACTGGCTTGAAGAGCGAGTAAGAGAAACTCAGAAATATGCCGACACAAACAACACTAGAAAGTTCTTTGAGAGCCTCCGAGCTGTGTTTGGACCATCCCGCTCTGGCACTACGCCACTTCTTGCGTCAGATGGTTCAACACGCATTGTTGAATTGAATGCCATAATTCAGCGTTGGGCAGAACATTTCGGAGGTGTGCTAAATCGGCCATCAAATATAAATACTGAGTCCATTGACCGCCTCCCTCAGACTCCTATTAATGCAGCTCTTGCCAAGCCATTCACAGCAAATGAGACCCGAACTGCCACAAATCAGATGTCCTTTAACAAATCACCAGGCGTGGATTCAATTCCTGCTGAGGTGTATGCCTTCGGTGGAGAAAAGCTTATTGAAAGGTTGACCGAGTTGTTCAATCATATGTTGAAAGCAGGGAAGCTGCCACAGGACTTCAAAGATGCTTCAATCATCCATCTGTACAAAAACAAAGGGGACAGCCAAGTCTGTGACAACCATCGGGGAATCTCTCTACTTTCAATTGCTGGCAAAATATTGGCAAGAATGCTTCTGAATCGCCTTCTTGATCACCTCTCGTCAAATGACTTGCTTCCCGAGAGCCAATGTGGCTTTCGTAAAGAGAGGGGAACGGCGGATATGATTTTTGCTGCCAGACAGATTCAGGAAAAATGCATGGAACAAAATAAAGCGCTGTATATCACATTTGTTGACCTCACAATAGCATTTGACACAGTGTGTCGTGAAGGCCTCTGGAAAATCTTGGTGAAGTTTGGGTGTGCACCCGAATTCATCACAATAGTGCGCCAGTTTCATGATGGCATGCAAGCTGCAGTCAAAAGCAACGGCAGTGTTTCAGAGCCCTTTGCTGTCACAAATGGGGTAAAACAGGGTTGTGTCTTAGCCCCAACTCTGTTCAGCATCATGTTCTCTGCAATGCTACAAGAAGCCTTTAGCTCTCCTCCTCAAGGGGTAAGATGCTTCAATCAAAGTCCATGACAGTCTTCTGAAGGTGTCGGAGAACTTCACCTATCTTGGCAGTACACTGTCTTCCGCGGCTCGTGTTGATACTGAAATTCTCTCAAGAATCAGCAAAGCCAGCTCTGCATTTGGCAGGCTTCGAAAGAGAGCCCGGGCAAAATTGAAATTAATAGATTAAAATTTATCCATATCATCTCTCCCCCCCCCCCCCCCCCCCCGCCAGAACAAGAAATAATAAAAAACAAGTAAAGTGAGGTGTAAATGCCAACTGCAGCGAACCTCCTAAAATAAAGACCTCAAATCCTCAAGGGGTAAGCATTAAGTACCGAACTGATGGCAGTCTATTCAACCGCAGGAGACTTCAGGCAAAAACCAAAACCAAAAGTACTCAAGTCTGTGACCTACTATTTGCTGATGATTGTGCACTTCTGGCACACGATGAGGATAGCATGCAAAACTGTGTTGATAAGTTCTCTAGTGCCTGTGACAACTTTGGCCTCACAATAAGCACAAAGAAGACGGAAGTGCTCCATCAGCCTACTCCAGACGACAAGTATCCTGTGACCCCAAATATCAAAGTCCATGACAGTCTTCTGAAGGTGTCGGAGAACTTCACCTATCTTGGCAGTACACTGTCTTCCGCGGCTCGTGTTGATACTGAAATTCTCTCAAGAATCAGCAAAGCCAGCTCTGCATTTGGCAGGCTTCGAAAGAGAGTATGGGATGTTGCCGGCATTCGCACAGACACTAAGCTGAAAGTGTACAATGCTGTGGTCCTTCCCACCCTACTCTATGGGGCTGAAACCTGGACAGTGTACCAATCGCATGCCAGAAAGCTAAATCACTTTCATCTGGCCTGCCTTAGAAAGATCCTAAGGATCAAATGGCAGGATAAAATTCCAGACACTGAGGTCCTCAATCGTGCCAAGGAATTGAGCATCTTCTGCCACCTGAAAAAAATTCAGCTACGTTGGGCAGGACATGTTGTCAGAATGCCCGACTCCAGACTCCCTAAGCAAATCTTCTTCTCTGAGCTCTCCAATGGAACGAGGAATGTTGGGGCCCCAAAGAGACGTTACAAAGACACTCTCAAGCAATCACTGAAGGCCTTTGCCATTGATGTGAGTGAGTGGGAAAAGCTCTCGCTTGATCGTGCAAATTGGAGGGCGGCCCTTACCAGAGGCAGCAAAGCATGGGAAGCTGACAGAGTCCAGCAGGCTATCAAAAAAAGAGAACGGCGCAAGAAAAGGCCCAGTGGTACTGAACCAACGGAGCACTCTTGTCATTTATGCGGAAGGGTCTGCAGGGCAAAAATAGGACTTATCAGTCACATGAGAAGCCATAAGTCATGAAAGAACAGTCTTTCCATTCTGTCCTCTGTGTCCTTTAGTTCTCTTTATTGTCCATGTGTTGAAATTCTCAACAATTTCTGTTCTTTATTCCTCTGGTGTTGTTAAGGTCATCATCATACCTGATGGACGAACTATTATTATTAGTTAAGTGGGTTCGTCACCCCAGTGTAAAAGTTGGCCTATACCCTACTTTCGCTAAAAAGGAAGTTCACGACGTTGACACCATCCTGTCATCACAGAACTTCAGTTGACATCATTTTGGGGGGGGGGGGGTGCATAAATTGTTTGACCTGTTGAATTTTTTTTTTTTCACATGACGAATATCCGAAAACTCGTTTGACACACCTCATCTACATACCAAACATGCTCCAGTTTTTTCAGAAAATGGAGATAGAACAAACTAACAAGAACTAAGGCTCTCGACTTGCATGATACCAGGGTGGCGAATCACTTATCAGCGTACGTTAATTAATTTCTGCTGCAGGACCTAAAGATATGAAGACGCGCTTGAAAAAAACAAACAACTAATGCAAAAACACGAAACTTCGGTTGGCTGTACAGAAGTTGTGACATTGTACGAGAATGACCTTGCCGTTTCATGAGCCGCGCTTACTCTAATTTTGAGGACATCATTTATTGCGAGCCTTGATGAGAGCCTAGGGAATGGTTTTCATTAGGGGGGGGGGGGATCGCTACCTCAGAATGATCTAGTAACTATTTTAATTGTCCCGTAGACTTTTTGTTGTTGTTGCTAGAATGGGTATCATCATTAAGCTGTTTGAAAATATGCACCGGACTGATGTGTTTTGTCTTTTAATATTGTTTACTTCAAAGTTCATTTGGTACGGCAAATACTCCTCGAAATGTGAAAACCTCTGATTCACATCAAGTACTACTACTGTTGTCGTAGATCTGCTGTGTGCGTTGTATTTTTTTTTTCTCCCTTTTCTGTTTCCCCCATTCAAGTGGCCTAGCTGGTAGGCAAAAAAGAACATGCACCAAAGCCGTTCAAGTGCGTGCACTTGGTAACACAAGAGATGTGTGATGGTTCTCACACTGGGGAAAGAAGTGGTTGTTGTTGGGTTTTTTTTCCCTCTCCTGTAAAATTAAAGTTTTCCCTACCATAATAAATTAGGAAATATTATCAGAACCACAGAAAATTTGTGGGATCGCAACGAGGCTTAAAGCAAAGTAAAAAATTCATAAGTTACCGTATTGATTTAATATTCCATAAATATTACACATTCTTCATTTTTTTTTAATCATTCGATTGTTTTATCTCTTCAATTTTCCAATTTGTTTTTCTGTTGTTGTTTTCTTCTGGATAAAGGTACATCATCCAAATATTGAGATTTTTTTATTTTTTTTTTTTGTCCCCTATTTCTTTGCGTTTCATTGTATCGTTTGGATATTATTTCTCACGGGAGACTTTGCTACATACACCTTTTTCTTTTGTTTGCCAGTTTTTGATATAATAAATTAGACCCCCGGGATCACAGTGGACTTACGATTAACGTGATAATACTTGCTTTTGGTGTTGTTGGTTGATTTGTTTCATCAATTTGATAAGCCTCAGTACGGAACGCCTTGCAAGATAAATAATTATTCAGATATTATGTAAAGGTGAATATTGTCCGGCTTCGGGCTATGTTTTGCTTCTACCCAGAGACACATTTTTTTGGGGGTCATTTCTGAGCAGATGGTTGGTGGACGCTTTTGGCAGAGTCTTCCTTCTGTCCTGTCATTCTGCAATATGTGAGTGTGCATGAGAAAACCCACAACAAGTCGACAGAGCTGATTTTGAGAAAAACGGCTTTGAAGTGAAAATATGGGTCCGACACAAACTTCCAACTTGGCTGTTGTTTAGGGGACCGTGGCATGTTACAGGGTAAACTGTAGATGAGCAGTGAACACTACTCAGTATGATCTCTATAATGGCTTAGTTATTAGACTACAGCAATCCTAACAGCAATCACTCCAATATTAATGGGTCAATTAGCTATTGCCACTTTTATGATTAAATGCCGTTTTCTGAAAATCTTGTTTTGGGGGGGGGGGGGGTCACTGACTTCAATTTATCAGAAATGTCTTGTCTTTTATTATGTGTACAGAACTCAAAATGTCATGTTGCCGACTTATTGTGGGTTTTCTCAGGCACACTCACATATTCTCTCTGTCGTCGTGCTTTTTCCTAGCTTAACATGGCCGTTATCGTGTCGCCGTGCGTTATCCATACTCCAACTCAAACCTGTCCTCTCTGTTCATCCAAACTACCCGCTCATCCAACCTTGAAATGTTCACTCGGGTGGTTGACGGGCGCTTCTGGTAGTCGAGTCTCCTTCTGTCCTATCTTCTCTTCCTTTTTTTTCCTAGCACAATGTGACTGTTATCGTGTATTCTCCAAACTCAAAACTCAAACTCCCTCCAGATCCCCTCCCCCCGTCCTCCAACCTCCCCCACCCCTCCTATCTCTAACATTTAACGAGATTTATAAATTTTAACAGAATAATCTTTTTTTTTGTTGTAAGTCAGTCTGTCCGTCAGTCCTCTGTTGCATTTCCCCCCCAGTACTTGCGTCTTTCTTCCTTATAATTATTTACCTGTGAAAATTCACTTTCAAGAACGCTTTTTATCACATCCCGCCTGAGAAACTATTACACATCTCTCGTAGTTTTCAATGTCAGTATCATTTTAAGATGCGTCATCGGAATTTGCAAACATCGGAGTTGCTCTAGCGATGCCGAATTGTCCTGGAGAGGCTGCGTTATCTTTTTTGCTACAAATCTGACACGCCCATCTCACTGCGGGGGCAAGGCTTTTCAATAAATTAATTTTCGAGATTTCTGCCTTATACAAAAAAAAGACACGCAACTGCCAGCATGCTGAGTTGTATCTCGACGAAGAATGGGGAAAGGGAATAGGGGAAGGAGATGATCCCCCACTGTGACCACGACACGCTTTGGATTTTCAAAAATTTTGAATTTAGACGTTGAGAAAAAAAAAATGTAACAGTTTGTTTGTTTCAGGTGACGACACAGAATTTGTGCTCCTGGGGAAATTTTGAATGTGGCTATATTTCGTCTTTTATCGGAAGTTCCCGGGACTCCATAATGTTTTGTTCTTCTTTCCAAGAATTTGGCTAGTGGTTGATGGACGCTCTTGGTACGGTGTCATCATGTCGTATGATCGTTCTGTTACAATTTTGTCTATGGTTTTGATTTTTTCCTAGCACAATATAACCGTTACCGTGCCGGCGTGCTTTCTCTAAACTCAAACTCGGGAGTTTAAATTTTTCTTTGTAGATTATTTCAGACCTTTGTGAGTCGTCTGAGCCGCTGTTTAAAAAAAGACAATAATTTTTGCAAGTTGCCATGCTCAGCCGTCGTCGTGCATGGGGGGGGGGGGGGGGGCGGGCGGATGTATCACAGTGTTCGGGGATGTAAGTGAAACAAACTAATTTTTGGACTCTTGAACGTCCGAGGTCTCATTATGATAAATTACGTTCTCTCCAAGATTTGTTGGTAGTTTGCAAATTTTTCAAATACAGCTGTGCTTTCTAAAGCATTATGGAAAATATTGTGCACGAGGGCCATTCTATGCTCCTCCAACCACTCCCACCCACACCCCTAAAAAGGATTATTCTGGCCGGATCCAATAGCCTGCTTCAGCACATTCGTTTCCGATGCGGTGTTGCCCAGCGAAAAAAAAACTAATCTGTTCTTTATTTTAAACCAGGAGGGACCTCAAGCCTTTAGACGTAATCGCATTTATTACAGAACATCTGATTTCAGGTAGGACCAAACACCGAAACTCCAGCGCGAAAACGGGATGCACCAGTTGTGAGAGGACTCAAGGGATCTCAAATTTAGTATATGTGGTTCTGCATCTCTTGGGACGAACCGAGGGCCAGATTTACTAAGTTTCACGTCGGAAGAAAGGGTGAAATGAGAAACCCTGCATTTGTCGGTGGTGTTTTCTATTCCCCGCCCCCACCCCTCCATACACACACACACCTGCAGTCTCACCCCATTGCCACTGTCGTGATACATTTGCCAAAGGCATTTTACAAAATTTTCGGAAAGCGTGAAAAAGTATCATTACTTTGCGAATCTTGTGACGCACAAAAGATGTTTCGTGTCAAAATTCAGACTTTGAAGGCTGCAGACAAAACTTTCATGCTTTTCAGGAAACAAAACAAACTAACCTCATTTTATCTGGGATATTAGGCCTTACCTTAAAAATATGTTTAAAAATGACTTAATGCCTGCGGTAACTTTTGTGGGTGTGGACGGGAACTCGCAACGCTGTCCAGTTTGAAATTTCGGGGTGGTTCAAAGATGTTTCTTTCATCAGTATTAACACAAGATATAATTAACAAAATGAATGAAAATCAGTGACCCAGGATGGGATTCGATTATTTCAAAAAGTCGGCTAAGAAAATCGAATGGAAGATCGGTGTCCCACTCAAAGCGAAAACCCACAAGCGAAATATTCGGCTTACCGGAGAGAATGAGTTACGCTATTGTGCCATGACTGTGACGCCATGTTTCATGCCCATGGACGTTCCCCAGTGCACGGTGTGAGAACCATTGGTAATCCAACACCAACTCTGTGTGTGTTACGCCTTTTTGTGCGTTCTCTTCCCCGCCCTGAGCTTACCTTGCGAGGTGAGTTTTCTTTTCTCCAGCAAGGTGAGGGGCGGCCGCAAGGGGGGGGGGGGAGGTGACCTTGATCTGCTCCTGTATGTATGGGGTAGGGCGAGGTATTTAAACTGGAAAACGGACGAGGGGGTGGGGGACGGGGAGTGAGGGGAAGGGAGTACAGGAAAAAAAAAAAATGCAACCTACTTCCACGTGCGGTTTTTTTTTTTTTCTTTTTTGTTCCCTCCATGCAGGAAACTGATGACCTCGGAGTGATTCACGGAATTTCCTCCGAACTTGATAATTTTTTTCAGTGTCTTTAACTTTTGGTGTGTTGGCGTCGGTTGCCGTTGATGCCACTTTCTTGTTGTTGTTGTTGTTTTTGTTGTTGTTGTCGTATCTTCTTTGCTGACAACGCCTTCATCAGATTTCCCTCCCCCCCCCCCCCTTTCTTTCGAAATTGATCGTCTTCATTAATTTAAGATTTGAACGTGTGCAGTGGTTGTTATGTTGTTGTTGTTTAAATAATATGTTGTTGTGGTATCGTCTTGTTCACTTCGTCTTCGTCTTGGTCTAAGTTTTTGTCTTCATTACTTTTAACTTTTTAGCGTGGGCAATGATTGTTATGTTGTGGTTGCTGCTGCTGCTGCTGCTGCTGTTGTTGCTACTGTTGATGATGATGTTGTTAACATTTTTTTTTTTTTTTTTTGGTCTTTCTTCTTCTTTCTTATCAAAACTAATCGTTTTCATGACTTTTTAACTTTGCCTTACTTTCTTGTTGTTGGTTTAGTTGCTGCTGCTGTTGCAGCTGTTGTTATATGCTATCTGCAGCTGTTGTTATGTCCCAAAAACCCGACCACGATCCATAACCCGAATCCTTAAACAAACCTCCCTCTCACCCCCTGGAATATCGACTGCCGTTAAGACGAAAAATATGCACGGAGTCCATTTTGTTAGAAATAATAATATTATACAACTCTGCGCGTAATAATCAGTTCATACTGGTAATTGTAAATCACTGCAACATCAGCAAAAAACTGCAGAACGGTCAGATAGCCTACGCTCTTTGTGTTAGGAAGGGAAAAGGCCCGTTTTTTGTTTGAGATAATTAACTGGTTACTAATGAATTTAGTGTACAAAATGAGCTCGAAATAATAGTGCAGAATATCAGTTCTTCCCTCCCTTCCACCTCCCCCCCCCCCCGGCCCCAATGCCACCAGCCCCCCACCGTGCGCGCGCATGTTGTCATGGATTCCAAAGTTATAATTTTGTTTTTGATGTATAAAAAAAAGATTGTCATTACTTGTACGTTGGTACTCTAAGTTTTGTTGTTGTTTTTTTTTGCTCCAGGGCTACGTATTTTAAAGCTTTTTGTGACTCCACAGCTGGACACCCCCCCCCCCCCCCCAGAATACTCCTAACAACAGCCTTATATTATTCTTTCAGATTTTATTTTTCATTTTGTTTTTCCTATCTTTTGCTTGAAAGGGTAAAGGGGGGGGGGGGGTTGGCATGGTTAGGGATTCAATAAGATTTAGGATTGAGAATGAGGACGGGGTTAGGGATAGGTACTTACTTATACATAGGCGACTCTAGCGCAAGACGCTTGAGGTACGTACGTCCAAGTAACAGCAGCCGTAAAAAAACAACAACAACAACAACGCGTGGCTATAGGTAGAATGCGCATATCCACCATCTTGGCTGTCCGGAGCCACTTTAGGCTTCGCGAACCAATCGGTGGCGAGTTCACTACTGTAAACAATGACACGTGTGTATACGCGCATGGGAGACGTTCGGTCAATTCTTTCACTTCCTTTCTCTTGTTTACACGGATGGTAGGGAATCGGACCAGTTTGGATACATCCTTTCCACCCCTGTCACAACAGACAACTGTAATGCAAGCAGCAGGCATTTTAACTGCTTAGACACATCTCGAAGTTACACTCATCCGCTGATCCACCGGCCATCTTGTTTGGCGGAAGTACAAAACAAAAACTCTGTGACGTCATGCGCATTCTACCTATAAAGAGGTTTCCATATCTATTATATATTTCAGTAACTTGCAACCTTTGGCATGACTAACTGACCAAACTATACACTCTTCAGGCCTTAAATTTGGCAGGAAGGTGGCAAATTGAGATAAGGAAGATGATGGCTATAATTAAAAGTTGTTTACTTCAAGCATGTATTTTAAAAAAATAACAATGTTTATTGCTATGTAACATCTGTATTTTTGCGTGTTTGTTTCGTTTTACATCCATCTTGGTTCCATTTCTGTTATAGTACCGTGCATGTCATAAAAAGTAACCATATCAAGCTTGGTTTGCAGTGTCCTGGCGCGCATGAGTTCTGAAGCAGGACTGCAGATTACTACTTTTATTGCAAGAGAGAGAGAGAGACAGAGATAGAAAGAGAGATAGATAGATAGATAGATAGATAGATAGATAGATAGATAGATAGATAGATAGATAGATAGAGAGCACATGATTGAGTGACTAATCTCCTACTTGATAAGCTATGCAGAATATTATAATAATATGGTAAAACATTTTGAACTGGGTTGATTAAGCTTAAAATGGGTAAAGATGAGTTGATTTAATGCAGCTGCACTCAATAATTCAGGCTCCAAGCACCGTATGGTCCCCACTTGAAAACTGCCGCCCCCTTTCAGTTTTTTTTATCCCTCACCGACCCCATGATCATGCATGTTGCAGCGAGCGTGAGGCAAGGCCCGTGTGCGGAGTTTGAAGGAAAAAAAAAATGGATAGAAAACACACACACACACACACACACACACACACACCCATACGTGCATGCACTTAGACATACACATGTACACACTCTCACATATACACATATTCACCACATACTGCAATGACACTAGCACTATGGCAGATTTCCCAAATGGGATTAAAGATGTGTACAAAATACACACAAAAAATACACACGTTCGCAAACACACTCCAGCACACACACTTATTATATACATTTCAAAACACACCAAAAAAAAAAAAAAACCACCTTGAAGTGCACGCGAGGGAGTGGGGGGGGGGGTGGAAAAGGGGGGAGAGTGAATAAAATATGCAGGAGAGATATAGATAGGCAGGGAGTGACTGGTGTTGGTGTTTTTTTTTTGTGTGTGTGTGCGTTATTATGGGGTGTTGATGGTGGTGAGAGAGTGTGGCACCAGATGGTTAAGCTATATTGTAAGTTCGAGTTACGCGAAGTGCATGGTGATGGTCCATGATGGATCGCGCACAATGTCAGCTGTGCATGACTTTTGCTTTTCTGTGAGCCACACCCCACCCACCCCACCCCCCCCCCCCCAACTGCATGGGGGTCACCCTTTCTGCAAGGCCTATAAATCTGTGTTTTCCGCCTCATACTGTGTTGTTGTTGTTGTTGTTTAATTTTTACACTCGCCATGTTACCTTTGTTTGTAACTCGCCGTCCGTAAGCTTCTATCTCTCTTTCTCTCTTCTCTGTCTGTCGGTCTGTCCATCCGTCTCTCTCTGTCTCTCTTATTCTGTCGTTTCTTGGTCTGTCTTTCTCTTCCCCCTTCTCTCCCTTTCTCACTTTTTTGGATTTTGCCCCCCCCCCCCCCCCACCACCAAGTCTTTTCATTCTTTCTTGGGCAAAGTAGTTTCCGTTCTCTCTCCCCCCCCCCCCTTTCCTCCTCCGCCTTTATCTGTTTGTCTTGTCCCACCCACCCCTCACACCACCCCCCCCCCTCCTTTTTTGAGACTTCTTTACGTAAAGTTTTCTTTCTTTCTTGCCTATTTTTCTTTCTTATTTATGCGTGTGTGTGTGAGTGAGAGAGAGACATACAGACACACAAAGAAAGAAAGAGAGAGAGAGATGTAAATGTAAGCTAACACAAACAGCAAGGCCAATTTTTAGCATGCCTTACAAGGTCCTTTTCCAACCAAACAAGGAAGTACTCGTATCTTTGTATCATACTTTTTACAATAATAAGTCGACCGTTTTATCTTCTATCTGCATTGTATCGGTGCATAAGGTCGATCCCACTGCGTATTGTCATCCATCTGGTGCAGTGGCGTAGCCCGTTTTGGGGGTGAACGTGTCAACGTGTAAGTGAGAGTCGGATTTCATGCAGGCAAGCATGTCACGGCCTTAGCTCTAGTCTGTGTGATCTCCATTTTCTAAACAAAAAATACAAAATGTTAGTATGTAGAAGAGGTATAGAAAATGCACACTTCGACACTTGTTTAAAATGCGTTCCGGCATTTATCAAGCTGTTTCACGGTTCTGACTTATTCCAAACTAGACGACCTACCGGGCATTGCCCGGAATAATCAATCATGTGCTCCTCTCTCTCTCTCTCTCTCTCTCTCTCTCTCTCTCTCTCTCTCTCTCTCTCTCTCTCTCTCTCTCTCTCTCTCTCTCTCTCTCTCTCTCTCTCTCTCTCCCCCCCCCTCTCTCTCTCTCTCTCTCTCTCTCTCTCTCTCTCTCTCTCTCTCTCATATTTACAATAAACTACAGTCTTGCTTCAGAACTCATGCGCACCACAAAATTACGCACCAAACTGAACGCTTGACACGGTTACTTTTTATGACATGCACGGTACTATAATAATTCCGAAACAAACATGCAAAAAATACAGATGTTACATAGCAATAAACATTGTTATTTTTTTAAAATACATGCTTGAAGTAAACAACTTTTAATTATAGCCATCATCTTCCTTATCTCAATTGCCACCTTCCTGCCAAATTTAAGGCCTGAAGAGTGTATAGTTTGGTCAGTTAGTCATGCCAAAAGTTGCAAGTTACTGAAATATATAATAGATCCTTATCGTAATACTAAAAACGTAAACGTATAACATTGAATTTCTCACGTGCGCAAAAACTGGAGATAGAAGACGATAAGAACATAAGAATCACTGTATTTTCCCATGAGGGAAATTCTGTTTCACACATTTAACAGCACTTATATGCTACACAATCATATCTTACGTATCATTACATAAACGTATCACAACTCAATAACTGGCGTACATGAAGTGACATGGTAAAGAACCTAAGTGAAATGTGGCACACATCTAGTTAAAATGGATTGCGCCCGATCTATTGCGCATAACGAAGCCTTTTGCACTAGCTTCATACATTGTCAATGCTTGACCCATGCGTTGTACCTCATACATATTTACACTTACTAGAGGTTGAGGGAAAAGAGGTTAGTAATTAAGGCCGACATATTGCATATAGCCAAGCCCATTACACTAGCTTTATTAATTTATAGTGTGCTCAACCTATGCACTTTACCTCATATTTACATTGGAGGTTGAGGGAGAAAGATTAGTAATTAAGACCGACATACTGATTAAGCCAAGCCTTTTGGACCAGCTTTGTACATTGTCACTCAACCCATGCATTCTACCTCTTACACAATTATTTGCACTAGAGGTTGGGGGAGAGAGGTTAGTATTGTCATTAAACCGACATATTGCGTATAGCCGAGGCCTTTGTTCTAGCTTTAAACATTTCAATGTTCATCAACTCATGCGTTTTACCTCATAAACCAAGGGGCATTTACCATTGAGTTGTATGCGACATTTTGCCGATTTTGAGATTTTGTCATGAAAGTGATTCTCTCATTGTTTATTTAATTTTTGTCATTCCAATCGGTTAAAAACGTTTCGAGATAATTATGTGTTTGTGGCGTAATGTTTTATGCGTTTTAGCCTATTTGCCGACCCAACTTCAGTCCTGATTTTCTGGAAAAGACAAAAGTGCACATACAACAAAATGGCAAATCCCGACAAAATATCGAGGGGTGCCTGCACAAAGACCGCATCACAGGAGAGCGAATTGAATTAATGTGTATTACGACCTTTATCCCCATCAATAATTAAGTGAATTAATTCCATAATGGATGGAACTCGTATCATGTCAAAATGTAGTACTCACCAAGGAGAAACAGAATGTGCAACAACAACAACAACAACAAAACATTTAAAATTTCGAGTTACGGTGTTTGTGCAGGCACCCCTCGATTATATGCAATTAGGTGTTGTTGCAGTGGAGATTTTAGGGAGAACTAAGGGGGGTTGATGCAGCTGTTCTGAGCCGAAGGGAAAATGGGAATTCCCCGGAGTGAAGACGTAGGTCGTTAAATAATACACACCACATGTACTGTGAAAGCGCAAAGTAGCTTTAATTTATTTTGTTACTTCAATTTTGCACCATCGGTTTTTGCGGTTGGGGGAAATGGAGAGGAATGGAATTGCCCTGAGTACACACCCAAACCGTTAAATAAAACACATTACAATGTGTTGTGAAAGCCCAGAGTAGCGTTAAAATCGGTTTAAGGGTTTGGAAAATGGGAAGAATTTGAGTTTCACAGAGTACACACCAATGCCGCCGAATAATCGGCAATTACGTATTTGTATTGTGAAAGTAGAGAGTGCTTCATTATTTTTTTCGCCATTGATTTAGTAAATGGGGAAAGGAGGAGCCGGGGGTGACGGCCCCGAACAAGGGAGCAATGGAATTTCAGAGAGTATAATTATTATGCCAGGGACGTTAACATAATACACACCACATGTATTATAAAAGCGCAAAGTCGCTTTTTTTCCGCCTTTGTTTTCGCAGAAGGAGGGGGTATTTTATCTTATTATCTTTGCACCATCGGTTCCAGTTAAATGGATGGGGGAAACGGACAGGGGAAGGGGAAGGGGGGTGCAATGGCTCTAACGTTGGAGAATTGGAATCACAGAGAGTACATCCCTAAGCCGCTAAAATAATACACACGACAGTCGTGTATTATGAAAGTTTATGAAATTACTAAGTTCCCCTTTTGTGTGTGTGTGTGTGTGTGTATGTGTGTGTGTGTATTTTCAGACTCTGCACAATAACAATTTCTACTGATTTCTCCATTTCTCAATTCCGTTAAGTTAGCTTTCACTGTCAGCGTTTGCTAAGTTCTGTATTAAGTGAGTTATGAGAAAGTGACTATGTAACACATGGTGTTGACCTAGTGTGCTTTATAATTTAACAACGGCCTCAAGTATTCCTCTTCCTCCTTCTTTGCCCTCCGCTTTTCATCCATGAAATCCTCAAGCCTTTCCACCTTCCTCCCAGGGGCAAATCACCCCCCCCCCCCATCATCCTCCCCGGGTTACTTTGTCTTATTACATCTAACCTCCATTGTAACTCAACCCTACGCACGTCAGGTCACGCAATCTTTCTCTCTCTCTCTCTCTCCCCACCCTTTCTCGCATGTTCGTATTTCGACACATCCTCCTTTTTATTCTTCCTTGGGTTTTCGTCTCCCCCCCCCCCACCCCGCGCCCCCTCCAAACCCTCGAACCGTCACTTTCCCCCGGCACCCCAACAGCTGTAAGCCTGATGTGCGATCAGTTCTTTCAAACCTCAATGATCTAAATGCTATACATTATTATACATTATTATTATTATTATTATTATCTTTCTTTCTTTTTTGTTTTTGTTTTGCCCCTAACTAATTCGCACATTTTTGCACAATTCATCAGTTACCCTTATTAACCTCCGGGGCGCTCACAGCTTGTGGAAGGTGAGGCCAGTTGACAGAGCCTGCCCTAATGTGTTATGACGGAAGACTGTATTACGCCAAAGACTAAATTTTTACAGCCTTCACCCAAAAAAACATTCCGCATTGTGCCTTGTTTTATTACTATTATTATTATTATTATTTTAATTTACTGGTAATTGCACCATTCTTCGAATGGTTAAAGTTTAAAAAAAAAAAAAAAAGTCAGATTTGCGTTTCCTTGCATCGTTTACAATAAAACTGAAGTGAAGGATCGGAGATAGCCCATTAGCGACACAAAGCAAACTCACAAAAATACTTCTCCATCGTTTTGAGTCTCCAAATCTAGAAAATAACTTTCTGCAGTTCAAAAAGAAGGCACCTGTAAAATTTCAGGCAAATGCGAGCTGTGTGAGCGACGGTAAGTATTGTTCAAAATCCGATGCGTTGTTTTTTAGTTTTTTTTCTTTTTTTAAATTGTTATAGAAATATATTTATTTATTTTTGTGCAATTTCCATTTCCTGATAGTCAGAGAAATTAATGATATTACAAAAATTCTAACCCAAGATAGAAAGATACAGCACATTTCATTTTATAAAAATGGTGTTAGAAAGTTATTTTGACCTATATTGGCAAATACCGTGTTTTTTCATGACAAGGCAGCGTGGCTGCCAAGAAGAGATGGATGAAAAATACATGCAAAGCTGCCAAGCAATGCATGCTGGGAGATCATTGACTCACAATCTATAGGGGAAAAAAATCTGCATGACTCAAGAAAAAAAAATAGAGAGAGAGAGAGAGGGAGAGAAGCGCATGGCAGCACAAAACTAGCATTGATTAAGTTCACAGCTGAACCACAGCGCTCATTGTGGGCAGATCGCTTTCATCGGTATGCATGACAGGGGAAGGTTTTCGTGTCATACAGCTTAGGGTCCTCGGGTGATATACTTACAGCTGGGGGTCCTCGGGTGATATACTTACAGCTGGGGGGCCTCGGGTAATATACTTACAGCTGGGGGTCCTCGGGTGATATACTTACAGCTGGGGGTCCTCCGGTGATATACTTACAGCTGGGGGTCCTCGGGTGATATACTTATAGCTGGGGGTCCTCGGGTGATATACTTCGATAAATGTATTTATTGTTTTTTTATTTATTTATTTATTTTCTGCATATTGAAGGGAGTAGAAGTTTAAGCCTTTGTCAATAAATCTATTTATTTATTTATTTATTTATTTATTTTCTGAATTGGGAGAGGAATAGAAGTTTAAGCTTTTGGCAATAAATCTGTTTATTTACTTATTTATTATTTATTATCTATTTAGTTGTTTATTTTCTGAATTGGGAAGAGAATAGAAATTAGTTTAAGCTTTTGCCAATGAATATATATATTTATTTCATTATTAGCATTTATTTATTTATCTGCTCACTTATTTACCTATTTTCAGGCTTGGGATGGGAATAGAAGTACCTTAATGTGTGTATTATCCTTAAAATCAATCTATTATTATTATGATTTATTATAATAATATTATTACTTTTGTTGTTATAAATATCATGATAACTAGATATAGACTAGGGGTGATTTTTTTTCAAAAATAATTTTTTCAGTGTTTTAATTAATTTTTTTTTCATTTAGTATTATTATCATAAACTTGGGAAGGAACGGTAGCCTACATGGTCAGAGCAGTTGACCACGGATGCGAGCGAGTGGTGGCAGGTTCAAATCTCAGTGGAAAAATTGGGGTGTGGAAAAGTAGTCCAACCTGTTAATTTTTTTTTTTTTTTTTTTCTAGCAGCGTTTGTAAAGCTTGATCTCATTCTTGTTTGTTCCAACTCCACTTTTTGCACAAGTGAGAAATTCGACGTTCATTGTTTGCGGCTTTAGTTGTTTTGATAAGGAGTTAGAATAAATCGAAGTGTGAAACAGCTTGATAAGTGCCACAACGCATTTTCCAATAAGTGTCAGAGTGTGCATTTGTTAGACCTCTTCTGCATTCTAACAGATCTCCACTTTTTCAGAAAATGGAGATAGACAACAAACAAGAAAAATTTGTTCTAAGTTCGTGGAAAGGCAGTCTGAATGGGGGTGGGGGGGGGGGGGAGGGCTGCTTCTCCACTGATTTCAATTGCCCAATTGTGCTGACGAGGGGCATGTGGTTAAAAAAACCTCCAACCAAACAAAACGATACAGATACGCCTCTGTCCAACAACAGTGATGATTTTGTATGGAAATATTATTTGCAATTGCGCGCCCCAAAAAAACTTCTAAGTAGTTAAAAAAAAAAGTAATCCCCATCCACTTCAATATCGGAGTAATAATGTCGGGCGAGAGAATCATAACATATTAATATCCGCGGGCTAAGCTGTCGCTGGATATAGGGCACATTCTCTTTGTAAGGAAGGTTTGTAGGATAAAGAGAGGAGGGGGAGGGTAGTAAGTTCGCTGGTGGAAATTATTATAATCAAAGAAAAAGCAAACTGCTCTACGGTATGTTATGAAATATGCACAGCCGGTTTATAGGCTCGAGGAGGGGCGGCAGGGAATCTACTTGATGCTAATCGCGTTAAACCGTGTGGACACCTCGCCTGCGCTGACCTAGTTTCGCGATGGCAGTTCGTTCGGCCGGCCGTGCTGTGGCAAAACACCTTAACAACGCAAAAACAAAACCAAAAGAATGAAGGCTGTTGTCATAAGTATGTACGGACCCCAAGCGTTTTGCGTTAGGGGTGCATACGGATACTCACCTATCCTTTACCCTATCCTTATCCCCAATCCTAAATCTTATCGAATCCCTACCCCCGCCCACCCCCACCCTTTCAACAACGAAAAAAAAAAACCAGGAGGAAAACAAGAAGAAAATCTGAAAGAATAATTAATTCATTAATTAAGGCTGTTGTTAGGGGGATTTCGGGAGGAGCCCTAAACTCTGGATTCACAAAAGGGTTTAAAATACAAAAAAATGCGCAAAAAAAAAAACTGGGGGATGTACGTATTCTTTTACGAGAGCCGATGCGGCTCCTCTCTTTATTATTTTATATTTTCAGTTTCCATTTTTGTGGTGACTAAAGAAATCTGTTAGTGGTAACCCGAATAGAACGATTGAACACACTAATTTCGACCTGTTACTGCAGCCCTATTTAAAATTCAGAATAAAATACACCATTGACAGCACGACACTGGAATTCTATCTATTCTTCAAGTTTCATCAGAGCAGTCAACATCAGCCTGATGTTATAAAATTGCATGTGTGTTTGTTTTTGTTTTAGCAGATTTTAGTTACAGTTACTTTTTGGTATCCCTTATTATGTCGTTGGAAACAAATGTTACCTAATTATGTTCACAAGTGAAGTTGACCCAGATTGGTACATACCGTCTTTTACCGTTGCACGGCCGGGTTTATTGGGCCATGTTTTTCTGCATTTTTTATCCTGCAGGGCGCACTAGGATTTTTTTTTTTTAGCGTGCGGCAATATAGAATTAATGATTGTGGTATGTGCAGGAGGGGCGCTTTGACGTGGCCATTGTAGGCGCGCATTGTGAATGTGAAAAGCGCGATTGAAGAGGAGCTACTAACTGAGAGCCTTCCTTCTCCGGTCCCTCCCTCACTCTTTCCCACAGCCTTTCCTCTCCTCTCTCGTTTAACTACCACGTCACTCTTCTCTCTGCCAGGGTGACACCCCCTCCCCCCCCCCTCTCTCTCTCTCTCTCTCTTTTGCGCTATTTGCCCGAAGCATGTAGATCTAGATCTACTATGTCGTACGTCTTAAACTGCACGTTTTTGTAATCTCCCCCCGCCCCCTCTCATTTCACCACTTCCCTCAGTCTACAAATGAACGCCCCCCCCCTCCCCCACCCCACCCCCATTTTTTTCTCTCTCCTTTGCCATTTGCCCAAAGCAGGTTCATGCTACGCCCCGTGTTATACGCTCGTATGTTGTATGTTTTGTATGTAATGACGTGGATGCTTTCACCCCGAGGGGGAAGGCTGGTTGGCACAGTGTTTGAAATGCGCTAGATGGTTGAGAAATTGGGTTAGTGGTGAATAGAGGGGAATAGATAAGTGGTAAGTAAAAGAAACGAAACGAAAAAAAAAAAAACAGCATATTATGAAAAAAAATCTTTGAGGGATCGAGGCGGAAATACCGTAAACCTTCCTCTCTTATTTTTTTTAATTTGCTCAATGTGGTTTTGATAGCGCAGATCTCTGGCGTGTTTTACGCACCTTCTTGTGCTTCGAGCAGATAGGGCGAATTTGTTTTTATGCTTTGATGGTTCACGGCCAGGTAGATAGATTATGGATTAAGAGATGGGTACGTTGGGGGGATGATGGCACAATAAGATAGGGTGGATGTGTGTACTTGAGTATCCAGCCAGCATGCAACCTTGCGGAATCCGATGCGCAGGATAGACGTCAACTTTGCTCATAGAAATGGCGTCGTTCCTGGGTAGATCCGCAGTTTACGACGTCGCATCGACGTCGGTTTGATGTAGGGAATCTGCCGTATGGTACTCCTACCAGTCCTACGAAAATCTTATGACTGTTTGACGTAGGGTTGCTGGCTCAGTAGGTTTGTAAGTAAGCAGGGGGCTAGGTAAGTGGGTGGGTAGGTAGGTAGGTTTGTGGATGACTAGGTAGGTAGAGAAGGTACCCATGCACTAAAATGATTCAGAAAAAGGCATCGGTGTGATTTCTTTTGTTCCTTTAGAAGTCATCTTATGGAGAAAGTGGGATCCCATACACCTTCATGTTCCTCCTCTCTCCCTCTCTTTCTCTCTCTCTCTCTCCCTCTTCCTTTATGCCTCTCTACCCCCTATCTCTCCTTCCCCCTTTTTCTGTCTTTTTTTGTCCCGTACCACCTTTCCCCACCCTCCCCTCTCACTTTTCTCTCTTCCGTTCTGCCTCCTCTCTCTCTCTCTCTCTCTCTCTCTCTCTCTCTCTCTCTCTCTCTCTTCCCCTTTTCCCTTTCTCTGTCTTTCTCTCTCCTTATTCCCTTCTCCCCCCCCCCATCTATTTTTCCCCACCCACTCTCTCTCTCTCTCTATTATTTCTCTTTCCCTCTATCTCTTCTCCATCTCAAACTTACATTTTTTTTTTTTTTTACAATGTTAGACAATAACAAGTTTCCATGCATCAGAAACTGCGGATCTCGGTCTGTTTGTCATTCTCAGCCTCCCTCCCCCATCCCCCATCCCCCATCCCCCACCCCACCACCCCAATCCACCCCACTTACCTCTATTTTTTCCCCCTATAATTCCGTAACAGTTACCCCGGGTATCTCTATAGAAAGAGAGAGCTTGGGGCGGATCAACACGACAAGAATTGGGTGCATATGGGTTAGTGAACATGCAGATAAAAATGCCGTCACTTGAAGGGGTTTGTGAGGGGGGGGGGGAGGGGCTCATGCTTGGCTGAGAAAACAGATGAATGGGGATTTGCCAGACGGGCTTAGCATGGTAATGCTTTGAGATAGCATTGGGTGGTTGAGGAGCGTAAATATGGAAGCTTAGGAACGGCAGTGGGAAAGGGAAGGGATGGGTAGATGGTTTAGATAGGTAGAGAGAGATGAATAGATGGACAGACCGATAGATAGATAGATAGATAGATGGATAGATAGATAGATAGATAGATAGATAGATATGGGTAGATGAACCGGATAGATAGATAGATAGATAGATAGATAGATAGATAGATAGATAGATAGATAGATAGATGGATAGACAGATGGATAGATAGATAGATGGATAGATAGATAGATAGATAGATAGATAGATAGATGATAGATAGATAGATAGATGATAGATAGATAGATATGGGTAGATGAACGCACGGATAGATAGATAGATAGATAGATAGATAGATAGATAGATAGATGATAGATAGCTGATATGGGTAGATGAACGGACGGATAGATAGATAGATAGATAGATAGATAGATAGATAGATAGATAGATAGATAGATAGATAGATAGATAGATAGATAGATATGGGTAGATGAACGGACGGATAGATAGATAGATAGATAGATAGATAGATAGATAGATAGATAGATAGATAGATAGATAGATAGATAGATAGATATGGGTAGATGAACGGACGGATAGATAGATAGATAGATAGATAGATAGATAGATAGATAGATAGATAGATAGATAGATAGATAGATATGGGTAGATGAACGGACGGATAGATAGATAGATAGATAGATAGATAGATAGATGATAGATAGATATGGGTAGATGAACGGGCGGATAGATAGATAGATAGATAGATAGATAGATAGATAGATAGATAGATAGATAGATAGATAGATAGATGGATGGAGGATGGCTGGATGGATGGATGGACGGACAGATAGACGGGCGGATGGATAGATGAATAGGAGAACGGATGGATAGACAGACATGCGGATGGACAGACAGACAGATTGTGTCTTTGCCGATCTCGCGCGTAGTAATAACATAGATATGTTTTATTCTCTATATTATAATCTATTTTCAGTTTTTGTTGTTACATTTTCTATTATTATTACTGGCATCATCGAAACTTTTTTTGTCCGTGAACGATACTAATGCCAACGCTACAACTGTCTCATAAAAATCACCCGAAACTTACCAAAACAAGCGGGTGACCTGGTCGGTGGGCTCCTCTGGTAGAATCTCCTGTCCTATCATTCCATTGTATTTCTCACTATTTTAGTTCTTGTCTGTTCTATCTCCATTTTGTGAAGAAAAAAAAAAAAGACTGGAGATCTTTTAGTATGTAGAAGAGGTATAACAATGGCACACTTTGACACTTGTTTAAAATGCGTTGTGGCACTCACCAAGCTGTCTCACAGTTCCGATTTATTCTAACTCCCTATCATAATAACTAAAGCCGCAGAAGTTTAAGGTGGAATTTCTCAGTTGTGCAAAAAGTGGAGTTGAAACAAACAGGAGCTAAGGTCACAGATTTGTCGGTCGTGTTCGTCCTAGCACAACGTGACGGCTATGTCGGGTCGACATGCTTTCTCCAAAATCAGGTTCAAAAACATGAAAAAAGAGAGGGGGTGGAGGGTGAATTATAGAAGGGGGGGGGGAGAAGGAGGAGGGGATGGCACTCTTGTGCTAAAAGTGCAGTTGGAACAAGCAAGAACTGAGGTCGCAGTTTTGTAGGCAGTCTTGCTTCGTCCTATAGCACTATGGTGAAAGTTGTATGGGGCTGACATGCTTTCTTCAAACTCAGATTCAGAAACATGAAAAAAGAGAGGAGGGGGGGGGAGGGAGGGAGGATGATGAATTATAGAGGAAGGAGGTTTGGGAGGGGGGGGGGCCATGGCACTCAAAGACAAGGTTGACTGGCGCAAACAATTTTAACTGTAATCTCACACCTGAGAATTGACATCAAACAACCGCCTTCCCCCCCCCCCACCTCCCCCAAGCAAAATCTGCCAATAAATAGTCTTGTTCAAAACCGTCACGCTGCAGTGGCGTATCGATCACCCATCAAATCATCATTTTTTTTCTTCTTCATTTTTACCCCCTATTTTTTTGAGTGCTTTTCTTTGCCCCTTTTATCTTCACAACCAGCGCACCCCCCCCCCTCCCCCCTCACCTCTGGCCCCGCCCCTGAAAGAATCTGATCGTATCAGTTGTTGTTTTTTTTACACTGCGTGGGCGTGGGTCAGGGAATTTTCAATCAGGGCATCAAGGGGGAGGAAACTCATCATTGCGTTGGATAATTAAAGGGCCAGAATTTGTGATTGTTTTGTTTGTCCTTCTGTTTTCAACTCACCTCTCTCTCTCTTTCACTCTCTCGCTCTTTTCTCTTCCCCCCCCCCCTCCTCTCTCTCTCTCCTCTCTCTCTCTTTCTCTCTCTCTCTCTCTTTTCCACTCTTTCCCTCCTCTCTCTCTTTCTCTTTCTCTCTCTCCCTTTCCCCCTCTTTCCCTCCTCTCGCCTCTCTTTCTCTCTCTCTCTCTCTTTTCCACTCTTTCCCTCCTCTCTCTCTTTCTCTTTCTCTCTCTCCCTTTCCCCCTCTTTCCCTCCTCTCGCCTCTCTTTCTCTCTCACTCTCTTTTTCCCCTTTTCCCTCCTCTCTCTCTCTCTCTCTCTCATCTCTCTGTCTCTCTGTCTGTCTGTCTCTCTCTCTCTCTCTCTCTCTCTCCCGCAAATGTTGTCGGTGGGGCACTTGAGAAAATCTCATGGATATTGCTAGGATGTGTTATTAAAACATAAAACTCCATATAAATTACTATACTTAAAAGGGGAAGCTATTAATTAATTATTCAGACTTTGAATTTGCCGGCAGGAGCTGTCGTATAATAAAGTTGTACCTAGCATCGTTATCCTTTTCCTAAGGCTTAAGATAAAATGCATTGAGCAGTGTTATCCTTTGTTCACAGCGATCTCCGGGCCATCGTTAATAAAGCCTCAGGAAATGGTAACTTTTGGACTTACGACAGTTTTTCTCGAGGTCCTTCATTTGTGCATTTTAAAGACGGGGCTTTTTGTGACACCTTCCAGAACCTTCCGTAGACACCCCCTTTTGTCCTGGGGGGTTGGGGGGCATAGTGTGTTAATTAGCGGTTTGCCCCCTTCTACGCAAGAGACACCTGAACACCGCCCACCTCCTGACGTACGATATCCGCCCCCTACAGCAGTGACAAATCGGCGGTTATTTTTGACGTACGCTCGTAAACATTTCAGCGAGATGTCTAGAATTGAAAGGCATAGTTTGTAGCACAGCAAGATTTCCTTGCACCTTAATTCCAGACCTTTCTTTCTGTTTGTCCGTTCTTTCTTTCCTTCCTTTCTGTCTTTCTTTTTCTTTCCTTCTTTCTTTCTTTTTCTGCTTTGTTTTAGTCTTTCTTTCTGTCTTTCTTTCCCTGCTTAATTCATTCTTTCTGTCCGTCTTTCTTTTCCTGCTTTCTTTCTTTCTTCTCTCTCTCTCTCTCGACCGTGGATGTGTCTATAATAAAATGTGCGACAGTCATATCGTCAGCGTCTTTGAGTGATCCATGATGAATTTCTCGATGGCAGAATGTTATCTCCCCCACCGATCTGTCACACGGGCCAATGCCATGTAAGATTGCCGTATGGAGGCAGGCAGCGGCTGCAATAAAATGCATCCCATGTCCCTGCCTCTCAACGCCCCCCCCCCTCCTTCCACACATGCATTTCCACATGCGTCCCCATCCCCTCCACACCCACCCACACACCCCTCCCACGCCCTTGCTCTGCTGTGTTACGACAAAACACCGCATGAGACAAAAGCCAGAGTCTTATAAGAGGCGCTGAAAAACGCCTCATTGCGTTCTGCTTTTTTCTTGGTTGAATTCCATTTTGTGATGTGCAAAGGAAACCAGATCTATTCAGCGACCTTAGTTCTTATTTGCTGTATCTACATTTTCTGGATAAAACCAACTCAGGATCTTTTAATATGTTGAAGAGGTATAGACCCTTTTAATTTACCGTCCTCCATATCACGTGATTTGCAAACAAGATGGCGGCGTGCCCCACTTGTAGAGCGGAAGCGGTGGACAACGGTCGAACGATGCCATCCTCTTGTTGGGCTCCCAACTGTACAAACCCGTTACGTGCTGGTTCTGGCATAAAAATGCATCTTTGCTTTGAATGTGCACATATTCAGATGCCA
This sequence comes from Onchidella celtica, assembly GCA_963931925.1. Taxonomy (NCBI): domain Eukaryota; kingdom Metazoa; phylum Mollusca; class Gastropoda; order Systellommatophora; family Onchidiidae; genus Onchidella; species Onchidella celtica. The sequence goes on along the minus strand of OZ007579.1, from coordinate 13,601,047 downwards.
TCATCAAGGCAAGTTGAGGTTTTTGCCCTACACGGTGCTTTTCGAAGCCGTGCGGCTCCCCGCAAACAACCGTAACGCGGAAGTTGAAAGGGTCTATAACAAAATGGACTTTTTATGGTCTTGTTTAAAATGCATTGTGGCAACTTATCAAGCTGTTTCACAGTTCCGATATATTCTAAGTCCTTATCATAATAACGAAAGCTGCAAACGTTTAAAGTCGAATTTGTCAGTTGTGCAAAAAGTGGAGTTGGAACAAACAAGAATTAAGGTCGTGATTAGTCGAGTCGTGCGATATTGTAACCCAGATAGCAAGATCGAGCACTTTTCATCATAATTGTAATGGAGCTAGAGGATGAACACGTCGGCACCTATAATTTCGTGATTACATGACCAAAAATCAAGAAACATTGTGTACTGACTCAATTTTGGACAATACGTCACGCGGACACATCATTTTGGACAAAATTCGGTTTATAATAATATAATATTATTTAATATAATTATTATTTAAGATCGTTTAGGGTCGCAAAAAAAAGAAAGAGAAAAAAGAGAGGCACTATCTTCTCGTCGAGTAGAATGGAAAAGTGTGACCGGAAATTTCGTTGGGACTGCGTGACCACCATTCTACGTATGGCATTTCACGGTCTTATTTGTTCCAATTCCACTTTTTGCACAACTGAGAAATTCGACCTTAAACGCTTGCGGCTTTAGTTATTATGATAATGAGTTACAAAGAAGTCGGAACTGTGAAACAGCTTGATAGATGTGGCAGTGCATTTTATTAAACAAGTGTCAAAGTGTGCATTTGTTATACCTCTTCTGCATACTAAAAGGTCTCCAGTTTTTTTTTCAGAAAATGGAGATGGAAAAAACAAGAATTTTGGTTGAGACTTTAGCTACTTCTGTGAAATGATGCAGAAGAAGTGAATTTGACCTAGATCGGCATATACCGTGTTTTGTCTTACCACGGCAGTGTTAGTTCCGCCATGCCGCGATATCTTTCTGCACAGGAGCCAATTTATTTCACAAACTTGGTGTGGCTGTGTCGAATGTTCGATCCTGCACTCCTTCCGCCCCCCCCCCCTCCCACCTCTCTCTCTCTCTCTCTCTGCCATGCAATGCCATGCCATGCCATGCCATTTGCCGTGCAGTTGGCTTCTGCCTGACAGTGAGTGGCAGAGTGTGCCAACTAACATGCGCGTGAGTGCAGTTCGAGTACGGCATGGTTACACTGTCGTAACTCCACCCCTCCTTTTTTTTTTTTTTTTCAAATTGAACTCTTTAGCATACCTGTAGCTCTTGGCAGCCGGCAGGTTGTGTTACAAGTCGGAGGGGTTACATTCTGAAAACTGGGGGTTAGTTAATGTTGCAGCTGTTTCTTTTTTTCTTTTAAAAAAAAAAGGAAATTTTTAGCATAACCTGTAGTTCTTGATAAGTGTTGGGGGGGGGGGGGGAATTACATTCTGAAAGCTAAGATTCAAATAACGCGTTTTTAAAATGTCGTAAGTATTATGTCTGAAAAAGGAGTTACTCATTTTGGGGATTTTTTTTTTTTTTTTTGCATCTCCTGAAAAAAAATTGTTGAAACAAGTTACTATGTTTTACCACGTGGCCCTCGAGCTATAAAAACATCTCCGAACTCGGTGAAGTTCTCGTTACCTGCACGTGATTATTACATGATGTATTTTTTGCGTCAGTGCGGGAAATTCGTAATTACCGACTTAACGCTAACAATTTCGTAATAACGGAGTATAAAAGTGACAATCGTTACACAAACAACAATAGACTTAAAGGTAACTTACTAAAAAAAATAATAATAATAATGTGTGCTACGTCTGTGAAACAAATTTTTGACGTTTTGGCATTGCTGGTTGGGGTGGAAATAGAAATCTGGCAAAGGCAGGGAGAGAGAGATAGATAGACAGAGAAGGGAGAGAAAAAGGAAGAAGGAAATAAGAGAAAGAATGAGACAGAATCAAAGAAAGAGAGCGGGTGGTGCATGTGTATGTGAGAGAGAGAGAAATAAAAGAGAGAAAAAGGAAAGAGTGAAAGAGAAACAACCAAAGAGAGAGAGAGAGAGCGGATTGTGCATATTATGTTTGTGAGAGAGTGAGGGAGAGAAAGAGAGAAAAAGAAAGAAAGAAAGAACGCGAGGAAAAAACAGGAGAGAAATGAGAAAGAAAGAGAGAAAAGGGGAGTGGAGGGGTGCATGTGTATGTGAGAGAGACAGGAAGAGAGAGAGAAAGGGACGTCGTCACCCTTTAAAAAAAAATAATAATAAAGAGATGGGAAAATTTAATGAGAGGCGGATAGAGAGACGGGCGGCGCTGAGAGAAGGACAGAAGGAAACAGCTGGGAGAAATGAGATAGTGTATTCACGCATACGAGTTGCGAGTGACGATCAGGAGCGAAATTTGCATTTTCCCCATAATATTGCAGATGTTACTCATCTTTCTGCTGTCGCGAATCTGCACACGTGTACAATGCGTACAGTGGCCTACATGTCACATACGGCGTTTTGGCTCTGACTCGTTGAACGAGCGGAGAAATTAGGACATAAAAAAAAAAAAAGGTATGGAAGGTCGTGAGTGTAATTTTCATCAGTTTGAATGTGCAACATGCTGTGGGGAGGCTAAGAAGGGTCGGAGGGAGGGAGAGGGAATCTGTTGATGCTACCTTTCTTTTCTTTTTTTTTTTACCCCCCGCCCTCCTCTCGCCTTACTTCCCACTCCCCCCCCCCACCCCCACCCCTTGGCCCTCTGCCACCATAACTGACAGCTTAATGGATTAACAATAAAAAAAAAAGAATGTTGTTTTTTTTTAAAATCTTTTTCTCCCTTCCCCCCTCCCCTCTCTTCATTTTACAATCAGTGAAAAGAGCACGAGAAGAAAGAGAGGGATGGGTTTAGGGAGTGATGTGTTAATATACGTTACGGGAGTGCAGTGGTTTCTCTAGCAAGATGGGAGAGATGCAGGTTGAGGGGATAGACTTGAGGGGATAGACAGAATGGACATTGTTGGGGTCAGGAGCAGAAGAGGAGATGCGAATGACTGCATTTTTAATTATTTTTTTTGGAGACAATTCCAATTCTGTATACTCCAGTGAAAAAAAGTAGCCTAACCATTGTTTCAGTGGATCATAAAACCTGTGATGAAACGTACAGTGTACATTAATGCTTTCCCAGTTTGGAGTTAAGAATGGCTTCGTTATCCCATGTTATCCCATGAGGGGGATTCTCTTCCACAGAGGGTTTAAGAACACATACATGATACACACATCAAACGCATCATAACATAAACATATCACAACTCAATAAACTCAATAGCAGACATACATAAGGTGACATGGTATGGCACCTTAGTGAAATATGACACACATCTAACTAAGGTGTCCTGTGAAGGCCAATTGCGGAAGGCAAAAACTGATCTTCTGTATCTTTCTCTGTTCCCTCCACTGACTATGATTCCTCCCCTGGCTAAAACTACCTCCCGTTAGACTTGAAGTTTCTCCGCTGAAAGCCAAGTCCCTCCCTTTTGAGAGTCACTACTCCAGCTATTTTTCCTCTTGGTAGTGTTACGATTCCCGAATAATACATAATTATACATTTACATTCAGTACTTGAAATGACTCTTTCATTGGTGACTTTGTGAAAAACCCTGCTTCAGAATTTCTCAATAGCTAAAACTCCACGCCCACAAAAGAGGCGACTACCGGCTGTTGACAATTCAGGGGTCCCATAGAGGGTAACTGCAGTAGTGCGCACCGTTTTGCGCAGTTCATTCATAGCCGCTATTTGTGGTGAATGCAATCGGTGAATGAGCACTGAGCATCGATTAATGCACACACACACACACACACGCGCGCGCGCGCGGGGGTTATTTCTGATGGCTTCATTTGTCATTAATGAACACAGATCTGCTACACTCAACAAAAGCTGTCAAATAAATTAAAAGGGGATTATTATATCCCCATTTGATCCAAACAAAGTAGTGAGCACGCATTTCCTGTGTGGGCCCATCCTCGGGCTGCTTTCTCTTCAAGGTCGGGGGTTGGAGGTGGGAGGGTGGAATCCAGTTACTTGACTGTTTTTCTCCAACAGAATGTGCGACACAGAAAAATGTGTCATATGGAGCAAAAGACCCGCCCAAACCAAAAGGTCATGAATATCTTAGAATTATCTTGTCCCCTTAGAATTGCAAGTCTCTATTTCCACTTATTTTGGCTGAACTGAGTTGCACACTACACACAACTTCTACGGGACCTTCTCCATTGTGTGTCAAAGTAGCAAGCGGATTCTGTGCATAATTTGTAAGAAGTACTAAAAGGACAAAAAAATGGTGCCTCTAAAAGCTATAGCCACGCGGAGTTTCAATCATCACTGTCTCAAAATTTGATTGGAAGGAGTTAAAACGTTGTCCACCTAAGGCAGGGGTCACCACACTTTTTTCACAGCGGGTCGGATAACTGACACACTTACAAGCGCGGGCCGCATAAGCAATTGTCCATCCTGTAGCTCTAGATATCCCTGGTTTTATCAAACAAAATCAAGTACCATGGCGGGCCGGATGAACTGACGTCGCGGGCCGGATCCGGCCCGCGGGCCGTAGTTTGGTGACCCCTGATCTAAGGCGACAATGTCGACCGAAGATAAACATGTCAAACTGAAGAAAATACACGCACAAAGTAAACGGTCATGTCGTATTTTCTAAAACTACACAATAAAGGCAACCCCGCTTGTGTTTGAGACGTCTGAAAGAAATTTGGATTAGGAGTCAAAAGAAATTTGCGAGCGTTTACAGTGATCAATAACTTAAGTTATGAATCACATGTTGTTAGCCGCTGACACTGCTTTTGTCTAAATATTCAGATAAGAGGTAAACACATCTGTTGCTTATATGCACACACAAAAAAGGTGAGCTTTTTTTTTTTTAAATCCCTTTTCTTAAAAGAAAAAAATAAATAAATAAAAATGAGGCCAAAATATCACAGTCGTTCTTCTGGGTTCACTACTGGGTTGCACCAGTAGTGATAAAAACACATTTTAAAAAACAAGCATGGTTACGCCTACGGTGAGTAACTTTAAAACTCAGATCTAAGCCGTATTCTACGACCTTAAACACCGGTAGCTGTTTAAAGAAGGGGAAAAAAGTATGGTTCATTGTTATATTTTCTGCAGTGGAACTAAAAGTTGCGGGTCACTTTTTAAAGATTTCCTATAAAAATTGATATTTTTTACACGTAATGTTCAGTCCTTCTATACTTTGAACGACGGTGAGCTGTTTTATGGATCTGTGGTGTGAAAAGGGAGAATTGGATTCTTTTAAAAATTAAAAAAAATTTTTTTAAAGTTGCGACGGAAATCCTCACCCCGGTTTATGGACAACTTTACTGCATCTACTGACAGCCGTACACTCAGACATAAACACACACATGCGAACAGAGGCCACGCACACAAATACGCACGGAGACAATATTATTTATTTGCGCTCACCATGAAGGTGGACTGTCAGTGTCACACACCTGGACAGCTATTTAATACCAGGAAAGGTACAAAAATTCAAGACCACAGACACGTGTAAAGTGAAAAGCATTTGGGCAAGTGAATTCACCCCCCCCCCCAAAACCCGCCCCCCCCCCACACCCCACACACATACAAGTGAAAGCTTACACCTGTAGCGCTCATCACCTCGGCCTCCCAAACTCACAAAGATCAAAGACGCAGAACGGCGCTGTGAATGTTTTAAAAAATCCGAATGTAAATCTCTTCCTGGTTCAACCATTACACTCTTTGATTGAATGTTGACTTGATTGACAGAAGGATAGTGGCATGGAAAAAGTGTCATACAAACCACAGAAAATCTGTGCAGTGGCAGCAAGGCTTGAAACGAAATCAAAATATGGCAGAAAGGAGAAGTTGTGTGCTGCAAAACCTCACTGAAAGAAATAATGCATTAAATGATACAATCAAACGCAAAGAAAATCAAGTTTTCGGTATATTAACCTTCATCAGGAAGGAAAAAATGTAACAGGATGGAAAAGCGAACCTGTAAGTAAAACATAGAAAGGGTAGCAGGGGTGGATTTGACTGCATGAATGACTGCTGAGACTGAGTGAACTTTAGACACTAACTTTTATGAACTTTTTCTGAAACTTTTTCATTTTGAATGTTTATCTTATGGAGTTTGGCATGTTGGCCACAATATCCTTTTTTGTTGGCGAAATGGTCACCGTTACCTTTTTTCCGGAAACTGGTCACACAGATAGAATGAAATAAAATATTAAGATCAAATAAAATTTAAAAAACCATTGAATTTAAACTTGTTATTTGGGCCCAGAGGTAAAGACTGCCTTAGAAACAAAGCTCTAACGTGTTACGGAGAAAGACGATAAAATGAAATACAAAATTTTACAGGGAATCAAAAGACATAATTATCTCGTTGCTCTGCAATTTATTCATTGTTCCGTTCACACTTTTTATAGATTAGAATTAGAAGGAAACTATTGATCGTTCAAGACAGTTACTCAGATGGATAGATACAGCATATTTATTTCATTCTATAAAACTATGTTTAAATAATGTGAATTTGACGTACATCTAGATCGGCATTATTATAAAGTCTTTTGCCATAACACGACAGCGCTTGAACCATTGACGTAAAAATGACGTTGAATGTCCTATTCGTGGACTCCTGCGTGGGAAGTGAGTGTTTTCAAAGTGAAAAGCTTGTCATTCTGTCCCAATAGTAACAGAGAGTAATTTATTGATGTTTCACTGATGTGTGAAGTTTGATAGCTTGAGAAAGTTCTGTTAGCATTGTAATGCAGTGGTTTGTTGTGAACGATTGCATGCATTCTGCATAAAGCTGGCCCGATTGTGAGGCCGTGCATGTTTGAAGTGCCCAATTTCACAGGAAGAAAAAAACAACAACTTTACTGTATTACCAGATTAATGTATTCCTTATCGTGCATTTTTAATCACGACCATTTGAAATATGCCTATTGTGCAAGCTGCTAGTCAGTCCAAGAAAAAACAACAAACAATTCCTTTTAAGGAGTTTATAGAATATTAATGTGGCAAAAACAAAAAATGGTTGTTATCTGCAATTGCGGGACTACACTTCGTCGATCATCTGACTTGTCATTCGGGGATCTGAGTTATAACTTATCTATCTTATTACTGCTCTTGGTGAGATACTTGGTGACCTTAGTTGTCATTTTGTTCTATCTCCATTTTCTAAGAAACTGGAGGTCTTCCTGTATGTAGAACAGGCACAATAAATTTTTATTTGAGGGGTCTGAGCTATAACTTAACTATTTCATCACTGCTCTTGGTGAGATATATGTCGACCTTAGTTGTCATTTTGTTATATCTCCATGTTATAAGAAACTGGAGGTCTTCCTGTATGTAGAACAGGCATAACAAATTTTTAATACACACTTTGACACTTGTTTAAAATGCGGTGTGGCACTTGTCAAGCTGTTTCACAGTGCCGGTTTATTCTGACGCCTTATCATAACACTAAAGCCACAAACGTTTAACGTGGAATTTCTCAGTTGTGCAAAAAGTGGAGTTGGGAGAAACAAGAACGGAGGTGGGAGTAACACTTTGCCGTCCAGTTGAGGTACAAGCGCATCCATGAGTTTTGTGTTTTTGACTTAAAGCTACACTATCACTGCTGGTGGTGAGATCTCTATTCTCACAAATTGACGAATCGGTATCTTTAATAGTTTTGAAGTGAAAAAAAAGGAAATGTGTTTTGCCGCCAGTCAAGAATAACGAAAGTGACTGAAACTTTGAAAGGCGTTCCTGCAAAATGAGAACGTTGTTAATTCGTTAGTTCTTGAGATGGATGGACGACGATTTGGGCACTTTCATGATAGGGCCAGCGATGAGCTAATACTTGTTATTATCATTACTATCACTGATAATACCCCCCCCCCGCCAAAAAAAACAAAAAAACACCAAGCTCCCACTAAGAACGAGTGAAGACATACTTAGTTTTGAACTACACTTCAAACCCACAACCACACACACAATAAGCTTACATTTACCGCTGTGAACTGACCTGGTTTTGGCCTGGGATGAGATTAAATTATTTACAGGCCACAGTTTAAATCGCATTTGCATGCTGGTCGATTGTTTCACTCTGTTAACTCTTTGGGGAATGACGCATTGAAAAACCAGATTTACCGAAATCCTCTTTATATTATTATTAAAATCCCCAGTTATTTCAATTACTTTAAAAAGTAAAAGTAAACTGTAATATGATTTTCATTTGCAATTCATTTAACTAATTGGGAACCAAAATCTTACAGCTGTTGGGGGCAGGAAAGAAATTAATTGACTTCGCGGCAAATCTGTGTCGGTATTGAACGGGTCAAAAAACACGTTTGATTGTTCTGCTATGTAGGTCACCGTGAGGCCGGGCATGTTTTGTTTATGCAGCATTCGAATTAACCAAGTGACGCGACCTGCGACCTGCCATACTGTATGCCAACTGATACGCGCGGCGGATAAATGGTACTTGTCCATTGTGTAAACATATTTTTCAGGAAAACAAGAGATATGAGTCCAGATGGGGGGGGGGGGGGGACCAACTAACTGTAATGTACTTTTCCGTCATTTATTCATAATTATGTAGTTGAACCTGGGAGATTTTTTCGCCACAATGAGGTTGGGGTCTTTGCTTTAGAGCAGGTGCCACCAAACTTTTTTCACAGAGGGCCGGCTAACTGACAGACTTACAAGCGCGGGCGGCATAAGCAATCTGTTCAATACCGTAGCTCTAGATATCCCTGGTTTTATCAAACGAAATCAAGTACCATGGCGGGCCGGATGAACTGACGTCGCAGGCCGGATCCGCCCCGCAGGCCGTAGTTTGGTGACCCCCTGATCTAGAGGATTGAAACAGATGTACTTGGCAATTGCTCCTGTCTTTTCTTGTTGTTTTTCATCTGTTTTTTTTTTTCTAGTTTTCTGCCATCCTTTTTTGACGTTTTGCTCTTTGCCCTCAGCAGGGCTCTTTGGTAGCCCTAGCAAGGGCTTTTATCTGTCTGGTTGGCTATGACACTAACGGCTGTAAACTCTTGGATGAAAATGTTATGGTCAGTCTATCAACGTCTGACTTTGGCAAATGCGTCTCTCCTTTCTTGGTGTTATTTTTGTTTTTCTCTCCTCTGTTTCTCCTTGTTCTCCGCCATCCTTCTTCCTGGTCTTCTCAAATCCTCGAAAAGGCTAAGGGCTATTTGGTAGCCCTAGTAAGGGCACAGTTTCTCGTTGGCCATGACACTAACGTGTCCGATTGCTTGGATGAAATGGCTAGTCTATCAAGGCTCACTGTCCATTCATAAAAAATTATAATTCATCCGATCAAAACGGTAGTTGCAGTTGCGCATTTAGCCCTACCTTTAAACAACGAAGAACAAAAACAATACGTGTGTTTGCAATTTTTGCATTACTTTCACGCATTTAGCCTAACTTTAAACAACAACAATACGTGTATCTGCAATTTTTGCATTACTTTCACGCATTTAGCCTAACTTTAAACAGCAACAATACGTGTGTTTGCAATTTTTGCATTACTTTCACGCATTTAGCCTAACTTTAAACAACAACAATACGTGTATCTGCAATTTTTGCATTACTTTCACGCATTTAGCCTAACTTTAAACAGCAACAATACGTGTGTTTGCAATGTTTGCATTACTTTCACGCATTTAGCCTAACTTTAAACAACAACAATACGTGTATCTGCAATTTTTGCCTTACTTTCACGCATTTAGCCTAACTTTAAACAACAACAATACGTGTATCTGCAATTTTTGCCTTACTTTCACGCATTTAGCCTAACTTTAAACAACAACAATACGTGTATCTGCAATTTTTGCATTACTTTCACGCATTTACAACTGCTGAATTCTCTCTAACATTTTACCATGATATCACAATGCCTAGCCACTATGTCCTTTTCATTGATCATGATGTCACAATACAATTTAGCCTAACTTTAAACAACAACAATACGTGTGTTTGCAATTTTTGCATTACTTTCACGCATTTAGCCTAACTTTAAACAGCAACAATACGTGTGTTTGCAATTTTTGCATTACTTTCACGCATTTAGCCTAACTTTAAACAGCAACAATACGTGTGTTTGCAATTTTTGCATTACTTTCACGCATTTAGCCTGACTTTAAACAGCAACAAAACGCGTGTTTGCAATGTTTGCACTACTTTCACGCATTTAGCATAACTTTAAACCACAACAATATATGTGTCTGTAATTTTTGTATTACTTTTAAACGCAGTTAGCTATGGAGTAGTTCTTGAGCGGAATCAGTACACCGTTTTTAATCGATCCAGTTATTATTATTGCTATGCTGTTGTTTTATTTCTTTCTCTACCAATCCCTGGCCTTATTTTTTTTTTTAATCTCTGAATCTCTCCCCCCCCCCCCCCCCCACATGCACGTGTGTATGTGTGTATGTGTTTTAATCATTGATCGTAGAGGATTTTTTTTCTTCCTTTTGTAAGTGGGTGGAGGGGGTGGGGGGGGGGGTGAAGAATAACGGACCGCTGCATCTATCTTACATCATGTTGAATCATGTGAAGGTACCGGGCAAACATCGGGGAAAAAAATAATAGAAATTTAAAAAAAAAAAAAGGGGGGGAAAGAAGAACAACCAAAAAAGAAAAAAGCACACACATTCAAAAGAACTCACCCCCCCCCCCCCCCACGTTCGAAAAACAGAACAGAAAGACCCCACGAAACAAAAGGCAGTGACGAGCATACAATAGGTATTGTTGTATTCTGTGAGAAGGATCGACAGCTGAGGAAAAAGAGAATACTGTAGCATGCACGCACGAGCATGGCCATGCGTCAATATTACGCTTTTGTGTTTTACCTGGGATTGATCGGGGCAAACGGGGGCAGAATGTAGCTCAGGATGGTCTATGGATTGCGTAGGGCCCTCTGCTGTTTTTTTGTCCTGCTTATTTTAATTGATTTATAGTTGTTTGGGGCTAAACCTGTGAAACTTATTGATTGGTAGGTCGGAACTCGGTCACACCTTGGGCCTCTTTCTTTTAGGTGTTGTGTCAGTATTGCATGCATGCGTGATTTATGCGTGATTTGCGCGGAACCTGGAGGGGCTGAGGGTGGGGAAGGGAGAGAGAGAGGGGAGGGGGGGGGGAGTGTTGTGTTGAGAAGAGAAGAAAAAAGAAGGGGAAGAAAGAGAGTGGAGGCGATGGAGTTCGGGAGAGGATAGAAAGAGGGAGAGAAATGGAGAGGAAAGAGCATGGAGGTGAACGAGTGCGGGAGAGAATAAGAGAGAGAGAGAGAGAAGGAGAAAAACTGAGAGACAGAAAAACGAGTTGAAGTGAAAGAATGTGGGGGAGAATAAGAGAGAGAGAGGGAGAGAAAGAGAGTGGGAGAAAAACGGAGAGACAGAAAGAGAGCTGAGGTGAAAGACAGTGGGAGAGAAAATCGAATATTTGGTGGGAAAAGATCGGTGTTCATCTTTGACCTTGATTTTGTGTGTATCGCAGGGAGGCCTGGTCGGGAGCCGAAACTCTCACCAGCGATATAACCAAAATTTGTTGAGTTTGACTTTGAATTAGGAGAAATCCCGTCGACACTGTCATAATCACAGACTAATAAAATACCCAGACTGGATGATCCCATTGTGTGACGTCACAAAACAACGAAAGGTCATGCGCCATCCGCCATTCTAGGTTTACGGTAGCGACCGACGCTTCAGCATAGCTACAATTTTGAATGATACCATTTTGACGCGCCTACTGAACGCGGAAGTTTGGTTCCGCACCAAAAAAATTAATACATGTACAACCAATCTTGACAAATAAAAAGAAATTTCTACTGCAGATAGAACTAGAAGCGGAATTTCCCGAGCGGCGGCCATGTTGGTTGTACAGTCGCCGCTCGGGAAATTCCGTAAAAAACGACACAGCCCGAAGCTGGTGTTTCCAGTCTGGTTAATTTATTAGTCTGTGGGCACAATTGAGTCAGGAAAAAGCAAGACGCTCTAGACAGAACACAGCAGAGAGATAGGACAGGAGGGAGATCCTGCCAGGAGCGCCCACCAACCACCCAGCCGAGGGATGTTGCTAGGGGACCGTACTCCTGTTACAAAGCCAAATAGAAGAAATACCGAGTTGTGTTCACTGCTCAGCTACGGCTTTCTATGTAAAATTCTACTGTCCCTTAACAACAGGCTTTGGTGAGAGAAAAAAAAGACGTAAAAATTCGCATGGGAATGAACAAGTGTTGCAAAATTTCATTTTTTATTTTAATTATGGAATTACATTGTAATAAAATGCAAATGAAACGCTTTTATATTTAAAAAAAAAAAAAAAAAAAAGGTAGATTAAAATAATATGAACATTGGGTCCATGACTCAGTATTTTATTACTAGCTAAATACTTAAACTGCACGACCATAGTTACTAATAAAACGCTTTCAGATGTAATTGTGCACTTTTACTTATAGGTTAAAGTATCAATATTATGTTCTTATGATAATGACCAAATAGCTGTTCATTTTTTTTTTATTTTTTTTTGTATTTGTCATTCATTCCCGAGTAAAATGTTTTTTCAAGTGTCCATGCGTTTTTATATTACTACTTGTGTAGTTTAAACAGAGAGTATATAAATAGAGAGAGGTTTCACTATTGGTCGATTTGCATTTGCGAGACCCGGGAGGCTCCGCGAAACCACCTGTTAGCATGGAGCGGAAAGTAGGTCGCTGCGGTAAACAATATCCGTTTGTGCATTTCCACGGGGCGTAAGAGCTTACAAACGGTTCTAAATAGTTCCCATCAGCCCAAAAATATGAACAAAAACCACAATAAACAAATATGCACACTATCTTTGGTAAAGAAGATCTCTTTCAATTCTTCAATTTTTTGTTTACCGCGGCGACCTAGTTTCGCGATTTGGCGGAAGTGAACCCTCTCTATACATCTATACTCTCTGGTTTAAAGCGCTCTTCCGGTCGGAAGTGGATGTTGCATGACGCTTAAAGCGTACGTAACATGTCGCCCAAATTCTTTTCACGAGAGCCATTCCAATTGGCTAAAACATTTGCCAGGTATCTGGGACGTAATGTTGTATGCATTTTAACCCTTTTGTCCACCAAACTACAATTTTCATTTTCTCGAAAAGGCAAAAATGCAATCATCTCGCGAATACCCGACGATTTATAAAATTCGAGCCGGCTGTTTCGCAGTTTATTACTGGATAATACATTTTAGAAAGTGTTCACGGTTCGTTTAGTTTACGAGGCCACCTGGCCAATTGGTGATAAATTCGAACAACAACAACAACAAAAAAACTGCTTTGAAGTTGATGGAAACGCCCAGTAAGTGGAACAAAAAGAAGGCATGAAGATAATTCCAGGGCCATTGGTATAAAACTATCGTAACTGGACTTTTTTTTTTGTTTTTTTTTCAATAAAATTGAGATATTTGGTATTCTTGTAGCCCACGGGTTGTGTTATAAGCTGGACGTTAAATTCTGAAAAGTTGTGGTCAAAATGTGTCCTAAAGAATATGGTAAGTGTGATTTAAAAAAAGAAAAAGTAATTCAGTTTTTTGTTTTCTTTTTTAAGCTTCCCCGAAAAAGTCGTAAAAACCGACTTACGACATTTAACCATACTGTCCTCGATCTTGTCAAATGGTGATAATTTTTTTTAAAAGGCTTTAACTTCGGTGGGAACACCCTGTGAGTAGTGGAAAACAAAAAGTTCTTGGACAGTATTGATCAGTGGTACATTATTTAGTCATTAATGCTCCGTTATTTGACCGTGGCTGAATATGATTCGAGCCAGGCATAAATTTGAGAGCAAAGCATTCTAGAAGCAGAAGTTTAAAAAGTATAACAAAATAGAAATATTTTTGGAATGCTTGTCAGAAAATATCGTCATAAATATGTCAGACTTGTGCCAAAAAGCAACTCACGGTTCATTGCACTCCTGAGCATGAGGGCTTTCAGGTAATATTATAGAAAAATAAATGCGCCAATAGGAAAATGTAATAATCCAATAAATCACAATGGTATGAGTCACCAAATGACAGGAAAAGAAACCGTTTTTTCTTAATCTATTATTATAAAAGTGAACTTTGGAGGCTATGTTAGCCTACTCCTCCGTTAATAATTAGCCCACATGCTGCAAATTTTACAGACGTCCACAGTATCTACATACCCAGGTTTTCGTCACATAAAACATACGAAAACTCCTGTCCCCGAATTTATCAAAATAGATTTTTTTCTGTCATTCTATTTTAATTCACCATTTTGAGTGAACCGGAAGAATGATACCATTTTGACGCGCCGACTGAACGCGGAAGTTTGGTTCCGCACCAAAAAACGACACCCTTCGTAGAACGGGTAATTAAATAAAATAATTCTGTGTGAAATCTTGGTGTAACAGTAAGTTCTATTAGTCATAGCATGGAATCCAAATGCCGTTTTAATGTAGCCTAGATCTAGATATACGGTTGCGCTTAGTACATGGAAATTTTTGCAAGATATATCTTGCGCGGGTCGGCTAGTCAGTATAATTCACAGATTCTTCACCTTTGAATGCAGACGACTTTTTTTACTAGGCCACCTACAGTAACCAGATTTTGCATGTAGGTTTCAAATACAGTGGAAGGTTCACCGAAGTTTGGAATTTATTTTTTTTTTAATTGGTTTAATTTGTTCTTCAATTAATAAATTTATGCTGTCAAGAGTTCAAATTTTTATTCTCCATCTTGGCGCCATTCTGTAACAGTACCGTGCAATGCCATGTCATAAAAAGTATGCACATCAGGCGTTCAGTTCGGTGTGTAGTGTCATGGCGCCCACGAGTCCTGAAGTAAGGCTGTAGATTACAAAAGAGAGAGAGAGGGAGAGAGAGTACAGGTTCATTCTGGTCATCTAGTATTTCAAAAGTGTCAAAAATGACTAAATAACTTTAAATGTAGTGTAGAGCAGTATTTCAAAGGTGTCAAAAATGACTAAATAACTAAATGTAATGTAGAGCAGTATTTCAAAAGTGTCAAAAATGACTACATAACTAAATGTGGTGTAGAGCAGTATTTCAAAAATGACTAAATAACTAAATGTAGTGTAGAGCAGTATTTCAAAAGTGTCAAAATTGACTAAATAACTAAATGTGGTGTAAAAATGACTACATAACTAAATGTGGTGTAGAGCAGTATTTCAAAAGTGTCAAAAATGACTACATAACTAAATGTGGTGTAGAGCAGTATTTCAAAAGTGTCAAAAATGACTATTTGTGTTCCAGTAGTGTAGAGCAGTGACCATAAAATGTGAAAAATACGCTCAAACTGCAGCAAAACGTCGTAATTGTCGATGTGTTCGTGTATAAACATGTCGTCGTTCTCACGAACTGGCGTGTGGCTACAAGTTTGTCAAATTGCAGGAGAGTATTTTAAAGTTTTTGGTCACATTTGCTATTTTTGGATGCGAGAAAAATGTTTCTCTTTATAACTTCAAAACAGTACATCGAGAGAGAGAGAGAGAGAGGGGGGGGGGGGGGAGAAGAGAGAGGGAAGCACAGAGAGAGAGAGAAAGAGGGGTAGAGAGAGAGATGGAGAAAGAATGGAGAGGGGGTGTGAGAAAAAAAAATGAGGAGAAAGAAAGAAGAAAAGAGAGAGAGAAAACAAAAAGAAGAGAACAATTTAGAAAGAGGGAGGAATAGAGAAAGAGAGATAAACGATTACACACACACACACACACACACACACACACGCGGACACGGAGGGAGAGAAAGAGAGACACACACACACACACGCAGTACAAATAGAATGCAGGTCGGGTGTCACATCTGAATGGATGTTTACTCTAGTTGCCAAGGTCGACCTGGTGCTGAAGCGGCAGTGGGGCAGGGTACCTAGTTTTTACACAATACAATCTACATTGGGTGACGTACCCGTGAAACGCTCTGCACCCGGGGCACTCATTTTAGATTTTTTTTTTTTTTAAAGAGAGAGAGAGAGATGTTATCCAGGTAGTTGAAAAGACGCGGATATGACAAGCATGCATTTCTTGTATGGACATGTTGTTTTTTTATGGTCGGATGGGCAGGGAGTACAGGTAGGTAGTTATATGGATGGTTGGTTGGGTGGATGGATGGATGAATGGGTGGGTGGATGGATGGATGGATGGATGGATGGATGGATGAATGGATGGGTGGGTGGATGGATGGATGGATGGAGGAATAGATAGATAGATAGATGGGCGAGTGGTTAGATAGATACACGGATTGAGAAACAGTCGGGTAGATGAATGGTCGGGTTGGGACGTGTGGACGGACGGATTATATCAGCTGTCCATGTAACTCCCACGTGACGGATCAAATATCAACAACTGTTACTATTTATTATCACAGTATCTTTGATCACCCATCAACACCACCTTCTGTGTTGTCTCCCCCCCCCCCCCCCCCCAAGAAAAAAATTCTCGATCAATGAGATTACTGCCATTTGTATCCATCTACGTTCGAATTAATTCAAATCTCTTGCGGTATTTTTATTTGGTATGCATGAAACGGATTCATAATCCATCGGTAATATGAATTTTTTCAAATCTTGTTTTTGACGTTATCAGTAACAGCTGCCTTGTGCTGCACACAATAGCATAGTAATGCATTGCATGAGCCACGTCACAATGCATGGCCCCTTCGTCCTTCCATAGCGGCCGGTGTATTGTCAATTATCTGTGTGTGTGCGTGTGGTAGTGTTTTTGTACTTTTTTGAGGGCAAGAGCTGTTGACGCTGGTTTTTTTTTTTTTTTTTGAGAGGTTCGCTCAGTGCTTTTTATTTGCATTCATAACACTGTGGAATTTGTTTGCGTATGTGTGTATGAAATATGTAGGATAGGTCTCCCTCCAGTCCGTTCCCCTCTCTCTCCCTCTGCCCGAGCATTCCCCGGCCTACCTCTGTGAGGGGGGTGGGGGCGGGTAATCTTTATTATTGAAACAGTTTTTATAACTGCGCATGTGCAGGCTTGGTGTTTTTGCAGGGAATTGGGGCTTGATAAGATTGGCAGATAACGAGTCATATGTGAAAAAAAACAAAACAACAGCACTGCATGTTTTACGGACAGGTTTGATTTGCGGGTGTTTCATCAGCCAGGCGGGTAACAACATGTGATAGTTTTGTTCTGCTGCGTGTGTTATCTTCCATGTATGTGGTTATGTTTCGACTTGATGTGTCGTAAGTGGAGAAACGTTTAGTTTGGGGTGTGGATATGATGATTTACTGCTGGGATCCCATTCTGTAAGTTTGGTTAATTCAAAATTGTAAAATTTGGGTAATCTACAATTGTAAAGGTTTTGTTAATCTACAATAGATGTAAAAGTTTGGTTAATTTACAGTTGTAAAAGTCTGGTTAATTTACCATTGTAAAAAGTTTCGTTAATTTATAACAGTTGTAAAAGTTTGGTTAATTTACAGTTGTAAAAGTTTGATTAATTTACTATTGTAAAAAGTTTCGTTAATTCATAACGGTCGTAAAAGTTTGGTTAATTTACAGGTGTAAAAGTTTGGTTAATTTACTATTGTAAAAATTTCGTTAGTAACAGTTGTAAAAGTTTGGTTAATTTATAGTTGTAAAAGTTTGGTTAATTTACAGTTTCGTTAATTTACAACCGTTGTAAAAGTTTGGTTAATTTACAGTTGCGAAATTTTGGTTAATTTACAATAAATGTAAAAGTTTGGTTGATTTACAGCTGTTTTAAAAGTTTGGTTAATTTAAAGTAAGGTTGTAAAAGTTTGGTTAATTTACATTAATGCTGTAAAAATTTTGTTATTTTACAGTAGATGTAAAAGTTTGGTTAATTTACAGTAAAGTTGTAAAGTTTGGTTAATTTACAATAAAGTTGTAAAAGTTTGGTTAATTTACAGTAAAGTTGTAAAAGTTGGTTAATTTACAGTTGTTCTAAATGTTTGGTTAATTTACAATCGGGGCCTAGTTCTAAAAGTTTGGTTAATTTACAGTAGGGGCCTAGTTCTAAAAGTTTGGTTAATTTACAGTTGTTGTAAAAGTTTAGTTAATTTACAGCTTTAAAAAAGTTTGGTTAATTTACAGATGTAAAAATTTGATTAATTTGCAGTAGTTGTAAAAGTTTAGTTAATTTAGATAATTTGTACGATGTTTGACTTGATGCGTTTATATTTTAATGGCGTGGTGGAGGGAGGGGGGGGGGGGCAGGTTCTCTGAATTAATATAATAATTCCGCCTGGCACGCAATCGCCGATTTTTCATCGGCCGAGTATTTGGATGAAGACATCCTGACATTGAGGTTCAAATGAGACCTCGCGCTCCAACCAACTAATTTGATCTCATTGAAGCTCAGTCTTGTGACGTCACCATTCAACTAGTCCGCGGAGATTTCTAGCTATTCACAATTTCATTATTTATTTGTTTACTTTGTACATCTTGAAACTGTGATATTTGGGAATTTTGGTGGTATTTGCCGAAATGAAAACGTTTTCTGGATGATTGATCACTAAACAGACGTAACTGTGATTTGGACAAAATTTTGAACTTTCTGTAGTAGTAGTTAGTCAAATTGTTTTTTTTTTTTTTTTAGATTTGATGTTTAACGGTGTACATTTAAGTTTTTGGTGACGTAGCTAAACATGCCAGTTCGTCACGCTGGTAACAAGGAGAGTCTGGTTGGCATTCACCATAATGCTATGGTTCTGATGAAGTGGCTAGGAAACAAAAACCTGGTAAATAATGCGCGTTTGTCTCCGCCACATGTCGGTCAAGGTAAATTATGTTTGCTAACCAGGTTCTATATCAGACCAATTATAGTCAGCTTGAACTTCTCCACCTTTCCACGTGACAACATTGTGATAAGCCAGCATGCTCTGACGCACAGAGATACATATCGCGACCCAAGTTCTTGTTTGCACTGTCTCTATTTTCTGGAAAACTGGAGATCTTTTAGTATGTAGAAGAGGTATAACAAATGCACACTTTGACCGTTATTTAAAATTCACTGTGGCACGTATCAAGCTGTTTCGCCGTTCCCATTAAAATTCTGACTTCTTAATATCATAATAACTAAATCCGCCAACGTTGAATGTCGAATGTCTCAGTTGTGCGAAAAGTAGACTGTGGAACAAAGGACCGAGTTCGAGATAATTATGTATGTAAGTGTGTGAACTCCGTGGGTGTATGCCTGCCTCAGTGCGCGCACATAATATTATATTTATTATCAATAAGCAATCAAATTTTTAAAAGTTACGAATAGTTTTTGCATAATAATATATCAATATTATATCATTTTTTTATTTGCCCAGAAATAGTGTACGTTGTTAACCCACTGACTTGATATTGTTGCCAGCTGCGCAACTTCCTGGTGTGTAAAATTGAAACACAAAAAAAAGAGGTGGGTGGATGTTGTTGTTGTGGGGTGGGTTGTTTTTTTTTGGGGGGGGGGGATTGAAGAATACCCCGTGCGCACTTGCAACAGGTGTGGTGATGAGTAAAGTAAAAAATAATGAAGCGTAACTTGTCCCATCCAACATGGGTAAGTGTAATCATTACACTTAATTAACAGTAGTTTATATAATTTTATATTTGTATATATATATATAATAATAATTAGATGACACTTATATAATTTTATATTTGTATATATAATATATAATATAAGTGGGTGACACTGTGGCCTAGAGGCAAGGTGCTCGCCTCTAATAACGAAGGTACCGGGTTCGATTCCCGGTCGGTGCAAGCATATTGGAATTTTGGGATTTTCTCATATTTTCTTGTCCCATATTTTCTTGTCCCCGATAATATGGTAGGTAGGATCGAGCACCTAGACCTCTCGGATAAGGACGAAAAATTTGGAGGGCCCGTATGCACGCTGCGCACGTTAAAGATACCTTGGGAGTTGGAAATCGAAAAGAGCAAGCCGAACAGGCCGCTGCCCGGGCAAAATTCTAAAAAACAAACGCCTACAACAAGAAATATCAAGAACAAGACAAGTGAGGTGTAAGTGCCAAGGACAGCGAAGCTCCTAAAATAAGGACCTGAACACACACATAATATATATAGATATAATTATTCTTGATTGTGGACAAAACCTGTTCTGCAAGCTCGGTGGACATCTCCTGTGAAATCAAGCACCACGTCTTGTTAATGAGCTTTCTGAGCATTGTTTCACATTGTGTGATGTTTGATATGCCAACATGCCAGCGTTTTGCTTTCACACTCAGTTTGATGCCTTGCAAATGCTATTTATTTGTTCCGCACTAAGTCACTTCTTTTCCATATCTTTGTGACTTCCGTACCTCTTAAAGAGACCTGTGTGTCTTAGATCTTGTATTTACTGTTGTACTGTTACTGATGCTGTGACAACATATTTCCTGGCCATAGGAAAATAAAGTTATATTTTTATCTTATCTTATCTTTACTTATCTTTTTAGCTTTGGTACTCTCTGTGACTTACATTTGTGACTTCGGTAGTTATCTCTGTGACTTGGATACTTTTCCGATTTGTCTTTGTGACTTCGGTACTTTTATTATAAAAGCACGTCGGCACTTTTAAGCATTGCCATTATAAACTTGAGCACTCTTTCTCGTGTTAAATTTGATCGAAATGAAATCGACGCTTCAACGAAAAGATATTTAGAAAGATTTTTTTGTTTCCAAAATTCAGGCAGTGGACTTTGGAATCAATACATCCACCCGACCCCACTCCCACCCCAACCCCGGCATGTACACCCCGGAAGAGTTTCAAATTTCGTAAAATGATACCTAAGTACTTTTAGCACTTGGGTTTCAATTGACGCAGCTGCAAGTACATGCATGCGTACAGCAGGATAATGGCGGCATTTTGTCAAATTTTAAAAATAGCTGTTATGGAAAAAGGCCGTATTGCACCACTTTCATTGGATCACCTAGTTAACATATCGCTATAATGCTCTAGAAAATTGCATGTAGTATTTTATGCCGTGGAGCACTCGTGGGTTATTACCCGGCCATTGTCCCAGTTTATTCCAGTTCAAAGTGGTGGAAATTAACGTAACCATAATTTTATGTTACATACTGCGCAGTAGAACTTACAGGAATTATGAATTCAAGGCAAACAGAGAGAAAAGCTTGGAGTGAAAGAGAAATGGAGGACATAATAATATTATTATAGAGGATGGAGGTAAAATTTGGAGGAAAGATAAAAAAAAAAAAAACGAAAGGAAAAAAAGTTGTACGAGAGACAGAACACCGAGACGGTTCAATTCACCAAATTCCATCCGTCGCCTTGGGCGTATCATCCATGTCAACAGTGCAACAATTCGCACCACACCCCTTTATAATTGAACGAAAACGACTCAGTACCACAGAGCTCTGTCAGTAGTACTCAACGTGCCTATACGCGCGCAAGTTGTGGACATAATTATAGTGAAAGAAGGAATGGTCCCGTCTTGATATTCGGTGTCGCTGGTGTTACAAAGCCCTTCCTTAGGAACAATACAGAAACACTGCAGCAGTGTTATTCAAGGTGGGCCGTAGAAATATTTTGGTGGGGCATGGGACTTCAGGATAGGGGGTAGGGATTTTTCATAGAGATCTTAATTTCATAACGTATTTAGTTCGTTGTTTTTTGGTTTCACATTTCTTCTCAGTACCCATAACCTATATCAGAAACGAAGTTCGCCCCACCCCTTTACATGCACTCACATAATTATAAAGACAAATCATTCACAGACTCCTTTTCACGGTCAGGACCCCAACCCCCAATCTGCACGATTGTATTAAACCTCCGACGCCCCCTAGACTTAGAAACGTAGAACGCCGTATCCAAAACTTATGAATTGGGCAAATCTATTTTAAACTCGTCCAAATAAAATACAAAAACATCAAAATAATCACTAAAACTCTGTTAATGATATATTAGTGATAAGTGATAACTTAGAAATTGTTTTTTAAGACAACAACAACAAACAACTATATATAGGTTAGGCCAATGTTCTGTTTTGCGAATTATTATGGTACATGAGGCGCTAGAGTGTTAAAAAATGCAGCGATTAATTTATTTTTTTTTCATTACCTTTTCCAAGCTCCCAACTGTATTATCTCTGACGCGAGGCTTAGCTACAGCTAACTTTTTCTTTTTGCCATATTTTGACTTACGTTGTTTCTAAGGAAGTTTCAAGTCTGAGTTGGTTAAAAGCTTCACAAAACAGTCGAGTCCAAGCGCAATGCGCTAACAACTGGCCTGAGAATAACTGGCCGCGCCCTTTTCTGGAGATCCTAGATAATAATAAAATGGCACTTTACCCGTCATGGTAGTGAAAACCCGAAGGGAAAAAAAAAGGAGAGAGAAACGGGCACGTCGCCCGTCCGTGTTTTTTTGCAGGTAGGATTAAACTTGAGAAGGGGGCGGGCGGGCGGGGGCGGGGGGGGGGAAGAGAGAATATGCGCAGTGATACGCACAGTTTGCTGCAGTGGGGAGAGGAAACGGTGTGCAAGGGGACGATCCATGCCCCTCTCTCTCCCCCTCCCTCCCGTGTAGGCTATGTGGACCAGTAACTGGGACATCACACAAAAAATGAGTCCAAAGAAGGCCGGAGGGGGGGGGGGGGTGCGGATATGCTTGTCGATCGTATTATGTCGGTGTTGATCGGACTTGTTGTGATTTTGAAAAAAGGCGTAATATGTGTGCAGCGTTTATTAATCACCTTTTAAAATGATTTTCTGCCGGCGTGTATGTGGGAAGCTGTTACCTACAAAAAAAAAACCCCACCATGTTTTCTTGTATGGATAGCTGTCGTATGTTATTACGAACGATCTAGATGTGATTAATATTATCATTGGGATCGTACGTTTTTATCTATTTTTTTATGTATATATTATTATTATTATATTGTTTCGTGGATTGCTTGGCAGTTGCTGTTGTTGTTGGAAATACTTGACGCTACTTGATTTTGTTGATAATATTTTTGTTTATCAATGTTATCATATTTTTGTTGTTGCTGTAAATGTCGTGGTTGTATGTTTGGAGAAAGATGTGACGAAGTCAGCAACAGCTGTCCGCCGTCGCCGAGGAAGGTGTTTTCAGAGAGGACAGTTAGGTTATTAGAATGTATTTTGCTATGGATTTCCCGGTAAATTGAATAATATGGAGGGCCGCGGTGGTTAATTTTGGTTTTTGTGAGTGTTTAGGAGAAGCAAAAGAAAATGAATAACTTTCTTTATCAGATAGTATATTAATCATAATAATAATGATGATAAAAGCCAAAAACATTATTTAACCCTTTGTTTTGACAGTTTTAAGCCCCCAACTTATAAGACAACCCGCGGACTGCCAAAGGATGCAAGCACGATGAGTAAAAAGATATAAATTTTGTTGTTGTTTTTTTAAAGAAAGGCGAGTTACGATAGGCTCTCGATATTATTATATGCAATGGGCCATGAAGGTAGATTGAACGAAAAAAGGTAGCCTAGACTCAACTGGTGGACAAGGAGATAGATAGATAGATAGATAGATAGATAGATAGATAGATAGATCGATAGACAGATAGATAGATAGATAGATAGATAGATAGATAGATAGATAGATCGATAGACAGATAGATAGATAGATAGATAGATAGATAGATAGATCGATCGATCGATAGATAGATAGATAGATAGATAGATAGATAGATAGATAGATAGATAGATAGATAGATAGATAGATCGTCGATCGTCGATCGATCGATCGACCGACCGACCGACCCACCCACCCACCCACCCACACACACACACACACACATACACACATACATACATACATAGGTAGCCTAGATAGATAGATAGATAGATAGGAAGGTTAGTATTCAAGGTGAAGGACAGGTAGATGGCAATCGGAACTGTTTATAATTACAATGTACTGTGAAGGTGACAGGAAGGAATTATTTGGGGTACGGGCGGGGTAGGGGGGGGGGGAGAGATACTGGGTTTTGGGGGGGGGGGGTGTGGCCGCTGGTGAGAGATGATTAGCTACGGTGCGAGAAGAAAGATACCAGATCGAAAATCCTTTTGTGATGGATAGTATAGGTGTGTATTTTCGTGCAACGGTGCACTCACTCACTGCTTCCTCCACTTCACTTTCCCACCCCTTCCCTCTCCGTCTCTTCCATCCCCCCCCTCTCTCTCTCTCTCTCCCCCGGTCACAGGTGTGCAGCAACAGTTATTATTGCGCAGCAGTAGTTCCGCTTCCGGTGAGTGAGTTGTTGACGGTAGGGAAAGTGTCACACAACAATCATTATATGCCTGACCGCGTGTGTATGCAAAAAAAGGGCCACTGCCCTGCTGTTGAATAAAGCGCGGTGTGGGGAGATAAAAAAAAGACACGGGGTGTGAGTGGCACGCCCGGGCATGATGCTCACTTGTTCAAATTAAGCTCCCGGCTCTCACTGATAAGGGTAAGCGTTTAATTGAGCGGAGCCCACCATGTATAGCTGGCACAAAACAAACAAAAAAAATAGGCGTGAGGTGTCAACAAACCAGAGACAGAGAGAGAGGGAGAAAAAAATTGGGTGCAGTTGATGAGTTGCACAACTTGATGTAATGTCCCACGAACAGCTTGTTGAGGGAAAAATTACATACATATAAAAAGAGAGAGAGAGATGGGAGGAGGAACAGAGAGAGATGGGCCAAAGAAAAAAACGGGGGGGGGGGGGTAGTGTGCGGAGAGAGAGAAAAAATAGAGACAGATAGATAGAGAGATACGTCATAGATAGATAGATAGATAGATAGATAGATAGATAGATAGATAGATAGATAGATAGATAGATAGATAGATGGATGGATGGATGGATGGATGGACGGACGGACGGACGGATGGATGGATGGATGGATGGATGGATAGATAGGGTCAAGAGGAAAAACAGTGTAATAACCTACCGAAAAAATAATATTTTTTTGCGGTTCTAATTCTACCCCCCACCACCACATACACACATAGCCAAATCCCTCCTTATATTTGCCACTAGAAATCTGCTACAAGTTTAGGTTATATTTTTTTCAGATGAATAGAACACTCTTTCTATATTATTATATCCCTCAGCACCCGCTTCCCCCTGAACTCGTTTGTCGCCATTGCCCTGGCGCGCCTTTTGCTACTTTCATTATCTATGTGCGGCAGTCCGTAACCAAAGCATATTACCTATTCCGTATCACAGTCCAAAAACGAGAGCAGTAAAAATATTCTACAGTTGACTGTTTATCTGCACTGGTGTTTTTTTTTTTTACTAATCTTGTGGGGAGGTGTCGACCATGTAGAATGGTCCGGGTTTTTTGGTTTTTTTTTGGTTTAATTAATTCTCACCGGGCGTATAATTACCGAGGGCCAGACTGTAATAAGTAGATATGTTTTTGGTTTCTTTCAGAAATGGAGATGTTTGGCTATGTTTGTAGCCCTAATATAGTAATAATGGTGGTTGTTATTTGAACTTGGAATAATTATAAATGTTGAAATGTTAAATTTTGTAAAATTTCCCCCGTGGGGGGGGGGGGGGGGGTTAAATTTCGTCGGGTATTTTCCATATTGTTGTATGGGCATTTTTGCCTTTTCGAGAAAATGAAGACTGAAAAATTGAAGAGTTGTGTACAATCAGGGATTTGCTCAATACGCTCCAAAAATCGAAACCTGCATAAAAATGCCCACGTAAAATACACCCAAACTTGGGAGTGAGAGAATCACTTTGTATTTGTATTTGTATGCCTCTTTAATCAGTTTAGTTTAATTATGCCCGGGCAGTGGCCTGTTCGACCTGCTCTTAACGATTTCTAACTGCCAAGGTATCTTTAACGTGCGCAACGTGCACATGGGCCCTCCGAATTTTTTCGTCCTTATCCAAGAAGACTAGGTACTCGATCCTTCCCCCCCCCCCCACCCCCCAATAGGATCAGGGACACGAAAACATGAGAAAAATCCCAAACTTCCAACATGCCTACACCAGCCGGGTTTTGAACCCGGGACACTTGGCATGGGAGGCGAACACCTTGCCTCTAGACCAGCGTGTTCCCCAAGGGGGGCGGGGTGTTATTTAGACATTTTAGTATTACTGTTATCATTATTATGGCTGTGACCTGGGGATCGAAGGTGAGGTAAGATTACCTTTTCTTAATCACAGGTAATCCCTGTGTTTGCGTCGGAGAAATGGATCGAAATATTTATGGCCACGACCCTTGAACTCCCTCCAGCCCCTCAACCGTGATTTCTGTTGCGGATGGTGAAGGTGGGGAGGGGGGGGGGGGGAGAAGAGGACACATATGTTGCGTTTCTCACTAGGCTGTCTGTCGATCCCCATTTATCACCTCCGATACTCAGATGGGTGGAAAATGAACTATTCCACTAACTTGGCCTTGACAGCGTGGTGGAAAATGAACTGTTCTTCTGCACTGACTTGGCCTTGACAACGTGGAAAATCCGCATCTGAGATAATAGAGAACGCCGAAGTTCGAACGCCTTGGCTTTTTATTGATTGATTAGTTCATTAATAAAACGATCATGCATGCTAAGTAAATGAGCTTTAACTCTTTGTCTACTGACACCGTGAGGGCTAAATTTTCTCAAATCCTGTTTATAAGTTATGAAGATCCACTTATTTCAGTTACTTTAGATGGTAAATTATGAATCTAAATTATGATATTTGTTTTTGTATTTAAAAGCTGATAACAAAGACGCAAAGTCTGTAGCTGGTAGGGTAGTAAAGAGTCAACAGCAGTGTTGCTTCTGTATTGAAAGGGATCAAAGAGCAAGGAACATTAATTTGGGGAATAAGTGGGGGGGGGGGGGGGGATGCTGGCAAAAAATCATGAAATGATTGATATAGTCGGAAAGTGATTGATTTATCCGTAGAGTGAAGTCAGGATATATCATTTTTTGTTTTTGTTTTCGGTCGACTCATTCCCTTGTCTCTTTTCTTATAAATATTTGTTTTCTCCGCCCTCCCCTCCCTCTCCCCCCCCCCCCGCCCCCCCCCTTTTTTTTAAAAAAAAACTCGGAAAGCCCCTGTAAAAGCTTCATGTCACTGAAATGGGACGAACAACATAATTATTGTGTAAAAACAAAAATACGTTTCTCTCTCTCTTTTTTTCTTCCTTCCCCCCCCCCTCTCTCCCTCTCTCTCTCTTTCTCTCTCACTCTTTTCCTCCCTCCCACCCACCTTCTCTCTCCCGCTCTCTTTCTGTCTCACACTTTCTCGTTCTCTTTCTCTCTCTCTCTCTCTCTTTCCCTCTCTCTCTTTCTTTCTCTTTCCCTCTCTCTCTCTGTCTCTCTCTCTCTCTCTCTCTCTCTCTCCCTCTCTCTCTCTCTCTCTCTCTCTCTCTCTCTCTCTCTCTCCCCCTCTCTCTCTGTTTTCCTACTGATTCAAAGTTTGTTTTTATCAGTATGTCACTTCGTAAGAACGTAAGATATTATCTTATTTTAACAGAAAAAAACAACAATGCTCCGCCCGAGCAATCGAAAGAGGGAGAGAGAAGGAGGAGGGTGGGGGACAGAGAGAGAGAGAGAGAGAAAGAGAAGTTGTCATGCAGTTACGATGAGGGCTCACTCGTAAACAGCCCCCGTCCCTTTCCGGCCCCCCCCCCCACCCTCACACTCGTCTCCCAACAGCTGATCCAAACAATCGCCCCACCCCCGCCCTCCCCGCTCCCTCACTTCATCCACTCACCCATGACCGCGCGCACGGCATTAGTATGACTGTAGCCTCGTGCCAACGCAACGCGCACGTACACATACGCTGTTTGACAGATAAATAAGTAGTATAATATACAGTGCGGAGATGCTAGGCCTGTTAGTTCGTCAACGCCACGGCTTGAATTCAAAATATAAAAGAAAAATAGTAATAATAGAAATATTGATGTAATTTGCTGGAATAAATTAACCACAGTGCTCATACTTAGTTTGCATGTACACGGGGTATTAATTTCATTTCTGTTTATAAAGTGCAGCAGGGTAAATTAATATTATATATTACCTGCGTACTGATGTCTAGGATTTCATAATTTCGGAGTTTGGTTCACAGTGTGGTGAGTACTTTTGTCATAGCAGTGAGGTTGTGTTAGGTATTAGCCAGTGCTCTGTGCTGCTTTTTCCGGTTCTGTGCTGGAGGAAAAATAGCTGCCAGTTTTAATGAAGTGTTGTTTTGGGATGTCTTCAAAGTTATAGGTGTGTTGCGTAACGGAAGATTGATCTATAACTTATAAGATAAGGATCTGATCAGATAAGATGAGAATCACTTTATCATCCCACGAGGGAAGTTCACTTCCACGTAGAGCTTACGAGTGCACGATATATCTAATGCATGATTGCATAAATGTAGTATCATAACTTAATAAACGGGCGTGTTACATGAAGTAGCGTGACATGGAACCTTAGTGTAATATGGCACACGACTAGCTGTAAAGTCTTGTTGAGGAGAAATGTTCAGGACAAAAACGATCTTTTGTATCTGTCTATTATATAAATATATTAGATCTTTGTGTGCCAATAGCCGATGAATCGGTTCTTCCGCTGGTCACGTTTGTGCCAATCACCGATATATCAGTGCACAGGAATGCTATGTTATTGTCTTTCAGGAATAATGTAATGTAATAATAATGTATAGCATTTATATAGCGCATATCCATTTGAAATGATCTATGCGCTTTACAGAAACAACATGTCAACTGTCAACCACAGAGCAGAATGGAGCTGCCTGCGAAGCGCTCAACACACTGCACTGCTTCTTTCTCTCTCCCTGTCTCGCTCACTCTCTCTCTCTCAGAGCAAATTGTAACGCAGCCTGTTAGGCGCAGTTCACAACTCACAACAGTTCACACTCACAGCAGTTCACAACTCACATCAGTTCACAACACACAACTCAAATAATATTTGAATATTTATTAATAACAATATATATTTAATAATGAATAATAAATTTTGTTGCTGCTGGTGGGGAAAGAAAGTCAACCTTCTATTCACAAATGTTGCTGTAGTTAGTCTTCATTCATCTCTCCCACTATTTTCTTCCTATGTCGGCAAACGTGGAAAAATTCATGGCACTCAAAGAGTTAAGTATAATAAATAATAATAAATATTCTACTACGAAACAAATTCCTATGCATGGGGCTTAAATTGTTTAGTTGTGTGAAAAAGTTACGAGTTTTGCAAAGCAGAGCAGAATGCAGAGACAGTACTTCCACAGCTATTATAAATGGCAAGATTTAGTGCGCACCGAGGATTTTGTTCAGCGAGCGTAGTACATGCACTCGGTGTTGTGTTCCTTTCGTAGCATGTCGCCTAAAGACCTGTTTGTAACACTGGTAGGTTTTAGGAATAAATGAAAAGGACTGGGGGACTGTGCGGTAAGAACTCTCCTGGCTTTCCGTCTTTTGTATTTCGATTTCCCCCTTCCAAACGCTATTTGTTTACACTGGTCCGTTTTGGGAATGAGAAATGATGTGCATCGTTTGTTTTGGTCATGTTTCGACGGGGGAAATTGGAAAGCAAAAGGCGGAAAGCCAGGCGGGTTCTCCCATACAGTCCCCCATTCCTTTTTATCTATTCCTAAAACTTACCAGTGTAAACAGGCCTTAAGTAAAGTCGTTGTTAGGGGACTCTGGCGATTTACATAGGAAGCCATGGCCGAACAGTGAACACAACTTTGTATTTTTGTCTATTTGGCATTGTCATTAGTCCACGATTTCATAACAACAATCACTCTGGCGAGCTAAGAGTTCAGTTATTTGCGCATTTTGCGGGTTATTCCTTGATCGTCGAAAAAGATAATGCTATTGTATAACTTGTTTGATGTGCAACAATATTTGGCTTCTTCATCACAAATTTCTGAACGAACGGTTCCATTATTTGCGAGCCTATTGGTAACAAAGGGAATTTCTATAATAGATCCTATAGATACATCGTACTATAATGGAGCTAAAGAATTAACATGTTTTTGTGTGTGTGCGTGTGCACCTAAAACTTTGTGACTATGTGATCAAAACTTGTGAAATTTTGTGTATTATCACAAATTTTGACGATAGATTACGTGGACATAATTATTATCTGGTTTGGACAAAATTCAGTCCTGTAGATGATTTATTTGCGATTTTTTCAAAAAGGCCAATTGTGAGTCGAGTAGAGTCGGAAAGACTTAGTGATCGGAAATCTCGTTTTTTGGGGGGGGATTATCTGTTATATAATTAATATTCACAGAGAGAAGAGGGGGGGGGGGGAAGTTAGTTTAAACTTTGGATAAAGTTAATGAAAAAAAAAATATTATATACTATGCCGCTGAATTTGGATCAAAGGGCGCATTTTTTTTTTTGCGCATTTTTATTTTAAAAAATATTTTCTTTACCTTGGATATAAAACTAATTATAATCAAAGTCATTTTCATATCATGTCAACAAAAACATGGCAAACCTCAGGAACTTATTGTTTGCTAGGACATTTTTTAAATTTTTTTTCTGGGTTTTAGTTTTTCTAGATTAAAACTGGATAAAATGGCAAAATGTTAATATTCTGTCTTGGAAAAAAATAGCAAACTATGAACATTGTTTAAACGTGGGCTGCAAAATATGAATATCATTTCGTACAGGGAAAAAAAGAGCTAAATAATGAAATTGCGACCGGGAAAAAAATAGGGAAATAATATGTATTTTCCTTAGGGGGGAAAATAATCATAAGACACGAATATTTCGTCAGGGAAAAATAGTGAAATTAACTTTAATGTTGGGAAACAGCAGTAACAAGTAGATATTTCATCACGGAAAAATAGCGAACTATATTTTTAAGGGATAGTAGAATGTAATGCGAAATATCCATTTTTAAGGGAAATATAGTAGAATGTAATGCGAAATATCCATTTTTAAGGGAAATATAGTAGAATGTAATGCGAAATATCCATTTTTAAGGGAAATATAGTAGAATGTAATGCGAAATATCCATTTCTAAGGGAAATATAGTAGAATATAACACTTAATATTTTGTCAAGGGAAAGTAACAAAACATGGATTTCCTGCCATGGGAAAATAGCAAGATATCAATCCGCTTTGCTTCTGTAACAGTGCATAACTTTCTTCAGCAAATCCTGTTATTTTGTTATGCAAATGTAAAATAACTTGTTGAAATGGTCCAAGCGGTTTCAGCAGTGTGTACTTATCAAATACCCTCCCCCTTTTTATGCAGGTCTTTCTGTACATTCAGAAACGTCTCTATTCATGTTGTCAAAAACACTTTTGAATCTTAGAAAATCATACATTTGAAAAGGCCTTTTTTTTTATGATTCGGTCAAACGGCAGGAAATGTGCGCATCAATAGAATTCTATGGGGGAGAATTCTAAGCTAAGGGGCGATAGAATTTGTGAAATGTATCTTATTTTGGACAGTGCGGGTTTTTTTTTTGAGGGGGGGGGGGGGGGCATGATTCTCAGGTGCAGAGAACTTTTTGTCTTAACACGCCGCCCTCCCCACCCCTGCCTTTGTTCTGTTTTTGTTTTAAATCTCACTCTCTGGTAAGCATGGTCCCAGTTATGGTAAATCTCACTCTCTGGTAAGCAATGGTCCCAGTTATGGTAAATCTCACTCTCTGGTAAGCATGGTCCCAGTTATGGTAAATCTCACTCTCTGGTAAGCATGGTCCCAGTTATGGTAAAAAGCGGGTTGGTTTGTGCAGATTTGTGATTAAGACGTGTTCATTTCTCTCACACATACCCCCGTCGGTGCATGTATGGCTCTGTCTGTGCAAGCATTTTCAGAGCGCATACTTTGCATAAAAAGAAATCCCCCTGATTTTTTTCAGGGTGTGGTAAGTCAAGTCAAGTCAGCCAGTCACTCAGTCAGCCGTTCGGTTGTCCACGAGTGCAGTTGACAGCTTGTCTCTTATTCGTTCTTATTTCTTCAGTGCAATTTTGTTTTCTGTGAGGTTTCAAACAAGTGAGTGTTTTTGGTTTGTTTTTTGTTTTAACCCCAAGAATACCAACAGCGTGTTGGTCAAAATAACATTTTGCATGTCGGCTGTGAATTTGTTTCATACTGTCAGGAATTTTTAGACATTTGATATAATGTATTTTTAGCCTTAAAGATTCTTGTTAATATCCTGGGGTTGACCTCAATAATCAAATCCAAAAATAAAAAGGACGTTGAAAATCATAGCTTTGTGACTTTGGCTTCTGAAGAGTTTACACAGGATGTCTCAAAAAAAATATATATATATACACTTTGAATTTTTCAAGGGTTAATAAAGGATGCCTCAGAAAAAAATAATAAATGTAGGCCTATATATACACTTCGCAGTGTTTCGAAGGTTATCAACCGGTGTTATATACAATTTTATTCATTGCTCTTAAATGCCTGTAGATTACCAAGACCCAAGGTGTGTGACTTTATTTCATAACTCAATAAAACTATTCATGTGGCCATGTTGAGGTTATTGCAGTTATTTGAATTTTCATGAAAAGTAGAGATTTCAAACTGGTTTTTCTCAACTTCATTATTTTTGGACATAAAAACATTCTGGTTGCCAACCCTCAATTTTTTTTGATTTTTTAATATATATATATATACAGTGTCAATTAAAGTCTTTCCAAGATTTATAATTCAAATTAAAGATGGACAGAATGTGTAATTATTGGAGTTTCTCGCATCTGCTTCAAGCCGATGGCCGTTCTGGGCCAGCCACTGAAGGCGATGCAGTTCAATACAGTTAGAAACAGTATTAAGTCGTTCATTTAAATATATACATTATTTTGAGACACTCGTGTAGTTTGTTTGTATTCTAGTGCAGTCTTACTGTGATCTGAAGTTCTTAGAGACTAATTCATGGATGAAACAGCCGGCAGGTACGGCTTAAAGTAGTGGGATGTCGTCACCTGAGAATGAATTTAATATCAGTGTTTTTGTGACAAATAATTATCCTTTAGAAGCACTCTTCTGACAAAAAGTGTGTGTATGTGTGGTTGTTTGTTTTTTTTTACTGATGTTGCATCCGATAACAGTTGTGACCACGACTGATAGTCTGGTGGATCGTCTCAAACCCTGTTATTCTGCATTTTACTCAGTATAGTAACAACTGTGCCCACGACATACGGCTAGGCGTAACCTACTCTTTTTTTTCTATATATAATTATTGGACAGTAACTGTTATGGTAACCAAGGTTACTACGGCGCACAGACCGCAGGGAAAATAGAAACATACCGGAAAAAAGTTAAGAAAATCGCCTATCAAAAGCTATGAGGGAACAGGAAGTATTTTAATGCGACGCGTGAGTTAGAACCATGAGGACGTTACGGCAGTAAATTTGTGAAATAATGTACATGGAATCAAGTTTTTGCAAGAATGGAGGAGTAAGACAAGTATAATAGTTATGTATGGTGAAAGTCTTTCGGCGTTTGGAATTTAATTAATTTTAGTATTCGAAAATACAGCAATCTTGGTTGGGTTTTTTTGTGTTTCTTTTGCCTACTTTTGTTTTATCAGAAAGTGAAATTTTTCTCCACGAAATATAAAAGTTATCACTTTTTAAGCCGTTTTTCTTGTTTTTAATTTAGTAGCTTCATTCTCATTTCATTCATGCATCAAGGGTAACGACTCTTTTTTGAGCAACTGCTCGAAAAGGAAAAAGTACCTTGTAGTGTAATTGTGTAACAAACCAAGGGCTTAAACTAAATCCAGTCCGAGAACTTTTTCTCAAGAAATGACCCCCCCCCCTCCCCCCCCCCCTTTTTTTTAAAGCAAATACGCGGAAGGAAGAAAAACTTTATATTATGTATGACAGGCGAAGAGCTTGAACTAAATGCAAGCAAAGTTTTTTCCCAAGAAATGACTATTTTTTTAGTAGATACTCGAAAGGAAGAACTACTTTGTATTTGTATAACTCTTTAATCCCATTTGGGAAATTTGCCTTTGTGCCATTGCAGCCCAGTTACAACTGGAGCAGGCACGTCGTCGCTACAGTGCAGCGCCGGTCGGCGGGTTTTTTTTTGGGGGGGGGGGAGATGAGGGAGGGAGGGGAGAGGGAATGGTACAGGTGAATTTTATTAAATTTTGCCCGGGCAGCGGCCTGTTCGGCCTGCTCTTTACGATTTCCAACTGCCAAGGTATCTTTAACGTGCACGCGGGCCCTCCGAATTTTTTCGTCCTTATCCGAGAAGACTAAGTACTCGATCCTACCCCCCAATAGGATCAGGGACACGAAAATATGAGAAAAATCCCAAACTTCCAACATGCCTGCACCGGCCGGGTTTTGAACCCGGGACCCTTGGCATGAGAGGCGAGCACTTTGCCTCTGGACCACCTTGTGTGCCATACTAAAAGCTTGAACTGAATCATAACTTTTTCCCAAGAAATGACTTTTTATCAGCAAACACGCGAAAAGAACAAATACCTAACATATAAGGGAAATCTTCAAGAAAATTTTGAGTGAGATTGGATTAGTAAGCGAAATTATACCATGATGTGAATTTCCCGGGACTCATCGTATCGCCATTTTACAGTTTGTAGTTGTGCTTTTGTATTCTTAAGGATCTCCCAGTAATCGATTTTTTTTTGTTTGTTTGTTTTAGTTGTTGTTGTCATAGACTTTGACCAAGATCCATGTGTAAACTGTTGGTTAAATATCTTTGACTCAGACCAAATCTGGATCGACGAAAAGTATCGTCAGGTGTGAGGACGCAGATTTTAAAACAAACAATCATTATCATACCGATAGACAACTAGAAAGTTGAAGACATTTTTTGCTTCCGAGATTTTGAAACTGTGGCCATTGGAACATGAGTGACTTTATAACACGTGTCAGCCATCTGCGCTTAGAATTCTGAATGTACTTTGTTGGACTGTGGTGTGAAACCGGAGATTACAGTATACTTGAGCTCGGGAAAAACCCTGAAAATCCAAAACTGACCGGAATTTTGACAGGAAGAAGAAGACCTTGAGGAAAAAACCCGGGAATATGTGGTGTGCAAACTATAGTTCGTGCTAATATCGTGTTTACAGATATATAAGAAAAGAACGGACGCCCATAAACCTACATAGAAAAGGAGGTGAACAGTTGCTCCATTGTCACCCAGGAGCACTTATTGAACGGGCACACCTTGAAGACATTTTTGCGTGTGCAATAACTACATATCGTGCAACAGGACAAGGAACGGGTGTTTGCATTGTGCACTGGGCAACTATGAACGGCCTGTTTGCATCTTATCTGCACGTGCGCTACGGGCACGAGCCACTCACGAGCCGTAAGTGCTTTCTATTGTTGAATATTTTTTGTTTGTTTGTCATTTTCTTGTGTGTGTGTGTGTGTGCGTATTCCTTTTGTCTTTCCTTCTGCCTTTTTTCTTTCCTTCCTTCCTTCCTTCCTTCGTTCTTTCTTTCTCTCTGTCTTTCTTTCTTTCTTTCCATTCCTTTTTCTTCCTTTCTCTCGCTCTTCTTTCTTTCTTTTCTCTTCCTCTCGCAATTTCTGTCTCCCCCCTCTCTCTCTTTCTCCCTCCCTCTCTCTCTCTTTCTCTCTCTCTCTCTTTTTTTTAAAATTTATTTTATCTTACACTCGCTGCTCTTATTTCACCTTGGGTACTTCCGCCCTCTTCTGGATATCGTTCTTATTTCATTCTCCTCCTATCGCTCTCATTGAATTTCATTTTCCTCCTTTGATCCAATGTTTCCAGTTGTATGAATATTTATTGTGGGCTACACCCTCCGTTCTCTTTTTTTTTTCCCCCTAAGGACTAGACCTCTTCTGTAGAAATGTGAGATAATGAAATGTCATGAGGTGGTAAATAACTATCAAATGTGCGGACAGTCAGTTCTGAAGTCCAAACTCATCTTTGTTTTTGCAACTGCGCGCTCGTGCTTTCTCTGTCTCTCTCTCTTTCTGTCTGTCTGTCTGTCTGTCTCTCTCTCTCTCTCTCGCTGTCTCTCTCCCTTTCTCTCTCTCTCTTCTCTCTGTCTCTCTCTTTTTGTCTGTCTGTCTGTCTCTCTCCCTCTCTCTCTCTCTCTCTCTCCCTTCCTCTCTCTTCTCTCTGTCTCTCTCTTTCTGTCTGTCTGTCTGTCTCTCTCCCTCGCTCTCTCTTTCCCTTTCTCTCTCTTCTCTCTGTCCCTCTCTCGTTCTCCGCCTCTTTTTTTCACTCTCTCTTTCTCTCTCCTTTATTTATATATTTATTATTAGAGTACTGCTGCTTTATTCTTCTTTTGGGGGGGGGGGGGGGGGGGGTAAAATTTTATCATTAATTTTGTTCTTATTGTAACTTTTTTACGTTAGTGTTTGGTTTAATCTGGGACACAGAATACCGAGACGGACCATTCCTTCTTTCACTGTATGTCCACAACTTGCGCGCGTATAAATACGTTGAGTACTACTCACAGAGCTATGTGGTACCGGTCTTTTTTGTTCAATTATGAAGGGGTGTGGTGCCAATTGTTGCATTATTGACATGGATGATACGCGCGCAAGCCGACGGTCGGAATTTGGCGAATTGAACCGTCTCGGTAACCCGTGTCCCAGGGGTTAATCATTTACTTGAGAGGAAAAGTAAAACAAAAACTTGCCTTTTATTTGAAAAGCAAATCGACAAGCAGAACATTTCAGGTATTCAGTGTTGAAATGTAGACAGCATGTC
Source organism: Onchidella celtica (assembly GCA_963931925.1). Lineage (NCBI taxonomy): Eukaryota > Metazoa > Mollusca > Gastropoda > Systellommatophora > Onchidiidae > Onchidella > Onchidella celtica. Next base: position 13,564,417 of record OZ007579.1, on the reverse strand, counting down.
ACAGTGGATGGAAAGATTGAAGGGTCTATGTATGGATGTCCGTATGTGACTTTGTTATTATAGATAAAGATATTATTTGCAAAACAGAAGTCTCAAGCTGGGTTCTCGTGTATACGGAAACGGCAACGGAAACATCAAAGAACCTTGAAGTAGTGAAGTAGAAAGAATGTTTCCGCACGCCGTTTTCCTAAAGCTGGGTTTTCATTTCGTAGGGAAACGGCAAGGCCGACGGAAACGTCCATAACCCTTCAAGTGGTGTCTTTCTAGTTCACAACTTTCCGTTTCCCCGTGAACGTAAAACTCAGCTTTAATCACACTGGTTATCACAGTCTTAGTACGAAATCAGACTCTAAATTACCTGTGTGATTTTATCATCGAATGGCCCCGGAGGCTGGATCTGGAATGAGACTTATTACCGTGTTTCCCATTGGCCGGATAACAGCGATGAGCAGGGATAGATCCGTACCGCGCCTGCTCATTGGTCGATACTCTCCGTGTGATCACAAGCCACGGGACGCTATGCGAGCTGCCCATTCGTTGACACCGGCGGTCACAGATCCAACTAACATATCATTACGGGAACGTGTAGCTCACTCTTATCACCGTAATTATATAACCGGCCATGTCATCGTCCAGCATTGATATTTCTCTTCCTCCCCGCATTCCCCTTCCCCCAACACCCCCCCCCTCCCCCAGCTCTGTATTACTGTGACGGGTATGTTTGATGTTTGCCTCTTTGAGTGTTACAGTGTCGGGTTTTTGTAATTGTATTCGCATGAAGTTGAATGCTATTGTCATAGTAATGCCCGTAGACTAATCGTGTTCGTTCTTCATTCCTGTCTATAATGGCTGCCATTATCCGCCAGTATTATCGGCGGATACTACCCTAGGTTTATCCGCCAACAATATCGGCCAATATTGGTGTTGTCTAAATATGCCCCCCCTCTCCCCCCCCCCCCCCCATGGACATATTCTCTGTAATAGAAAAAAGACTTTCATGAAAAAAAAATATATACCTGGCTGAGAATCGAACCAAGGTCACCCGATTGACAAGCGAAGATGCTAACCACTACTCTTTTGCGGACCCTGTATAATTATGAAGGAATTTTTCCAAAATAAACATCACTAAACCAATTATCGGCGGGTAAACACTTCGATCTATAATGTATAAGGAACTATTTAATTCTGTTAGTGAAATTTTTTCATTGATGAAACTGTGAACACCAAGTACCCAAATAGACCGTGATAGGTGCCAAGTGGTCGTTATCGTGTCGACAAACCCAAACTGAATCTATCTATCTATCTATCTATCTATCTATCTATCTATTTATTTCTCTGTCTCTCCGCTGAAGACGTGCCCATCCTGGCAGCTGTGTTTGTTTACGCTGTTTGTATGCATTTAAATTGCCCTTTACTGTCCAGATCCCCCCCCCCCCAAACCCCTTCCCCTTCTCCGCCCCTCACACCTAAATTAAATTCCGACCTTCCGCCCACGACTGAGCACCAGCAGAACCACAGAGGAGATATTCGACAGAATGGATCAGTGCAGTTTGTAACGATAATAATATGACAAAGTATCGTTTTGCCTCTCCTCCTACAAAGGACAGTGATCTCACAGCCCTTGGTCACACACAGGCGACAAAGCGCAACTAACATACTGTGATGAGCTTGAGCAGTCAGTCGAGCGCGGTGGACCTGTTTCTTTTGCTGTTTTTGTTTTACTTATTGTTGCTTTTTTTTCGTTCATCCTCGTTTTCTTCTCTTTGTGTCTTTCTGCCTATCTGTCCATCCGTCTTTTTTTTTTTTTTCTCCTTCTGGCTCTCTTTTTCCCTCTCCTCTTTCTTTCTCTGTCTGTATGTCTGTCCGCCTGCCTTTCTTTTTCTTTCTCCCTCGCCTCTCTCACTCTCTTTCTCTCAGGCTCTCTCTGTTTTTCAATGTTTTTCACTCATTTCTCTCCCGCTCTATCTCTCTTTCCCTCTTCTCATCCTTCGGATGTCTCAGTCTAATTTTTAATCATTCTCTCTCTCTCTCTCTCTCTCTCTCTCTCTCTCTCTCTCTCTCTCTCTCTCTCTCTCTCTCTCTCTCTCTCTCTCTCTCTCTCTCTCTCTCTGTGCCCGTCTCTCTGCCAGGTGTGCACGTAGCCGGGGGACGACAAAAATTGGACGGTGATGCCACGACACTAAGTTTCAATGACGTCTCATTGAAGCTCAGTGTGGTGACGCGACCAACCAAATCATAAAGTCGGACGATTCAGATTAGCCGGAGGGCTCCGGGCCGTAAGGAGAGGGGAGGGGAGGGGGGACATACTGGAAAGGGTCAGATAAAGGTGAATAACTGATATCTAGCGGAATCAAAGTGAACTTGACAATTCGGTTGCATTTCCCCTCCTCTGCCACCACCATCATCATCATCATCACCGTCATCATCATTATTGTCATCATCACGGTAGTTATTTTGTTGCTGTAGTTTTCGAAAACTACCCAATCTGGTTGCTGATCTTTACTAGATGGGTGTGTTTTTCTGTGTACCCTCGGGGTAAGATCGGGTGGTTAAGCAAGTGATTATTATCACCACTGGTGAACATGTCGTGAACTCAGTGATTTGTGGGTGTTAACTAGCTGTGGGTGGTGGTGGTGGTGGGTAGGTGGGTGGGGGAGGGGGGGGGAGGTGGGAGAAAAATGGAGAATGTGGGGGTGTGGACGGGGTGGAGAGAGACACAGGGAAGGGGAGGGGGGGCATAAGAAATGGATGTTGAGAAGCGGGGCCGTAGAAATCTTTGGTAATAAGAGGCAAAAATTGACTGGCGTTTTTAGTAGTAGATCGAGTGAGTGCCCCACCCTCTCTCTGTCCCCGCTCTTCCTCCCTCTGTCTCTCTCTCTCTCTGTCCGTCTCTCCTCTCTCTCTCCCTCTCTTTCTCTCAATCTTTTCCCTTCTCCCCTGTATCTCTGTTGTTTTTTTTCCACATGCGCTATCACACGCGCAATTTCTCTCTCTCTCTCTCTCTCTCTTTCCCCCTCTCCCCCCCCCCCCCACTCTTCCCCCCTCACTCGTTTTCTTTCTCCCGACTTTCCCTATTTTTCACACACACTGTCGGGCACACAATCTCTCTTTCTCTCTCCCCTTCTCTCTCTCTCCCTCCTTCTCTCTCTCTCTCTCTCTCTCTCTCTCTGTCTCTGTCTTGCTCTTTCTCTCGCCCTCCCACCCCTTCTCTCATTCTTTCTCCCCTCTTTCTGTTTCTCTTTTCCACACACACACACTGTCACACATACAATCACACACACAGGCGCGGCTCATCGAACTCTCAACCTGGACACTATCCCAGTTTTAACATAAACACCTTCTCGCTCACATGTAATTTTTCACCGACACTAACAACCTTCGCTTTCCAGTTGGACATTCCGTTTTCTGTGAACCACACCTGGTTTCTCCCATCCATAAAATGAGCACAAGTCCTGTTGTTGTTTTTTCTTCCCCGATATCACAGCACCAGGACCTCCGCATTCCATGTACCAAGCCTGTTCTTATCAGTGACCCTGACATTAAGTGAGTGAATCAGGCGAAACCAGGCTTAAGGTGAAAGACCAAGTTCCTGACAAAAGGGGAATTTTTTTCTTTGAAATTTAGATTTCCGTATAAAATGAAAGATTAACCTTTTTCCTGTATTCCTTTAAAATATTTTGCATGAAATGGTGGTAGAAACTATTTAATTTGATTTTTTAAAAGAGCTATAAAAATCGAATGTTGCTAAGAGCGCATGGTCTAATTACGAAGTCAGTATAGGGGAAATATTGCATTTGTTGACCGTTCAGCTATCGCTGTAAGCCTTGATTGCAGTCGCCTGTTTGGTAGTTACGACTTCGGTCGCTGTGGGTTTGTTTGTTTTTTATTTTTAGCATCACTGTAACAAAATAGTTATTATGTTTACTGTTCAGCTATGGTGGCTTTTAATGTAAAACAACAGCATAAAAATTGTACCTTAAGCCCGATTTCGCCAGATGCAGTCACAATTGATATATGTACCCCCCCCCCCCAACCCCTTTTTTGGGGGGGGGGGGGGGGAGGTCGTTCTTCCACGGCAGAGACAATAATTGTTTATATACATTCTTCCGTACAAACGGCCAAGCCTTTTAGGAACTCTCTTACGCAGAGCCCACTCGGCGTTTCTTTATAAATCAAAGATTTATACTTCTGCACTCTTGCACTGACCTCTTTGACGTTCAAGGTCGTGCATGCTGTAAATATTTGAGTTCAAATTTTTTCCGCCCGTTTCTTGTTTTCTTCTTTTCAAGACGTTTTTTTTTTTGGTGAGTTCAATGCACGTGTGTGCCGTTAGATGTACTAGATTTGCGTTTTTCGCAAAGTTTTGTGGATTCTTTGATTTATTTGTTTATTTATGTAGGCCCTATTTATTGACAAATCGACTATTTTCACTCCATAGTGCGAAGGGTTGGGAATAGAGTAAGTAATAATAATATTATAATTTAGTAAGGGTATAATGGTAATAACAACAATAATGATAATAATACAGTAAGGCGTGTCAAGTTTCACTTTATTAAAGTAATGATAATATTCGTAATAAATATATAAACAAACAAATGAAAAAATAAACATAATAAAATAATAAATAAGTAAATGTTTTACTATTTGGATAAATCGTAATCTGGGGGTTAAGAGAGAGAGAGAGAAAAAAGAAAAGAACACGCACACAATCCTACAGATACACACGCACACACAAACAGTTACTTTCTTGCAGGTTGAACTTTTTCTGCAGGATGATCGGCCTGAGGTTCAGGGGTCACGCCCCTGCCCTTTGTTGTAAGGTCAGAGGTACCGGAGCGCCGCCCTAGCGTAGTCAGTGTGGGGAGATCATTGGGAATATTTGTTCTCTTACACGGAAAAAATTGTCCCAATATCGCATTGGGGTATTATCTTCCCTTGGTTCCGGGTGCTTTGGCGACCGGGGGGGGGGGGGGGGGGGGGGGATTTCTAGAGTGATGATGTTGTTGGTGTCGGGAGTAGGGATGTTGATGGTGATGGCACTGAGGGTGATGACAGTGAAGGCAGGAGTTGTAAAAAAGAGGTAAATCTACATCTGAAAAAGAGCTAAATGACGATAGTGGTGATAATGAAGTAGATGAAGATGAGAGACCCTTATCTATCCTGAGATTTGAGGAAACATTTTTTTGTTTTCTCCACGAATAAAACACGCTTTGAATCTATCGCCTTGATGATATTCGTAATTTCCTCTGTCATGAATATGTTCTGGTTTTTATTACAAACATATAAATAAACACTTCCCAAATTGAATTAGTTGTAAGTAATAACGCGTCCAGGAAAAGACGTTACGCAAATGGAAAACACATTTGTTATATTATTTTCATAAATCATCCAAGATGCGCCATAAATTCTCATTTCCTGGCGTGTCTGAAATAGGGCAAAAAACATGGATGAGCCTTATGTAGGCAAGAGGCAATTCAATAAATTATTATTATATATATATTTTTTTATTTTTTTTTACTTGGAACAAGCCAGAGATAATATTATTAGTAAGATAGATCTGGGAATTTTGTTTCTTGATGACATAGCGCTAATAATCCTTCACAATTACTTTCGTTATAAATTACCGAAGATCTCTTGTCTTAGAATGAAAAGAAGTTGGAGGGGCGCTTATGTTATAAATTTGTCGCTGTCTTGAAAGTTTTGTTGTTTTTGTAGAGAAATCAAGCAATTATTCAGTGTGATTGTACCAATGAAAGATACTAGATACAATAAGATCAGACAACCAGGCTGTTTAACCTGGTGGCGAATGCGCCGAAGTCATGAGCAGTGCCGTATTTTACGTAGCCAATACATAGGGGAAAATACTGCATTTTGTTCACTAACGTCTCTTTTCAGATAACTCTGTTAGCCTTGATTGCAGTCACTTAATTTGTAATTATAACTTCAGTGGCTGTCGGAAAACTCTGGCTATTTTTGTTGTTGTTGTTTTTCAGTCACAGTAACACTGTAACAAATCCGCATCATGAATTTATCACTATATCAAGTATTCTTTTCATGTAGTGCGCCATGGGCCCCGCCCACAATCAGCGCGAAAACTGTTGTTTTTTTAATAGATGCTCGAAGAAGGGAGTGTCTCATCTTACTGCGTGCTGTAAGTAAGAGATTTTCCAATGTGCAAGGAAGTGATGTGAATTTGTTTTCTTAAGTCTTCACACTCAGGTAAAAAATACTGTAATACTGCTATTCAACTCGCTCTTTTTGCTTTGCGCAGTGGCCCAAACGGTTAAACCTTTCGATCGAGTCGGGCGCAACACAGGTCTCCAGTAGTTCTGGTGTGGCGTTGGGTGGTTTGACAGGTCTTGTCTCTGATACAACCTCGTTAGGTATGGAAAAGGGATGTTTGTTAGGGGGGCGTAGACTAATTACAAAGCCAAGTAGAGAAAATACTGTTGAGCTATAGCTTTCTATGTAAAACGCTACGCCCCCCCCCCACCCCCCCCCCCAAACAACAGTTGTGAACAAATGGCGCCCCAATAGGAAACGAAGCAAACTGCCCATTCACACCTCAGCGATATTAGACTTCACGCTGTTCGCCATAATATTAAATTGCGCGAACATTTCTTAATATTTTTCTGGCTGATCTGCCATGAAGTCATGCCCTACATGCACTGAATCTCAATGTGCTACAATGAGAATATTGTTTTTCACCTCTTTACATCAAAGACCGGGCGGAAATATGAGACGTCATGTTATTGCATTATCTGATCTCTGATATCTGATATCTGTTGGGTTTATTATTTGTCGACTCATCTGTCCATTCATCCAACCATCTGTCCTCAATTCATCCACTCGTCCGCTCATTGAACAATTCATCCAGTCTTGCGCATGTTCATCATCCATTTGTTCTACCACATTGAGAAACAGCCACTGAACTCAATGCCCGCATACCACCTACACAAATTCGATGATCTTCAACGGTGATAAATATTATATTATCTCAGCGGAAAACTGTCGTATATCAAAATCTTTACCTTTCAGCAGTAGCGCTGAACTTTTTTATTATTGTCCGCGACCCCAGTTCTTGTTTGTTCCAACTGCACTTTTTGCATAACTGAGAAATTCAACGTTAAACGTTTGCAGCTTTAGTATTATGATACGGAGTTAGATTAAATCGAAACGGTGAAACAGCTTGGCAAGTGCCACAACGCATTTTAAACAAGTGCCAAAGTGTGCATTTGTTATACCTCTTGTACATACTAAAAGATCTCTACTTTTTTCAGAAAATGGAGACAGAACAAACAAGAACTAAGATCGCGTGTAGTACGTGTAACAGAAAAACTATTTTATTCCAGACTGGTTCCTAAAAATAGGAATTAGGAAGCAGATAATGCCTTCTAATTCAGCTGGTAAGATCGACGAGGTCAAAAAAAAAAAAAAAAGAAAATATCAGATTTTCAATTTTTGGAAAATCTGACATACGACAGTTTACCTTAACACAACCGTGTCCAAAAATGATAAATCGGTGTCATTTTTCTATGGGTTTACGGTAGATGTCAATGATCTTCATTATTGTTTGGCAAGTTCAGAGATTGCTATCCGGCTGTTGCAGTGTTTACACCGTGGCCTGCCATTTTAACCCTAATACGATCTCAAAGATACTAATAGGAAATAGTAAAAAATTGGCCAAAAAAAAAAAAAAAATGTATGAGAAATAATACTTTTGACTTCGCTTTAAGTCTTGCTGGGACCCCACAGTTTTTCTTTGGTTTTTATATAATATTTCGTCAATTGGCATGGAAATAGTTGATGTCAAGAATTGGCAAAAAAGAAAAAAAAAAGTTGTATGTAGCAAACCCTCGCGTAAGAAACGATACAATGAAACGCAAACTAAAAGAGACTTTTTCTGTGGTTTTTATAATAATTTGGAAATAGTCCAGTATTTAGTTCAAGTGAATCTTTATACTTTGATACATTCAAATCGCAATAATTATATTATATTATATTATATTATATTATATTATATTATATTATATTATATTATATTATATTATATTATATTATATTATACCATCGTCGGGTATTTTCCTTATTGTTGTGTGTGCATTTTTGCCTTTTCGAGAAAATGAAGCTTGAAGTTTGAAGAGTTGTGTAAAATCAGTTTTGTTCAGTGCGCTCCAAAATAGAAGCTTGCATAAAAATGGCCAAGCAAAATACACCCATATGGCACTTGTACATAATAAGATTAGGAGTAAGAGAACCACTTTCATGACAAAACCTTGTCGTATCCAACAATATGGCAAATACCCGTCTTTATATTAGTAATTGTCGACCCGTTCTGATCTTGTAACGGTAAAAGACAAATTTCACCATCTCAGACCTAAAAGGGTGGGAATCCGCACAATGGTAGATGCCGAGATGCATAGGGTCATCCACTAACTTCAGCGAGTCATGGATTGTTATATTAAAACGATAGTAAAAGCATGTCCAGAATTGAAGGAGCGAAAGATAGTGTATTATAAATCTTAATTTTCGGTCCCGTAGAATTTATTGTATTATGGCAGTTGTTTTTTGTTTGTTTTTTTGTAACCCTGAATTTTGAGAAATGCGGCTGAGAATTTAAATCTAAAAGATAAAATTTTTTGCTCACTAATTCCATTAAGCACGATGCTTGCTAGACATGAGTTTTCTTCATTAATTGCATTAATTTGTAAGACCAATAAATTGTAGACAGCAGATCGGTCAAATCTTATGCTCTGAATAATTATTGATTAATTAAGTCATAGAATGATTGTCATTTGGAAGTTCTAACTGTAATAAATGCCTGCTCACACTTATGCACTGAATATTTAATTTACATGACGTCTCAGAATGATCGATGGTGGAAGTTCTATAGATCTGTAATATGTGACAAATGTCTGTTCTTCATGTATGACATAAACAAAACACTGTCGAATCCGTTTAAACGTTACTTTCATCAGCTTTCGTTGTTTACCATTAATTGTTCTCTTAAGCTGGGTTTTCATTTGTACGGAAATGGCAATGGCTAAGGAAGCGTCAAATACCCTCCAAGTAGTGAAAGAGAACGAATGTTTTCGCATGTACGGTAGCACCCCTTTTTACTACTTGATCGATTGTTGACGTTTCCGTAGGTATGGAAACACAGCTTTAGACATTTTTCGGGGAAGAGAAAGGAATAGATGTGTTAATGTATCTCTTCCTCTGAATAGGCGACTAGTTAGATGAACAGGACAGACAGGGAGACAATGCCCCAGAAGAATAGAATTAACGGTCTTGGCTTTGTCTGATGGCCACTGGATTATCCACGCGAAAAGAGGGCCGTTCTTATCGCTTATAAAACGCGTGTGCTTTTGACATTATAATAAAAGATCATGCCGGTCGGTGCATAATATAATTGTTGTGCGCGCGATATTCTGTTTATATTTTCATATTTTGTTCACAAACTGAAAGACGCACTGAGTCTCTGGCCAGACTGTCTTCATTACGTTTGCTGTTTTACTATTTATGATCTGGGACCAAACACGCGTAAGTTCAAGAAGAATCTTCAAGCTAACGCGACTTTAGTTCTTGTTTGTTCCAGCTCCATTTTTTTGCACAACTGAGAAATTCGACGTTGAACGTTTGTGGCTTAAGTAGTATGAAAAGGAACTAGAATAAATCGGAACTATGAAAAAGTTCGATAAGTGCCACAACGCATTTTAAACAAGTGTCAAAGTGTGCATTTGTTATACCTCTTCTACACACTAAACGATCTCCAGGTCGCGTTAAATATTTTAGTTTTTTGTTGTTGTTGTTTTAATTTAATCACTGAAAATCTGACTGTGAGGATTCTTTAGTGACCTAATTTAAAAGCTTGCTTAACTTCTTTAAATTTTCCGTCTTCTGGAATTTTACGGTATAGTTTCCTAGTTGCTTACTTTTTTGTTGTTTTTTTTTGTTTCGGCCGAGCATATTTTAATGTTTAAGTCTGACCAATACAACCATCTCCAGGAATAACTTTGGTCCTGTAACTTTTTAACAAAAATAACTTCTTTATAAAAAATTAAAAAAAAAGAAAAGAAGGTTTACTGTACTTTGACGTGTTGTGTCGCATTAGCATAATGTTCGAACCTGGCGAAAAAACGAGTCATCAACCGCGCTCCGCCCGGCTTCGTAAAAGGTTATTTATGTGGTTATTAACTATACTTTCTGGATGCTCCTATTGGGACGTTACGGTGCCTTGTCACTGACTGCCTCATAAAACATGGATTCTTTTATTGCCTGTGTTTTGTAAGGCCAAGGGAAGGCGGGCATTGTCTTTTTTGCTATTGATGTTTTACTGCTTTTTGTGGGAACAGCTGTGGTTCAAGGCTTATGACTGTGAAAGTTGACCTATGTAAAGCAGTAAATAATTATTAATTAAGAGTGCAGTTTGTTAGATAGTTAGATAGATAGATAGATAGATAGATAGATAGATAGATAGATAGATAGATAGATAGATAGATAGATAGATAGATATAAGATAGATAGAATGGTAGATCGATCGATCGATAGATAGATAGAATGTTAGATCGATAGATATAAGATAGATAGATAGATAGATAGATAGATAGATAGATAGATAGATAGATAGATAGATAGATAGGTAGGTAGGTAGGTAGGTCGGTCGGTCGGTAGGTAGGTAGATAGATAGATAGATAGATAGATAGATAGATAGATAGATAGATAGATAGATAGATAGATAGATAGATAGATAGATAGATAGATAGATAGATGATGGATGGATGGCTGGATGGATGGATGGATGGACGGACGGACGGACGGGTGGGTGGGTGAGTGGATGGACGAAAGGAAGGACGGGCATGGCAGTGAGAGAGGGTGGGGCAGGTGGATGGGACGGATGGATTTACGGCGGGCGGCTGGATGGGTGGGTAGGTAGATAGAGAGACAGACAGACAGGGACGGACTGTTGGAAGAACGGGCAAGTGCACGAAATTGATGAAGAGATGAAAATATTTAGATTACAATAGCGAACGTAGAGACACAGAAAGAAAACCAGAATACAAAGTTAAGACCTTTATCCGATAAGTATTGTGCTATTTTATACTATTCGCAATATGTTGTGGGTTCTTTTCGACCCCATGGCCTCTTATAATCAAATTTACGTTTTTTGCGCTTTTATGGGCTTGTTTGTGAATTTAAAATGCAGGTTTAGGACATCATCTGGGTGGGGAAGTCCTCGTAGAGTGGACGAAATGTCGTGAAAAAAAAACAAAAAAAAGTTGAAATTATAAATAACTTATATGGACCAAAAATAAAAACAAAACAATACGGGTCTTTTATGCCCGAGTGTATGAAATGGGTTAATCATGCAGGACATGCATAGCAGCAGTCACCAAATGGATATCCGTTTGAAATTGAGTTTGTAATGCCTTTGAAGCGCGAAATTCATGCACCAAATGGGCATTTTTATTGTTATGGCAATAATTTAGTATGAAATAAACATGTGGGGGAGAGGTCCGACCGGCTATAACACTTTTAACATTTTCACGCTGAACAGCTCAAGTGACTCACCTTCATTCTGAATGACATGTTCTTGTTTCATAGTAAGTTCAATAATAATAATAATGAAGATCAATTATAAAGCCCCCGACCCAAAACACTGCCTTGTTCTCTTATCTGCAACGTACCCCTCCCCCCCCCCCCTCTCTCTCTCTCTCTCTCTCTCTCTCTCTCTCTCTCTCTCTCTCTCTCTCTCTCTCTCTCTCTCTCTCTCTCTCTCTCTCTCTCTTTCTCTCAAGCACAATCCATTGCATACACTCTTATGCCAGACATACATAGGCGTACAGATAACATTCTCTGTACACGCACAATTTCGTATTTGTACACTGTATATATTGGGAAATTTGCCCTAGTGTCATGGCGGCCCAGTTACAACTGGAGCACAGCATAATTATTATTATGGGTCAGTTGTCAAGTAAAGCGCACGAGCGTTGGGCGAGGTGATGTGAAAGGTTGCTAAACACTTGTTGTTTTCGTCTCAATATCGTGCGCACATCACTACAATTTCACTTTCGTCTACTAAGCGATATGCCGATCAGCCTTTGAAGCCTCATTATAAGTAACCTAAAAAGTTGTAGTTATGGAACCATTAGAAAAAAAAAATAGTGACGGGAGGAATTCATTATGATGCAATTTTGGCCCTTTTTTTGCTCGACGCTACAGCCAAATGAACGTTTCAAAAATTAAAAAATTAATTTTCTTAAGTGTCGACTAATCCATTCCAATCGCTTTTGTATCGATCGATTGTGTTGATTCAAGTTTCAAGTATTTATAAATAAAAATTGCAAAAATGTAAAATACAATGATCTTTGTTTTGGCTCCCTGTAGTTAGCCCACCGCACCGTAAACGATGTATTAATACGCGTTCAGTTCCGTGCGGGCAACTTCCCTACCAGGAATGAGTGCATAGTGCTCTGGTGCGCATGAAATCTGTAGTAAAACTGTAGAATAATATTATGGGAAGCTTTCTGGACCAAAAGGAGAGAGAGATGGTACGGTGGGTTCACTGGTTTATCCCGGATAATGCCGGGAACTTCATCTAGTTTTACATAGAAAACTATAGCTGAACGGTGAACACAACTCATTACTTTTTCTATTTGGCTTTGTAATAGGCCCATTGCTGATATCGGCCATTTTAGTTGTAAGGGCCGACGCATAACCATGGCGATGGTAGCATTGATTTTGATTTGTTAGCTGATTTGCACTGCGAGCACTTCAGGCGACTCGAACCAATCGGCGGCGCGGCGAGCTAAAAAACAAAAAGTTCACTACAGTAAACAATGACACGTGTGTACATGCACATGGGAGACGTTCGGTCAATTCTTTCACTTCCTTTCCCTTGTTTACACGGATGGTAGGGAATCTGACCAGCTTGGATCCATCCTTTCCACCCCTGGCATAACAGTCAAGTGCAATGCAACCAGCAGGCATTTTAACCGCTTAGACACATCCTGAAGTTACACTCGTCAGCTGATCCACCCGCCATTTTTGGTGTCGGAAGTACAAAACAAAAACACTGTGACGTCATTGGCTATGGGCCTATAAAGCAGCGGTCCCGTAACAAACAGCATTGAACGCTAGTGTTACCGAGGTTCCAACAGCCGACCGACGATAGTCTGGAAACATCAAAGCTGAGTTTAGAGAAAAGTAGATTTTTCTTAGGACTTGAATTGGAAGTAAAAAATGTAGCAAAGATCCGTCTTTGGCGCTTTGCAGAAGTGCTGGTTCTCCCAAAAAAATTGCACTACCTTGGGGACATAATTTATAACTTCGCAGGTCACTGTTTTGATGTTGCACGCATCTGGGGGAAACACACTTCTCAAATTGCTGTCCCACGTTGGAATAATAATTATCCTAATGGGTAAATTAATGTGCGAATAAAATGTAAAATGAATTACCATTCTCCCAGTGAAAGGAATGAATTTACCGAAATAGTGTGTTCATCACAGTAGATAAATGCGCAGAGGTTATACTTTTTAAAAAGTACAGAAATAGCAGCATTATTATAGTGCAAAATTTATATATATATATTTTTTTTTTTTATTGTTATAATAGTTTCACTAGCATACAGAGTTGCAGTGCTGAGTACCCCTGACATAAATATTTAAGACCTAATGGAGCAGAGCAGACTGCTCATTTTTTTTTTCCATTTTTACTTAGTGTGCTAGTGGTCAAGCTTTAAGCCGTGTTTTCATGTGTACGGAAAACGGAAACGGCAACGTCAAAAGCCCTTCTAGTAGTGAAATAGAAGGAGTGTTTTCGTGTGTAACGAAACTCCGTTTCCGTACACATGGAAATACTCATCCTGTTTACTACTTAATGGATTTTTGACGTTTCCGTTTGCCGTATCTGTTTCCGTACACATGATAACACAGCTTTAGAATTAAGCCCATAGACGCGGGGAATATTAATGACATCGTGTACATATTTAGGGAGGGTTACACTATCTTTTAGACACCAACAGGGAGGGCATTTTACTTGTCTGCTCCTGAGGACAGACTTGGGAAAACAACCATCATTTTACGAAGGAAAGCCTGGTTATTGTTTCTATTACCATGTTATTGAATAGGGTTAATTAAAAATATCCATGTGATTCCGAATTATTGAGGGTTAATTCAGTAGTACCATGATAGTGAATAGGCTTAATTCAATATCAGTGTGATACGTAGTTATTTAGGCTTAATAATTTCAGTATCACACTGACATTATGTAGGGTTAATTTAAGTAGAAAAACTGCTTTGAGTAATACTTGGCATTTCCGTCGTATTACACGGGTTAACTCAGTATCACCTTGACATAATGTAGGATTGATTTGAAAAGTAACGCCTTAAAACTGTATCTTATTTAGTATTACCGTCGTATTATACGGGTTAATTCAATATTACCCAGACGTAATGTAGGATTAATTTACGTAGTATCACCTTAAAATGGTATGGTAAAATTTAGTTATACCGTCGTATGGCAAGGGTGAATTCAGTGTTACCTCGACATTTGTAGGTAAAATTGTATAGGGCAAACATAGTATTACCGTAGTGCTACAAGGGTTAATTCAATATCACTGTTATGAAAACACTCTTCAGTCAAAACAAGGGCAACACAATGAGCCCCCCTCCCCCTTACACCCTCCCACACCCCCTCTCGTCATCCCTTTGCGCATGAGCAAGTGGGAGGGTAAACAAGGTCATTAGCCTCATGACGACTTCGAAGCGTTTGATGAAAGAGAAAGGGGTAACAGTGCTGGTCCTGTCACGAAACCGCGGAAGTGCGAAAGACTAGTTTACAAAATTAATTTGCTGGTCCTTTTTACGTAACTGCACAGTTGCGTAGGATTAGTTTTCAGGGAGTTGCGGAGAGGGGGGTGGGGGGGTTCGTGGAAAAAGTTCCTTAGCGAAAAATTTTTGGTAAAAAAAAAAAGATAAAAATTAGATTATGTCATGTATTATCATCCAACGCTTGCGCACAGTGTTTTTACTTCATGTAATCTGATAATTATTATTATGTTTATGTAATGATGCGGTAAATGTGTGTAGCATGAAATTATGTGCTCTTTAACGCACTGCGAAAGTGAAATTTCCTTTTTAAGAAAGTGTTTCTTGTCTTTTCTTTTTCTTTACATTTCACGAAATGAACGAACGCCTGCGTGGGGCTCGGTGGTCTAGAGGCAAGGTGCTCGCCTCTCATGCCGAAGGTACCGGGGTTCAAATCCCGGTCGGTGCAGGCGTGTTGGAATTTTTTGGATTTTTCTTATATTTTCCTGTCCCTGATCCTATGGTAGGTAGGATCAAGCACCTAGTCTTCTCGGACAAGGACGAAAAATTCGGAGGGCCCGTGTGTACGTTGCGCACGTTAAAGATACCTTGGCAGTTGGAACTCGAAAAGAGCAGGCCGAACAGGCCGCTGCCCGGGCAAAATTCTAAAAAAAAACAAAAAAACGAATCTCTAACACAAGAAAAATAGATTTAAAAAAAAAAGGGGGGCAGCCAACCTCCTTAAATAAAGACCTAAAGACATGAACGCCTGCGTGCTTTCAATCCCCTGCGTTTAGTAGACCGAGGGGTATTTGCCATTATTGTTGTATGCAACATTTTGCTGATTTTGAGGTTTTGTCGTGAAAGTGGTTCTCTTTGAGTGTCATATGGGTGTATTTTTCGTGGGCATTTTTATGCAGGTTTTGATTTTGGAGCGTATTGAACAAAACCCTGATTGTACACAACTCTTCAATCTTTGAGTCCTCATTTTCTCGAAAAGGCAAAAATATACATCATAGTTACATATGGAAAATACCTGACGAAACAAACTCTCTCGTGCGCACACTGTTGCAACTTGACTTTCATCAAAGCATATTCTGGAAAATCGAAGCTGAGTTTGAAGAAAGTGAATCGTTAGATTCGAAGCGGAAGTAAAAATGTAGCCAAAGACCCCGTTTTCGGTTTCTGCCGGGTGACTGAATCAATTTTAAACAAGGAAGTAATGAAAAGCCAAACTTTACCATGCGGTTTGCAAAATCGTTATTGTAGCCAACACTGTGGGTTTCGTCAAAGCATATTCTGGAAAGTCAAAGCTGAGTTCTGAGGAAAGTGAAGCGGAAGCGAAAAGTGTAGCAAAAACGTCGTCTTCGGCTGTCGCAGGGACTCTGAATCAAGTTTAAACAAGGTTGTGATGAAAGCCATGAAATCAAACTTGACCATGCGATTTGCCAAATCGTATTGTGGCCAACATTCGGTGACCCCCTCCTCCCCCGCGTTCACCGCCCCTGAATGGCAGCCAGCAGTGTCACCGCACGGGCATCAACACCCGTCTCCAGCTGTGAACGTGCCATGGGCGTAGAATTAATTATTTCATGCATGACATAAAAAAAATGGGTCCTCCATAGAGTCCTTTTTCTTTTTACTGTTCTTTTCTTCCCCCAGCGCACAATTGCCATCGCTACTCCAGCCTGCGTTTTGATATTCGAATAAACACCTTGTCGTGCTACCTTGCGCTTTGAGTGCGTTGATGAACCCACTGATGTCATTCCAAAATACTGCTCAGCTTGAGATTCGATTATCTCGCGCGATTTCGCTTCACAAGAAGTCAAAGTTATCTGCTGCATCTGTGTATCTAATTACATAAATATCGACCCGGAGTCAAGTGGTTCCCATTTTATCCACGCTTAAATGACTAGCGCCCCCATTGTGCGGAGGTGTTCTTAATCAGAGCGTAACGCGAGTTAAGCCGTTCTGTCGCCGCAGTGGCAGCTTTACGGAACATGGCATCACTAAACAGTGGAGCGTAAGTCCACCTTTTGTCAGCTGTTGTTCTTGTTGCTGTTTTTAATCGGTCACCAGAGACAAGAGTGCGTGGGGGTCGAAACACTTTTCATTCACCTTAAAATCGACGTCGGAGAGTCAATTCGTGGAACACTATTTGTTGCAATTTTTGTTTTTGGTTGTTTCCAATATCTCAATCCTCTCCCTACCTCCGACACATACACCCATACAGCTCACTTTTTCTTTTCATCTGCTCTCTCTATCTCACTCTTTCTCTGTCTCTTTGTCTCTCTCTCTCTCTCTCTCTCTCTCTCTCTCTCTCTCTCTCTGTCTGTCTCTCCCTCTATCTATCCCTATCTCGGTTTTTTTTCTCTCTCTCTCTTTGTCTCTCCATCTATCCCTCTCTCGTTCTTTTCTCTCTCTCTCTTTCTCTCTCTCGCTGTCTTTTCTCTCCATCTCTACCTTTCTCTTTCTCACTGTCTCACTTATTCCTCTTACCTGCCTTTTCTCTCTTTCTGGCTTTCTTTTTTCACATTCTGCCACCATGCCATCACTTTTTGCCTTGCCATCCTTATCTTCACTGTCGTCGTTTCTCTATTCAGCCAAGTTTGTCTATCTGCTTCTTGTTCTCGTGTTCTGCAATGCTGCAGTTATGCACCTGTTTCAAAAACTTGCCACAGCTGGGAAGTGCCTGACTGACACAGTTGTATTAATGAAACA
Organism: Onchidella celtica; assembly: GCA_963931925.1. Lineage (NCBI taxonomy): Eukaryota > Metazoa > Mollusca > Gastropoda > Systellommatophora > Onchidiidae > Onchidella > Onchidella celtica. The sequence continues at coordinate 13,546,889 of OZ007579.1, read as the reverse complement.
ATATTTATGCACTGAAACAAAAAGGGTTAAGTGGCCGTATTTGCATTTTCAAGTTCGAACAATTATAGTAACAGGGCAAAAAATAAATTATTGTGTTTTCGATTCTGTCACGGGCTGGTGCGGAGGAGGAAAGGGGGTGGGGTGGGGGGGGGGGGTAGGTGGAGGCTTATAATATATAAGTCAGTACCATACACAGTTTAGAATGCCGCCATGGTGCTAACCTTTTGGCCTAAGTCAGACTTAGGCCAAAACAGAATTTACCTGCTAGGTCATTGCCCTATCCATGGTGCATCTATTAATGTGAAAATCATTCAAAAGTGCCAAGCCATCATCCTGAAAATAAAACTCTCTGTAAGTGTAACGGCCTAACTCATTCATAGACGTAGGACCATTTTGGTTCTGGGTTTGTTTCAGCCCAACGTGGATGATGGCTACTTTTACCTACAGTTATTTTGGCTTAAGTCTGACAGCATTGCAACAGAATAAATAACTTTTTTTTTTTTTTTGCGATTTTCCCAGAAGTGCAAAAAATGACTTAGGGCCAAAAGGTCAGCACCGTGACGATGTGTGGGTGTAATAGGGTCACCAGCATTTTTCTTTTCTTCTTAATTTAAAAACTGTCTGCATTCTGAAAAATGTAGAATTGCCGATCAATTTCATCTTTCATGAAAAATTTTGGCATTCTGAAATCATCAAAAATGCGTATCATTTTTGTCTTGCAAAGTTGCGTTTGAATGAAGAATTCGCATTCTGTAATTACAAAAATGAGTATCGTATTGAGCTTACATTGAAAAAAAAAATGAAAAAAAGAAGTATTTGCATTCTGAAAACATAAAACTGCGTATCATTTTGGTCTTGCATTAAAATATGAAAGTGCGTATCAATAATAGTGATCTTGTATAAGGTAGGCTCTTGAGCATCTTTCAATGTATAATATTTTGATAAAGATACGTGATAGATATATAAATAAAGTAAAGCATAGAGGCTGGCGGTGAAGTGGTTTTGTTGTTGTTGTTGTTGTTGTTGTTGATGATGATGATGATGGCTGAGGCTCCTTCAACATGGGAGGACGCATGCATTGGCACACATACACAGGCACATTCACGATCACATTCTCGTTCTTTCTTTCCGTCTGTATGTCTCTCTTTCTCTCTCTCTCTCTTTATCTCTCTTTCTTTCTCTTTCTCTTTCTCTTCCTCCCTCTCTCTCTCTTTCTCTCTGTCTCTCTCTCTCTCTCTCTTTATCTTTCTTTCTCTCCTTCTCTCTTTCCCTTCATCTTTCTCTCTCTCTGTCTGTCTTTCTCTCACTCTCTCTTTCTTTCTCTCTTTCTCTTTCTCTTCCTCCTCTCTCTCTCTCTCTCTTTCTCTATCTCTCTCGTTCTCTCTCTCTCTCTCTCTCTCTCTCTCTTCAAATAAAGTGGCATATTTATCTACAAACCACAATTATTCCTCGTGAAGTAGTTGGGACATTTAAAAACTATACAATTAATACTTCTAATTAAAAAAACGCACAAAAAAAAAAAACGGCCCAAGATTAAGCCAATGAGTAACTTGAAATTGGAGCTGAATGTGAAGATGTAAGGGCGTTCTGAAAAGAAAAAAAAGGGAACAAAAATATTGGCATTATAAAAAGGCATGTTTGGCCCCAATCTTTCAACTCGTGCTGGTTTTTTTTCTGTTTCGCCAAGAAAGCGGAAATGTTTATTGAAAGGGGTCATTCACGCAATTTTTTTCCGTCCACGTCTTCCTGCTATTCATAATCACCTGTTAAGATGGGATTCATGGATCCGTTTTTTTTTTTTTTTGAAGCGAAGAAATGAAGACGGGCGTAAACTTAAAAGAAGATAAAAAAAAAAAGGAACCCGAATACACACAGGCAGACACTAACAGATATGTACACACACACACAGGGACACTCGCGTGGGACAAAAAAGAGGAAGCCCATTGAGAAACGGTTGAGAAACATTATGTGACGATAAAGAGTGAGAAGGAGAGAGAGGGAGAGGGAGACTCAGCCACCCCCTCGCCGCCCGCCCGTCGCTCCCCGCCGCCAGTATCACCATGCGGATTTCTTACACAATAACAGGGACGCCAATATGGACGCTTGATGTCGAGGGCTCCAGTTACGAGCGAAGACGTTCTCCCGTGACCTGCTTCTCTCGCTCAGGAGGGCGAGCGGTTTTCAGACCGGTGACACCCCCGCCCTGCCCCGGGCTCGATCGTGGTTGCTGTTCTTGACGTCTGTGGTTAAACTTATTCGTTTCTTTTCTGTGAAAGTGGAACATTCAGATGAACGATGTATAGATATGGACCGCAGGTAGGGTTAGCTAAGTTTTTGTTTTGGTTGTATTTGGTGAAAAGTTACTTAATATTTTTAATTGATTGTTTGGCTTAAAAGTGTCTAATATCTATTTATTTGTTTATTTGTTTATTTAGATACCTGTGTATCTATCTGACTATCTATCTATCTATCCATTTATCTATCTGTCTGTCTGTCTGTCTGTCTATCTATCTATCTATCTATCTATCTATCTATCTATCTATGTCTGTCTTTCTATCTGTCTGTCTCTCTGGCTCTTGTTACTTTTGTCTTTGTCTCTCTCTCTCCTTCCTCTCCCCCTCTCCCTCCCTCTCTCTCTCTCTCTCTCTCTGTCTGTCTCTCTTCATGCTTCTGTTTACTTTTGTGTTCTCAGCATCTCACAAGCCTAGTTCTTTAACTCAAAGGTTCGCCACAGTGCAGATACTACAGAATTGATCAAAGCATCATAATATCAAAAGAGTTTATCAAAGCGCCCTATCAAAAGAACTTGTAACCACAACGTATCATGCCCAGACTCCCCAATGCACTTCACAACTCGGCAAATCCAAAACATCTAAGCTTGTTGGCTGTTCTATCAACTCGAATAATATTATTCCCCCCCCCCCCCCCTCCCCTCACTTTTTTTTTTTTGTGCCAAATTTCTTGCTCACCTGACTGAATTTTGCATCGATGTATAGCCGGAGAAATAATGATACGCATTCGTGCACAGGCATTTCGACGTGGCAGTTGAGGTGAAAGACACCTTTCATTATTATTTCAAAACGTCTTGAAAATGCCCAATACAGAATTAGTTGGGTTTTTTTTTTTAATCTTGTTAAGAAAGCATTTTAAAACGTCATTAAATTTTCTGAATGCAAATACAATTCCAAAACATACAGAATTTGGCGTCAGAGATAAGTTTTCAAAGGGTTCTTTAAATGCTGCATATACAAACCAAACATTAAAAAATATATATATATTGTTGCTGAATACAAATATATGTAAATATCGTCTATCGTCGGGTATTTTCCATATTGTTTGTATGTGCAGTTTTGCCTTTTCGAGAAAATGAGAATTGAAATTTGGTCGGTAGAAGGGCTGAAATGAATAAACCATTACGTCACAAACACAAATTTCGACAAGTTTTTAACCCATTGAAGTGACACTTATACATAACGAAATTAGGAGTGAGAGAATCACTATCATTACAAACCTCGAAATCGGCAAACTGTGCATACAAAAATAATGTCAAATCCCCTTCGATGTAAAAATAATAATATTAATGATAATATTGAAGACGTACAGAACCAGTCATTTAAGTGATATTTTATTGCCCCCCCCCCCCTTTTTCGACACTATACACACAAAAAATCGTTCTGGTTTTGTTTTGTTTTTTTTTATTTTTGTTTGTTTGACTTAAAAGTCACGGGATCACAATAAATATGCTAATTGTTTTGAGTAATCTGGGACACAATCCCTGATTTTTTAAATTTTTTTTGCCGCCATCGGGTGGAGAAGCTTTGCGGTTTGTGGCGTTAACTTGGTCGTAGATTTGTCACTGCTGACAGGCCTGACATTTGGATTGTCTTTGCGCCCTGGGCGTCACAAACAAACAAAAAAAACTTGCTTTGCTGCGTTTGTTTCTTGAACAGTACATGCCTAGCTAGCTGATTGACGAGTCGCCTGACCTTTCGTGGTTTTGCACTAATTCACATGGCTGCCATGTTGCGGGAAAAGCCCGTATGAGCCAAAAAACGAACTTTTGTTTCCGGAGGCGAGGAAAAATTGTCCCAGCCATCAGCAATTCTACGGAAATCTGATAAGTAGCACCGGCGTCAAGTTTTGCACTTAGGAATGACATTTTTCCTACGGTGGAACCCTGTTATTATGCCACGCTACACTGCTGTTTTACGGAAAGTCAAAAATTGGCAAAACGAAAAAGTTGTACGTAGCAAAGCCTCGCGTAAGAAATAATACACATTGGCAGACATGCTTCTGTGCTGCAATATACAAGCAAGAACTGGCAGCTAAGTAGACAAATTCTATTTAGATTCTATATTTTTCATATTCTGTATTGTTTTTTTTTTGTTGTTCGATTGTTTTATCTGTTTAGTTTTTGCATTTTTTTTTTCTGTCGTTGTTTTTTCTTCTTCTTCTTTTTGTTTTAACTTGCAAAAAAGGATGTTGCCGAAATATCGGCCATTTTCTGTCATCCCTTTTAGTTTGCGTTTCATTGTATCGTTTGGGTATTATTTCTTACCCTAGGCTTTGCTACATGCAACTTTTTCATTTTGCCAATTTTTGTCTTTGCTTAAGCCATGCACCGACCCCATAGTTTTTCTGTGGTTTTATATTTTACCGAAAGACCGTTTACGCCAATTTTAGATCAAACTGATCTGACGTCTTAAGACCAATCTGTTATGGTCTTGTCCTCTGCATTCTCAAACTTTTCTCCTACTGACACATACGTCATGAAAAGTTGCCCATGCCTAGCACTCTAAAACTGGGTTTTCATATGTACGCAAAAATCCACCAAGTAGAAAAAAAAAAGTGTTTCCATGTGTGCGGAAACGGCGTCTCCATGCAAATGAAAATATTCAACATCACTGCTTGAAGGGTTTCTGACGTGTCCGTCGCCGTTTCCGTTTCCGTATTACGTGGAAAGTCAGCCTAACACAATTCAAAACGTTTACTGTGCAGTCAAAACTTGATTTGAAAACAGAAAAGACACGCACACACACGGAGAGAAATCGCCCAGAAACGGAGCCCAAAGTTTTTCAACCCGTCTTGTATGTGTGTGACCTTTATGAGTTCGTACACGTTTTTTTTTTTTATCAAGCCACATATCCTATGACGCCAATCACTGAACATATGGGCCTAAAGAGACGCTAAAACGGTATATCAGCGCCACTGGAGACATTTGCGGATAATTTGGTTTCGCTATCAGCAAGGTTGGAATTTTTTGGCATGACGCAGCTCGTTGTATAAAAAAGAAAGAAAAAACTGACACATGTGTGTGTATGTGTGTAAAATCGCAGTATCCGCAGATATTGTCATTAGTCAGACCGCGTCATAACCTCCCAAATTACTGTGGAACTTCCTAAATTGTGGTGGTCAGCCGTTTTGTTTGTTGGTTTGTTTTAATCTTTTCTTCTGCGAAATATTTGAACTGAAGCATCCACTGTGAGATGTGGTTGTTGTCGTGTTTTTTGTTTTTATTGTTCTGCAAATTATGTATTAATTTTGATGTATTAATTTTGCATTAGTAAGATTTTTTTTTATCAGGACGTTTAATCTGGAATGCGAGAGCGTCTGTGTTTGTGTGTGTGAGAGAGAGAGAGAGAGAGAGGTTCCTTCCCATTTTAGACAAGACAAGTGCGTATAGGGGGACCGGAAGAAAAAAATACCCGGTCGACGAATATTATACATGTAGAAGCCTCTTAGGGGTGGGGGCTGGGGTAAATTACCTACTATCACTCTGGTTTACTGAAGGAGGAAAATTACTTCAGAGGAGGATGGGAAAACTGATAAAACAGAATATACGCTTTTTTACCTTTTCTTGCATTTTTTTTTTTCTGTATGACATTATCTCGTTTTCATTGATGTTAGTGCCCATAGGGCAGAGAATCTGTGCTCACGGGAAATGTACCCGTGGAGCACCAGTGGTTGGAAGCAGAGACGAGGGAAATAAATACATTATTATTATTGCTGTAGCAGTTACACAACTTTAGTCGGGCACATATTAAATGTTCGGGGGGAGCGCTGCCCCCCCCCCCTGAGACCCCCCGCTCACGGACGCCCCTAAAGTCGCGTCCTACTGTATCCCTGTCATGTACCTCATAATGGAACTGCTCCCCTGTAGTACGGTCATGCTATAGAAAAACACCTCATGGGATTTTTTGTTGTTGTTGTTTTTTACAAGGGACGAAAAAAACATGTTTTATTCTTTGTTCACTACCATAAAAAAAAAAATATATATATATATATAATATATTATATGCCCTAGCCAGCACCCCAGGGAAATCCGACACATTGGATTGACGCCAAGTTTGCATATATAGGAAAGCCATCGTTCCTGCGTAGATCCGCTGGTTATGACATCGTGCCGACGTTGGACTAATATAGGGAAGCCGCCCGCACGATAATCCACAAATCTTACGCAAATCTACGTGGGATTGATATAAGGTTGTTAGCTGGGATGTGGCACATGGAGTACTGCGTCCGAAAACATTGGTTGGTTGGCCCCTGCTGTAATAGATGGAGATTCTGAAAGGGGACACTCATGCTGAATGTGATTGAATGTAGAATCTGTCTTAGGCGTTTTCGCAGTGTACATCTCATATCATTCCTCCTGTCAAAAATAGTTTATTAAATTCACATTTAAACTTCATTAAAGTCGTTTATTTCCTTAATTTCGGTAATCTGTTTTAAAGGGAATGAATCCACATTGTAATACCAAGGAAAGTGCGTGCCATGTCATTATCTTTTCTTGGAACGAGCTTAAAGTCCAGAAAATGGATTTTCCCAGCATTCGCGGTCTCAGTTTCTGTTCGTTCTATCTCCATTTTCTGAAAAACTGGAGATCTTTTAGTTTGTAGAAGAGGTTTTTTTTTAAAAACAAATGCACACGTTGATGCTTGTTTAAAATGCCCCTGTAGCACTTATCACGTTGTCTCACAGTTCCGATTTATTCTAATTCTTTGTCGTGAAAGCCGCGAACTTTTCACGTCGAATTTCTCAGTTCTGCGAAATGTGGAGTTGGGACAAGTAAGAACTAAGGTCACGATGTAGCGAATGCCACGCAGGACGGGAAAAGACTCTAGTTAAACCTGGTTTGGAAGTGCTGCCAAAAACATGTTTCTGTATTCAACGTTTTATTGTAAGCTGACTTTGTCCATGGCGCGAGATTAGCATAGCAACGGTCAGAGGTAGACTCCTAACCTGTTTTTCATTCATTATTATAGTTCCCCGTTAAAACGTTCACATACCAAGAATGCTCTGGGGAGAGAGGAAAGTCTTAAACCAAAAAAGGTCGCGTGTTCCAAGCGCGTTTTGTTCTTTATTTAGGGGAAAGGTCGTTTTCTGTGGTAAAATACTAGAATAACCTAGTCGGTGATCTAGAAGGCGTTTTCTTTCTTTTTTGAAAAAGGTTGAGTTTGTGGAAGAAGGGGGAAAAAGCTTGTCGTGGTACGTGAAATGTGTCAGAAAGTCAGAAGTCTATTTCTTAGGAGAGGTCTTGGTTTGATATCAGTTGATACGCTGCACTAGCAAGTAGGATCGGACAGCTGGAGAGGTTACCTGTTGTTATAACGCGTCACCTGGTCTAGGGCCAAGGCCGAACTGGTTGATTTTCAGTTTTCAGCACCTGGGTAACTTGATTGAGAGAAAGAGAGCGATGTTAAAGAAATTTTCATTGTATATTTTAGAGACTAGCGGATCTAGTGCGTGTGCGCGTGGAAAAGGGCTAAAAGATCAAGACATGCGGAAAATGCAGAGAACGAAACAGAAAAGGAAGAGACAGGAGAGGAATATCTGAGATTGAGGGAGAAATAGGCAGTTTTGAGGAATTTTCAAAATGAAGAGGGAAACTATGAGGAATCGCCGAAATTGAGGGAGAAGAAATTTAGAGGGATTTCCGAAATTAAGGGAGAAACTGGAAATTTGGAGGGATTTCCGAAATTAAGGGAGAAACTGGAAATTTAGAGGGATTTCCGAAATTAAGGGAGGAAGTAGAGAAAATTTTCGAAATTCAGAAGGGGAGAGAGAAGGAAAATCTACAGTGTAGACAGAAAAAGAAATTGGAAGTGAATATCGAAAAGTGGGGAATGTGGGGAAGAGGAATTACGGAAGAAACAGACGACTAAAAAGAGAAAAACCGACAGAAAGAAAGAAAGAAGATGAAAAAGAGAATGCAGAACCGCGACCACAGAAAAAGGATGGCGCAGAAGAAGAAAGGTAAAAGGGGAAAAAAAACAGACTACACCCACAGTACCGAAGCCGTGCACGAAAGGACGGGTGAACAGTACCGAAGCCGTGCACGAAAGGACGGGTGAACAGTACCGAAGCCGTGCACGAAAGGATGGGTGAACAGTACCGAAGCCGTGCACGAAAGGACGGGTGAACAGTACCGAAGCCGTGCACGAAAGGACGGGTGAACAGTACCGAAGCCGTGCACGAAAGGACGGGTGAACAGTACCGAAGCCGTGCACGAAAGGACGGGTGAACAGTACCGAAGCCGTGCACGAAAGGACGGGTGAACAGTACCGAAGCCGTGCACGAAAGGACGGGTGAACAGTACCGAAGCCGTGCACGAAAGGACGGGTGAACAGTACCGAAGCCGTGCACGAAAGGACGGGTGAACAGTACCGAAGCCGTGCACGAAAGGACGGGTGAACAGTACCGAAGCCGTACATGAAAGGACGGGTGAACAGTACCGAAGCCGTGAAAAGACGAGTGAATCCCTAACAAACAAGTACTTCTTACCACAACAACAACACCACAAGTACAGATTTGACAAGCCAGGTTATTAACCTTCATTATACCAAAGCTTACGTAGGCTAGGCAAAGTTCCAAAGGCGTGATTGATGGCATAGGGAAAGGGGGAGGGTTATGATGCTGCGGTTTGGCATAGTTTGGCAGTGAGGGGTAAGGGGGGGGGGGGGAGGGTGGGGAGTAGGGCGGGGTAAAAAGTCAGAAAAGAAAACTGCAAGGTTATTTTCGGGCGTTAGTGAAGCCGTGACCTACTATTGCAGCAGAGGATCTCAATATTAGGTCATGGATCGCTCGTAGCACAGAAACGTTCTTCAAGTCTTGTGAAGAATGTGTAGGGAGACTTGTAGCATTATACATAAGTGGAGAGAGAGAGCAGAGAGAGAGATTATTTGATGAAAGAATTAGAAACGCGGGAGGTGTATCAACCATATATATTAATATTAAAAATGTTATAAAACCAGAAAATATGTGGGACTGCAGCAAGGCTTGAAGCAGAATCAAAATTGGCAGAAAGAAAGTCATTTGCACCAAAGCCTCGCGTAAGAAATGACGCAGAAACGATACATTTGCGTGCTATTGTATCGTTTCTATTTAATTATTTACGCGAGGCTTGGCAACATACAGCGTTTTCTTTTTGCCACATTTTGAATAATGTATTTACGGTTTTTTGCCGTAAAACCTGCAGATTACTGTAAGTATGACTGTACTTCCTGACAATGTAGGAAAGTAGGTCAAATGTACAACTATGGCGAAGTAAGTTGGCGCAGTGTTGCGTGTTATTTTAGTGTTCAGTGTTGGAGAAATCAGGTTGCTGTTGTTTTTTTTTCAGAGTTTGGTTATAAACAGAGCAATGCGTAAAGTAGGTCTGTGGCGTACGGAACGTCACGGTAGGAAAGAACACAATTAACGTCAATCATACGTACCGTATTTCGACAGGCGTACCAACCGCGGTGTCAGTTTTGGTGACGGATTTCATACATTTTACAATCTCATGACGCAGTAAGACTAATAGTACCCAATTCTTTCGTTCTCTGGCGTTTTTGGTTAGTCCAATCACGAAACCACATGCGTGTGAAGGACAGACATCTAATCTTACAGGAAAGGAGGAAAACAACAAGGCTTTTAAATTTGAAATACATTCTTGATCTTAATTGCATTTTTTTTTTTAGTGATAAACATTTGCAATAAATGTTTTGTACATTCCGTTCATTTTTATTTCTGCAGGATAACAAAAGTTTAGCTGTTCATTTCGACGATTTTCTCCTTTCTTGTTCGTCGTCGACATTGTTGTTGTTGTTTTTTTACTTTCTGTCTGTTAGTCTGACAACGCAGTTCTATTTCATCTCTCTCTCTCTCTCTCTCTCTCTCTCTCTCTCTCTCTCTCTCTCTCTCTCTTTCTCTCTCACTCTCTCTCTCTCTCTCTCTCTCTCTCTCTCCTACTTTTTCATTTTTTATTTAATGCATATCACTCAAATAAAAGCTCCACACATACGCCTATAATATTTCTAATTTTACCCCACCAACTTCTAAAATGTACGCAGTTCAATAATGACCTAATCGGGTCATGCTGTGTTTTGTCAGTTTACGGCGTACTGTTCTCGGTTTTTCTGCCATAAGATGTTTATCTCTTCCCACAATCAGGGCGGAACATGAGTGCAGTTCGTAATACATACCCGCATCTTCAGCATTCCCTCCCATCTCCCCTCGACCCAAATCTCCCCCCCCCCCCACCCCTTCCTTTTTTTTCACTCCTCACCCGCTGTTTGTGTTTGAAATATGCTGATGCTTATCAGAATTCCTGTACCAAGCAAGGTGCGCTGTCTTAGTAGTCAACGAAATGGTTTAAGACAGAGGCCTTAGAAGGGGAGGATTTTTGAAGGGGGCAACAGCTTTGCCCCACCCCCCACCCCCACACCCCCCCCCCTGAGAAACAAAGACTTTATCTGTGGGGGGGGGGGGGGGCTAGAGATGGTAGTTTAAATTACTCCCGACTCCTGTTTCATTCAGGCAAATATCATCATTAGAAATTATTTATTGGACAGCACCACGACGTTCTGGCCCCGTCCGTAACTGCACTGCAACATCACCAGCACTTTCAACTAAAATATTACGAAATATTTATTTACTTTTTTTTTGTGTTAAAGAACAAAAAGTCTGTGATGCCAGCAGTTAGCACGGGAGAAATACTGTTGTTTTGTGGGGGAAAAGCCTGTATTTGCCGAAAACAGCGATTTACCAGAGATGCAAAAAAAAAAAAAAAAACATTTTCGCTTTCTGCCCCGTTTTCATTCTGTGTTCAGTGCCCATTCTGTGGTGACCAGAAGAAAGTATCAATTGTACCCAAATGTACAGTATTAACCAGTATAGATTGACAGAACCCGTTTCATTGTATGAAACGATGTTAAAAAGTGGAATACGATGTATAATTTGAGTAAGCAGTCTTTTTCCGGAAAATGGCGGAATGGTGTCGGCTGATAGTGAGATTGAAATAATGGTACACCTATCTCTCGCTCTCTCTCTCTCTCTCTCTCTCTCTTTGTCTGTCTCCCACAGTGTTTCATCAGCACCTGTTTTGGTCTCTCTCACTCTCTTTCTCTATCTCTCTCTCTCTCTCTCTCTCTCTCTCTCTCGCTCTCTCTTTCTCTCTCTCTCTCTCTCTCTCTCTCTCTCTCTCTCTCTCTCTCTCTCTCTCTCTCTCTCTCCCAATTTTTATCACCGCCGATGTTTGTCTCTCTCTATCTCTTTCGCTCAGTTTTTATCAGCACCCATGTTATAGCCAAATGTTATCATAGTAAAGGGTTGTGTCGGTGAAAATGTAACAAAATAAAGAAACAAGGGGAGAGAAAATCTTGGAGCACCCTGGAGTGCTAGCCCTTTCCTTAGCCATGACGGCGCCATGGGCCCAAGTTCCATACCCTCCCAGAAGTGGTTTTGGCACAGCAGATCTGGGCCTCCCGACGACTACAGCAAGCTACAACTTTCACGTGTAAAAGGACTGGGGGTAATCTTTAATGACATCATTAGTTTTGCCACGTCACATTGATTTATTGGCTTTGCGATAAAAATTCATAAATGAAAGCCCCCGTTGCAGTGTTCGAGATGAGTGCTGGGGCGATTGCCATTGGCTGATAGCGTTTTGAATTGTCAGTTTCGTTAGACGTCGAATGCTCATTGAAGAATGGGTAGTGTGGAGGACTTGGTTTCTTGGAGGATCGCTGCTCTCAGCATTTACACGTCACTGTGTCATGAGATCATCAGGGCTTGCCAAGACATTCCTGCAAGGCACAGTGCAAGGAGGGAGAAGTAGAGGCAAACAGAGGAAGAGATGGGAGGACAATATCCCAGAATGGACGGGCTTGAGGTTGAGCGATACAATCAGGAGGTTAGAAAACCGAGAGAATTGGAGATCACCTGTGGCGTCCCAAACGGCCCACAGGACTACGGGAGAGAGAGAGAGAAAGAGAGAGAGATAGTCTGTTTTGTCTTTCATATTGTTGTTGTTGCCGTTGCTGTTTTTGCTGTCGTTATTGCCGTCTAAGCCCTCAAAAAGGCTCTTGTGGTTGGTGGACGCTTCTGGTAGGGTCTCCGTCTATCGTGTCATTCTTTTACTGGTCCGTCTATCGTGTTTTCTTCTGGCCCAGCACAGTGTGGCCGTTGTCGTGTCGACACGCTTACTACAAACTCTAACCCAAACTCGAAACTCTTGGAGGATCACTGCTCTTAGTATTTGCAGGTCGCTGTGCCGGTTTTGTTTTGTTGTTGTTGTTTTGCTGTTTTAGTTGTCATTCTTATATCCTTCTTAAGCTGTGTTTTCATACGCTCGGAAATGGACCGGCAATGGAAACGTCAAAAATCCACCAAGTAGTAAAAAGAAAGAGTGTTTCCGTGTGTATGGAAACGGTGCTTAAGTACACATGAACATTTTTTTCTATTTCACTTCTTGAAGGGTTTCTAGACGTTTCCATTTCCGTACTTATTCTGAAAACCCAGCTTTTACCTTCAAAAGGGCGCATCAAAAGGTTGCATTTTTCTCGGCTTATCTGGTCTTCTCAGCGACGAGGAATTTAAAAGGAGAGGAGAGGAGAGAGAGACAAAGGAAGAAGACGACGACGAAGACCTGAAAAAATGATTCGATTTAACGTAGTTATGACAATATGCCATAGTTCGAACGAACGACCGAGCGTACAGATGCGAAGGATCACACGTATGGAGTAAATGTTTATCGTAATTTGCCTAAACCGGCACCTTTCTTCGTGCATTGAGCATCAGAATTTTGCGCATCTTTGTTGAATATTCCTCGTGAAATGTTTATGTACTATGGCACTACAAACCTGACATGTGTTTTACTTCAGCGTTAGCAGAGGACGGAAATAGCGAACATTTTAGTGAAATGTTTCCCACATGGTCTTCCATCGTCTGTGACATAGGGTTGCTTCACACACCCATTCCTACGGTAATCCCATTGTTCCAATTAGTAAATTGGTTCCATTTTGATTTGAAGTATATTAAAAATGGGTATCTCTTTGATGTTTGACCGGATACGACTTTATTATTATCGTTTTCGCTTATCTGTAAGCGTAATGCCTCTTAAAGAGTCTTTTTGATGAATTCCGTAAGCGTTGTCACCCTTTATCTCGCTGTAACCTGCATTTCCAGTAGCCCACAGTGGTTCCCCTAACATTTATGACAAAATCAGGAATATATTTTTTTTGTGCAAGGTTCATGGCCATCTGCCGGCTTGGCCCTCCGACTGTATGTTCATCCCATCTGCTCCTCCCAATATAAAAACACGTTTTATATAATATGTATAGTTAATTTTGGTAGGCAGGATCGAGCACCTGGTCTTCTCGGATAGGGTCGAAAAACTCGGAGGTCCCGTGTGTACGTTGCGCACGTTAAAGATACCTTTGGGAGTTGGAAATCGAGAAGAGCAGGCCTGACAAGGTTGTTGTCCGGGCAAAATTAAAATTAAAAAAAACTAGAAAAAGACAAAAACATTAAAAGGAAAAAAGAAGAGTGAGGTGTAAATGCCCAGGGCAGCGAATCTGCTTGAATGAAGACTTCAAAACGAAACAGAAGCTTACAATCATTTTTACTCATTTTCAATAAAGCGTTCAGAAATCCCACTTTAAACGGTGAGACGGGAGGTCAGGAAGAAGGGTGGATGGGGAGTAGAGCTCGAGTGGAATAACAGAGCGAGGCAGGGCATACATTTTTGGAGTCAAGGGGGTTTGAAATTTCGTTTTGCACTACGGGTAGGAAGTTGTGGGGTTATAATATATTATTTCTGAAGACCTAAAGTGTCAGATACCCTGAACTTTACGAGCTTTTCCGGAGGGATCATAAACCCTCTTCTTTTAGTTTAGACCCGTGTAGGCTTTGGTTAAAGTAGGAAACTGATCTTTGGGTAAAGGAGGGCATGCAGAATTGGGAGAGTGTGTTAATCCTAAAGTGTGTGTATGTGTGTGTTAACCCCAAATTGTGGAGTTCCAGCATGGCTTGATAATAATAAAGGTGAAATGTGGCAAAAATGAAGGAAAAAAATTTACCGAAAATAACCGGAAGCTCGTTTAAGTCTTGTATGTTCATTCTTTTAGAATTGATGCTATAGTTTATCTTTTGTTGGATGGATGGATGGATGTAGGGATTAATTGAAATTCAGCAGATACCACCATTACCGCCATTTGTTTTCTATATTTTGAAAGGGAAATGGAGTATTTTGATTTTGTTTGCAATGTATCACGTGGAAAACGAAACGCTCAAACGTAATCATAAATATTACGTACGGATAATACGGACACATCCGTATCTCTGAAATTCTGAGATCAAGGATTTCCATCCCTAAAGCTGGGATGTGCATTGACAGCAAGAGAAAGAAAAAAAAGAAAAAGAAAAATGAGCTACAGTAGTGACATTGATGACAATAACAACGATAATTATTATGTGAAAAAAAAATTTTTTTTTTAAAAGGGAAAGAAAGAAAAAAGAATAGAAAGAACAAAGAGAATACTCATCGTTACCAAACACCAAAAGAGACCCGTATCACCGAAACCCACATATCGGTGTTACTCAACTCTACACCGGGCTCCTCCTCTTCCCCCAACTTCCGTTCTACCAGGGTTCAGTTACCTCTTTCAGGATATCACCCAATTCATCCAGTAAAGCTTATCTTCGGAGATAAGGCTGAGAATGTTGTCATGGGTAGACAATGTCATAAAATCTTGGTGGGAGAGGGGAATGTGGGAGAGAAAGACAGAGGAGGGAGTTTGAAGAGAGAGAGAGGGGGGGGAGGAAGAGAGAGGGGAAGAAAGAAACTGAATATCCAATGGCATAAATTAGTAACTGCCAACCAGGCACTCTCAGTGTGAACAGTTCACGATGAGACCTACTAAAATCTGGCAACTATACAAAAAAGTACTCATGACAAGTCACGTCTCTGGTGCCCAAATACTCTTCCTGACATATTGCCGGGAACTTCACACATTCCCCTTTTTGCACGGTCCATTTCCACCCTTTGGTGAAATCTGGCGTATGTTTATACGACAGTTACTTTATACTTTTATAACAATCTGGACCAAGGCATTATTAGGTCTCCGCTCTACGCTAATGGCATAAGTCATTTTTGACACTGTTGGAGATGTTAAGAAAAAACTGTTTCTTTTCCAGCCGTTTGGTGACGTACGCCATTTTGATTCTACTGGATTATTACAGTTTCCTTTTGGCGCATTTCTTTTTCTATAATATTATCTGATAGCCCTCATGCTCGCGAATACTATGAACCATCAGTTGTTTTTTGGCGTAAGTGTGACGATATGCCATTATTGTAGAGCACTGGCGAAATTTAGACTCGTACGGCACTGAGTCGGATCTGTTTTGCCTCGGTTTTGTGGACATTGGGATTAAACGGGACCTCGCGCACTAGTGAGACTGAGACAGTTCTGCCTTGCAAGTTGATGCAAAAGGGGGTTCAAATCTGAGTGAAAACCACCGACGCGAAATAGACTTGACTTGGTGTGCTGCTGAGCCTAAACTCTTTGTATTCATGGACATTTTGCGTTATTTCTTGCATTTAACACTGAGATGCAATATTGAAATGCCCAATGTATGTAGGGCATCTGTACTTTTGTACATAAATGGCTTAACTGACTCACTCACTAACGCAAGCCGCTGTGAGCGGTCCATCCGAAAAACACTTACTTCAAAGTAATACATGAAAATTACATCCGCGACACAGGATACCGAAACGGTTCAATTCGAAAATATTCCGTCCGTCGACTTGCGCGCGTATCATCCATGTCAACAGTGCAACATTTCGCATCACACCCTTTTATAATTGAACGAAAAAGACTGGTACCACAGAGCTCTGTGAGTAGTACTCACCGTGTTAATACGCGCGCAAGTTGTGGACACTTGGTGAAAGAAGGAATGGTCCGTCTCGGTATTCTGTGTCTCGGATTACACTCAAAAATATTCTTTGTTTGATTACCAACAAGTTGACAGTTTAATTTTTACCACAGTTCTCCAAACTCTTGTAGCCATTATCACAATTCACCGTATTTCGAAGAGGACATTATGAGAACTCTGGTGAACTGGAAGAAATTAGCTGAGTGTGAATCAGTTGAGATGACGCTCAGCCCTCAACATGTGCAGTAAACCCCCGCCCCCTAACATTACTCGGCTCCATTTTAACGCAATTCTCACAGTCGGCCCAGACTGTTTATTTGCCCTTTTGTTCTTACAGCTTCCGGATTGTCGTAAAAGCCTTAAATTTGACGGCACGATTTGGGAGAGTTGGGGGTCTGGTGGTGTCTCCTTTCTGTACTAGCTGCAAATATAATTATTTGGAGCGCAAATGACTACTATTTGGAGTCATGGCAAGTTTGAACATATGCAAACGATTACCGATATTCGGGAGAAAGAAAGAAATAAAAATACATCAGCTGCGATATCAAGATTACAGTTGCGGTAAAATGACAACCTGGCAATATGTGAAGCATCAGTAACCGTTGGTCTCAATCGCAGCTGACGCGTCCAAGTGGTTGCCAGGAAATGAATGTTCTCTTAGTCAGACCAAAAACATTGGCTTGACAACACGCCGCGCTTCTCAAACTTTTGGAGCCAAAGAACGTTTTTAACCGTGTAGTGCCCAGGGATGAATTGCCTTAAATCTGAGAGTTCTGAAACACGTAAAAACTGTCAATCAAAATTATGGAACAAACCCAAGCAATGAACGAATGTCGTGAAACCCAGTATTATCCTAAACACTTGGCATTTCTGAAATGTCTTGTGTGGTGGGGGGGAGAGGGGGGGAGACTTTTACAGAACCTTGGAACAAGGATCGTGGAACCTAATTGTTGTTCCCACTTTCTCGGTGGCTCTGAAGTGTCTTCTGTGGCGTAACAATTTCGTGAGCTTTGGGGGGGGGGGGGGGGGGACTCCGGGATAAGGGTCGTGGGTTTGAATTTGAGTTTAAGTTTGGGTTTAATGGCGTGTCAGCACGACAACGACCACTTTCCGCCTTTCAAGGTATTATTGCAACTTTACTATAGTTTGATTCTCAGAGCTTGATCAATGAAAATTTGACAATTAAAAATCCAGCGGAATTTGAGAACCACTGTTCTAGAAAACCAGGTTTTTTACCACCCATCTTGGCCTAACCGCAAGTCCTTGCAAAAAAGCTGTGTAACCTTGTACAGTATGACCTATTACCTACCTCAACTATGCGGAGGCGTACGGTAAAATATATACACATGACTTTGTAAGTAGGTCACTGGCTAATAATAAATCTGCATTAAACCCTTGGCAATGGTGGATCAGGTTCTGCGGAGTTCCGCTGACAGAACCGCGTATGTTGTGACACCTTGCTCAGACTTGCAGCCACATACGTTTGTGTTTTTTTTGTTTTTGGTTAGGTTAGACAAAGAAACGTGTGATTTTTTTTAGTACCTGTAATGACATAAAATGTAGTTACATTTTTTGTTCTGTTTTGGAGACGGGGTTCCTACTTACGCAGGAAATTTAGAGATTACAATCTAGTGGTTCTCGTGCATGGGAAACCTTTGAATGGATTAAAAAAAAAAAAAAAAAAATTTATTTAGAACGTTAACTTTCCTTGTTGAGGGTTCGTTTTGTTAAATTCCGAAATCCTGTTGTTTTCCAATGAATTGTTTATTCTTGTACATATTTACTGTTAGTTTCATTTGTCACACTGAGTTAAAAAAAAAAAAGCAAACAAAATTAACAAAACAAGAAATTGAAAATTGAACATAAAACACTGTCAACATTAGCACAAAATCTTGAATATCTAAGGGGCCTAATGTTGTTGTTTTTTTTTAAAGACAATGAAAATCACAAAAGTTCAACTTATTTGAGTAACCATAAAGGAAAAAAAAATGAAACACCATGTCAAATCTAAAAAAATTTTGCGCAAAGTACCTTTTCATTTTTGCGACACCTTATCCGTTTGAATCAAGACAAAATCCAAATATCCCTATTTGTGTATCAAATTGAAGAGTTCATGCAGTTTGTCAGAGTGAAATGCATAAATGAAATGAGTCCAGTGAGTAAGTCTCTGAGTATGAAGGTCTTTCCTCCCCGGCCCATCCCCTACGTCAGCCCTAAGTACTGATGAACTCATTTTTTAACAAGTTTGAATGTATTAAATAACACTGGCCATTATGACAATGATATGTGAGTGTGCATGAGAAAACCCACAATAGGTCGCAAACATGACATTTTGAGTTCTGTACACATAATAAAAGACAAGACATTTCTGATAAATTGAAGTCATTGATCCCCCTAAAACAAGATTTTGAGAAAACGCCATTTAATCATAAAAGTGGCAATAGCTAATTGACCAAGTAATATTGGAGTGATTGCTGTTAGGAGACCGTAGTCTAATAACTAAGCCGTTATAGAGATCATACTGAGTAGTGTTCACTGCTCATCTACAGTTTACCCTGTAACATGCCACGGTCCCCTAAACAACAGCCAAGTTGGAAGTTTGTGTCGGACCCATATTTTCACGTCAAAGCCGTTTTGCTCAAAATCAGCTCTGTCGACATTTTGGGTTTTCTCATGCACACTCACATATTCTATTATAATCTATAATGCCCCTGTCCCGACACCCCGACCCCCTCAAAGCCACCATTGCTCGCCTGTCCTTTATATTTGCAGAGTGGACGTAAGATGTCACCAGTCACTTTTGTTGTTTTTTTTAACCAGAGCGACTGTTTTCCACTATTTGTGAGTGTGCATGAGAAAACCCGGTATAAGTCGGCAGAGCTGATTTTGAGAAAAACGGCTTTGAAGTGAAAATATGGGTCCGACACAAACTTCCAAACTTGGCTGTTGTTTAGGGGACCGTGGCATGTTACAGGGTAAACTGTAGACGAGCAGTGAACACTACTCACTATGATCTCTATAACGGCTTTGTAATTAGACGACGGTCTCCTAACAAGATCCAAAAACTTCCGACTTGGCTGTTGCTAGGGGACCGTGGCATGTTACAGGGTAAACTGTAGATGAGCAGTGAACACTACTCACTATGATCTCTATAACTGCTTAGTCATTAGACTACGGTCTCCTAACAGCAATCACTCCAATATTACTTGGTCAATTAGCTATTGCCACTTATAAGATTAAATGCCCTTTTCTCAAAATCTTGTTTTAGAGGGGTCATTGTCTTCAATTTATCAGAAATGTCTTGTCTTTTATTATATGTACAGAACTCAAAATGTCATGTTGCCGACTTATGCCGGGTTTTCTCATGCACACTCACATTTAGTCTCGCCAGATCTGGTTTTTCTTTCCGACTGGTGTTAGGGAACCGTGGTGTAATTGCAAATCCAAATAGAGAACACTGTTCATCTAGAGCTTAACTGTACCAAACACTATGGTCCCCTAACAAAAGCTCTTTGTTTCCAGATTATTATTTTTTTATTTGGAAAGTGCAAGAGTTAGGGTTAGGTTTAGCCAACTGGCGGGCCACAACAGCCTTTTTTTTTCTTGGCGCTAAAGGCCCACGATTAGAATTTTTCTGAACTTTTTATTCCAACCGGCGCTGTGCTGTGGCGACGACGTGTCTGCTCCAGTTGTAACTGGGCTGCAGTGACATTAAGGCAGATTTCCCAAACTGGATCAAAGGGGGATACAATTAATGCAAAATACCAATGGCCACAGTTTGGTAATACAAACATCTCCTATAGTGAGTATTTTGGCTATATTATGGTACAAACAGAATGTACCTTAAGTTTTTGATGAAAACCTACGGTCTATCTACCCCCTCCTTTTCCACGGTCACATACCCATACAGTTTCAGCTCATACCTACCCCCCCCCCAACCCACTAACACACACACACACATGATCCACCCCGAGTACCAGAAGAATATAAAAAATGGTACCCCAGCCAAACTGACGACGTTGTCAAGGAGCAAGAACGGTTTTTATGCGCTTGGGTAGATGCAAAGACAAACGGGGCCAACACAGAGAATAAAAAGGAGGCTGAAAGACCGTACGTTGGGGAAAAACCAAAAGGGGGTTTGAGTGACTGGTGGGTGGGAGGGGGGGGAGTACAAGGAGGTCAACCTTTTTCACTGTCATCGTAACCGCCCCGGAACCTCGAGGGGCAGTCAGGGACATCTTTCTCTTCTCTCTCTCGGTCTCAGTCTCTTTTCCTCATTCTTTCTCTCCTTTCTCCCTCACTCTCTCCCTCTTCTTTTTCTCTTCTCTCTCTCTCTCTCGTTGCCTCTGCCTCTCCTTTTCTCCTTCTCTCTGTCACTAATTTACTGTCTGACGCACTATCTCTCTCTCTCTCTCTCCTCTCACTCGTACACAAGCTCACACACACATACCTACAAACACACGGAGTCCAATGACAGCCAACAGTAATAAAAAAAAAAAAAAACATATATTATACCTAAGAAAGAACCGAAATTCAAACACTCTATCCGCCTTTGTAGGAAGAATGCGTGTGGTGAGGATGGGAGGCCTTAGATAAGATAAAAACTATGTAGCGACGCCCCTGGCAAGAACTGTGGAGAAACGCCAACATTGGAACGTCAGTTGTTTGTTGTTTTTTCTTCTTTCTTCCCACCACGATAAGTTTCAGTAGTTAGTCACAGATATGGTGATAGCGTTGTGTTTTAGTCCAGCGGATCTCAAATTTGTCATCTTCCAGTGGTACCAGTTTTACTTGGTGGTCGCGTTTTTGGACACCTGCACTGAAATCCTGTAAAAACCGTGTCGATAGACCGATTAGTTTTATAAAGGTAAAATTTGAAGAAGTTTCACATCATTACATCAAGAGGTATTTGCCATATTGTTGTATGCAACATTTTGCCGATTTTGAGGTTTAGACATGAAAGTGGATGTATTTTTCGTGGGCATTTTTATGCAGGTTTTGATGTTGAAGGGTATTGAACAAAACCCTGATTTTACCATGGAGAATAGCTCCATGGATTTTACACAACTCTTCAAATTTTCAATCCTCATTTTCTCGAAAAGGCCAAAATGCACAATCAGTACAACAGTATGGAATTACCCGGCGACATGATAATTATGCTTGATTTAACATAGGATTGATAAAACCACTATTGTTTCCCTCGGGTCTGTGGTGTTATGGAAAAATATCATATTATATGCCAAAAAGAATATATTTTACAAGAGACGCCAAAATAAGTTTCTAAAAAGTTCATGTTGCGCTCCGCTGTGTGTTTTGTTTAGTCTCCATTTGTGTAGCCGGGAGACAAAATGAGCCACATTTCGGCACTATCTGATTCGGGAAAGTCGTTAAAATGCATTATAGGTTTAATTTTATCGATTTTGAGTTTTCAGTCGTTTTGAAAAGTTTAACCTCTTTACTATTCCTTTTGCAAATTTTAATGATAATGCTGTTTGAGAAGGGCAATGCCTCAAAACTGTCTTTGAATCGAGTCGTCACCAATAATATTTTGACTAAAAGCAATTTTCCCAAAACAGCGGTTCTGTCACTTCCTGTCTTTGAGAGGCCATATCTTCTCTGCTAATTAAATTACAGTAAAAATGTTTTTACCAATGGTCCTTATCCGAGAAGACTAGGTGCTCGATCGTACCTACCCTAGGACCAGGGATAAGAATTGATCCCTTCCCCCAAAATTCCAACATGTCTGGACGGACCGAGGATCGAACCCAGTATATACTTATAGTACCTTCGGCATGAGAAGAGAGTACCTTACCTCTAGACCCCCTGCAGATATAATATGTATTTCCGGTTTCCTGGTACTAAATTAATACTCACGGCGTCATTGCGTTCTCTCTCATAGAGACTCCAAACTTTCAGAAAACTTTCTGACTGCGTAACGCGCATAGTCAGGTCAGGACGGGCTTCAAACGGAAATCACCGGGTTGTGAGAAAATTTGGGGTGTGTGTGTGTGTGTGCCCGGAGGGGGGGGGGGAGGGATAAAAGGAACAAATCTGGAAGTGATCCATACAGTTTTGAAGCAAAAAGTAACGGGTTGTGATCTAAGAATGCAAAATGATAAGAAGGTCTTTTTTTGTTTTTCTTTCGTTGGAACAGTTCAGGGTGCCACGATAAAACACCTTATTTGATCAAGTGTAAAACTATTGGCAGCGCTAGTACTAGTGTTCAGTGAACTTTGAGAATATTTTCTACGGGAATTCATACTAGTGACAGCAATTCTGAGCTGAATTTTGACACGTCATTTCACCTTCTCTCTCTCTCCCTCCCTCCCTCTCTTTCTTTCTCTCTCTCTCTGCCTGTCCCCGTCTCTTGTCTCTCTCGTTGTGTCTTTCTCTGTCTCTCTCTCTCTCTTTTTGTCTCTTGTCTCTCTCGTTGTGTCTTTCTCTCTCTCTCTCTCTCTTTTTGTCTCTTTCTCTCTCTCTCATGTCTCTCTGTCTCTTCCACTCTTTCTGTCTGTCTCTCTGTTTGTGTGTCTTTCTCTCTTTCTGCCCCCCGCCCCCCTCCAAAAAAAAATCGTTTCCTGTCGTGGCATTTCCTGTTATGTCACTCCTAAAAAAAAAAAAAGAAAAGAACAAATTCTATCAATGTGTTCAGAAAATACAAAAACTTGAGACCCGCCGCTTTAGTGTTTTAGTATGCTGCTGCCTCCCATCTCCTCCCCTGTCCCTAGTGACTTCCTCCCATTGCCAAGGCAGGCTAGTGGTTGCATTGGCCCGGCATAATTTGGGCAGATTGTTCGCGAGCAATGTACTTATGACCTACTAACCCAAATTCACGCCACTTGCTTGGTACTTTGTAAATTGCTGTAAAACCTCTACTCTTCACCTCTCTTTTTATCTTTTCTCTCTCTTTTCCCTTATTTCCTCCACAAATCTCCCGCGAAAAGACTGGCAGATCGTAGAGATATCGGAATTTTTTTGGGTTTTTCTTCAAGGGGGCCATCAGTAAAACATGTACATTCGGGGAGATTAGTCTCCTTCTGTCCTATCATAGCTATTATATTCTGTGTATTGTTTTGCTGCTTCCTACCACAATTAAGATTGTTGTCGTGTCGACTGCTTTCTCCACACTGGGGACCTAAAAAACTCGGAGGGCGAGGGGCGGGGAGAGGGGGGGGGGGTAAATGCCGGATTAACTTGGTAGCATAATATTTTATTTCCAGGGGCGCCCGAACGATATTATAATGTATAGCTATGGCGCATATCTCCATGATGTGGACCCAAGAAGCTCTCTCTTCTCTCTCTCTCTCTCTCTCTCTCTCTCTCTCTCTCTCTCTCTCTCTCTCCCTCTTTCCTCATCTCTCTCTCTCTCTCTCCTTCTTATCAACTTGTAAATATACGTCCATGCTGTACAAAACATTCAATGCTTACAAGAATGAGTTTCGTACGCTTGGCTTCGTCATCCTACCCCTACCTCCTTTAGCCCCCCCCCCCCTTGCCGATTACACGATTGTAAGGCCTAAGATTAGTGTGGTGAATGTTCATGACAAGACGACTTTCACATGTGGCGGCATTTTTGCATGAACTATTTTAATTTGATTGTTTCATGAGATACACAGTGTAATTCGACTTTTTATGTTATCTTAAAATTCCATTATGTTGCCGAAAAAAACAAAACCGAAACTTCTTTACATTTATTACCATGACCACGTTCCCCCGTCTTCCCCGCCCCCCCCCCCCCAACGGTATGTACGCTGTTCGTCCACTGGGATCAGCCTCGCCCCCGGCAATTGCGTTGCTTGTAGCAAATGTTGCAAAGGGGGCCCAAATTTAAAAAAAAAAAAAAGATAATAAATAAGTAAATAAATTTTTTAAAATAGGTCAAATCGCCAACCCAGTCGTTCATAAAAGTTTGCAAGGCAGTTTGGTACTAAAGCACTAATGGAGCGTGTTAGTGCAGAATCACTGACTCGCAAATGACGGGTTGCAAGCACTTAAATGTACTACATTATTGTTACTATATGGGAGAAGTAGGGCGTGCCAAAAATATCCAGAATCGAACATACGTACTTTTTGGACGGCCCCTAAGTTGTTTTGTTTTTTTCTCACGTCAGCTGCCGTGCAAATATCCACGGAAGCTCAGAACCAAAGCCCTGCGGATACTGTACGAATCTGAACAGACCATCAGAAACTTTCACTAATTCCTCAATGGCTCACATAGGTTATATTAATACATAGTAATGGGCTCCTTTCCACTTGGGTTTATGAACAGCTTAAAATGGTGTTTCCATATTGCGGAGGGGGGGGGGGGGGGGAAGAGAGAGATGGGGAGAAAAATACCTTGGATCACAGGGGGAAAATAAATAGCTGTGAATGTTTCTAATAAATGACGTGTTTGTTCTAATCTATAATACACAAAAGTAAAATTAACAGAATTTACTCGTTGTGCATAAATATTTCGTGTTACCTAGTTTAACTTGGCCTCGGAAAATGGACAATGTGGAAAAATAAAAATAAGCGAGATTTTAACTCAAAGATACCCCCCCCCCTCCCCTTTCCTTCTCTCTCCTCTCTCTCTTTCTCTCTCTCTCTCTCTCTCCCACACACACACACACACAAATAAATATGCGTTCGTGCTGTACAAAACATACACATCCAGTGTAACGGGTTAGCAAGAATAAGAAGAAGAATAATTTATGATAATAATAATACAATGATAATAGTAATAATGATACGGAATAGATATGTTTACTATTACAGTTATACTGGTCAAGCCCTAAATAAAAGTTTTGTGATTTCAACTCTTCCAACCCAACCCAAACGAAGACGCAAACAGAAAGTGGTTCAAGGTGAAATAATCTCCGTGTAACAAAAACAAGTTCAGCAAGGAAAATATAGAAATGGACTTGACAATGCTTTGAGTAACTATTAATTTTATCTATAGACTAGACTGATGTGGATATACCTGTATTCAACCTTGTAAAAAAAAAAAAAAAGGAGAAGTAAATGCTTATACGTGTCTTACCACCTGCATGGCGGCTGACTATTTGGATAATTAATAGTTCGAACAAAAAGCAGAGTTAATAGTTCCTCTTCCTCTCTACTATTGTCTGGATATAATTATTTTCTTCCTCTATTGTTGTCCTTTCCATTGAAAAGTACGACTTGTAGGCGGTACAAATGGCTTTTTCATCAAAGCCCCCGAGGTAATGAAATGGAATACAGTGTATTAGGTTTAAAGCGCCACCTGTTGCCAGCATTGTGCCTTCTCCTTTCAGCCTTGTGATCATGAACGCTTTAACGGTGACTCTATTATGAAACACCGTAAGTGAAAAAAAAGCGTAATTTTTATATCACACGGAAGAAAAAAATGTACACTGCAAATCGGGACCTTACTTGTTTGTTTTATCCCCGTTTTCTGAAAAAACTCGACATCTTTTAGTATTGTAGAAGAGGTACAATATTTTATGATAAGTGCACATTTTGACACTTGTTTAAAATGCGTTGTGTGACACTTATCCAGCTGTTTCACAGTTCCGACTTATTCCAACTCCTTATCAGAGTGGCCACATGACTGTGCCTGTCATTATCGGGCCGTAGTAATTTACACAGTAGGCTATGGATGAGCAGCGGACACAACTCCAGTAGTTTCTCCGTTTGGCTTTGTAGTTAGTCGACAGACAGCCGTTATGCCATAAAAAAAAAAAGGGCAACTTTTTGAAAACACACACATACACACGGGCTCGCGGGCGGGCAGAGACTCACAGACAGACAGAAATATAGATGAACTTGACCTCCACTAATGTGAGGGCGCAATCGTTCAGGAAGTATGAAGCGGAATATAGCTGAAGGACTTCAGTCTATTTGATGTCTAATACTGCCCTTGTCCACAGCGTCCGCTATTTTGTCGGCCAATGGTGTAAAACACTCTTTTATCTTTGTATACTTGTCCACAGCATCCGTTCCGCTCCACTCCTCTCCGCTGTGGAGGCAACGAAAGTTTTTCATACGTCATTGTTGATGAAAAATAGCGGATTGGAGCGGATGCTGTGGACAACAGTGTACTAGTAAGTCATATAAAGCCAAAAATTGAGGCATTGAGCAATCTTGACATAGTGATATTCACTAGCTGCTCTGCTGACTCGACGACCACAAAAATGTGATATATAAAGTCGCGTTTCTATTACCAGTGTGTAAATTGAGGCGCAGAACGAAATTTCCTGTTATACTTTTTAATTCTACTCGAAGAAAATGCGTTTGGTTTTTTTTTTCTTTTTTGCAGCCCAAAAATGTCGGAGCGCTTTCTTCTGTTCAACTCGATTGTTGCTTCTTGTGCGCGCATACCCCAAGTGTTTTGCGTTGGGAGGCTTTTGTGACCCCAGAGCTAGAGAACCCCTCCCGAAATGCTTCTTAATTATTCTTTCAGATTTTCTTTTTGTTTTCCTCGTGTTTTTGTTGTTGTTGTCGTTGAAAGGATAGGGGTTAGGGTTAGGGATGCGCTAAGATTTAGTTTTGAGGATAAGGACGGGGTTGGGATAGGCACTTACACGTACGCGGCCCAAGCGCAAAAGGCTTGGGGTACTTACGTACATGTAACAACAGCCTTGAGCGGTATAATTGTTATGTGGATGCTTACGGCACTATAAACTTCAGCTCTTTCAGTGTACTCACTGTAATAGTAACAGTCCTGGGTTAATGTAATGTCCTCACCACAGAAAACAGTACACCCTCTGATCTTTATGCACTACTAAACTGTTTGTTTTGTAGCCCCAGGTGGAAGTGGTATATGGTATTTTTGTAGCAGTAATCTCCTTTAAGTTGATTAGATACGAAAACAGCATGTGTCGCACGATTAAATGAAGCATAGGTGTTACAAGTGAACTTAGAGATGCGTTTTGCTATTGATAAAGGAACGTTATTTTAATTAGTGAAGAGCGCGAAGTTATTGGACGAATGGAAAGGAGGGGGGTGTTGGTGGGTTATTGTTGTCGTTGTTGTTGTTGTTGTGAGGGGGAGGGTATTAGTAGTGATTGAGTGAGCATGTGTTTCTGGGGTGGAGGAGGGGGAAGAGTGTCATATGGAAGGGATTTCTATTGGAGTTGGGCGGGGGGGGGGGGGGGGGGAGGTGTGACTGGACTGGTCTGAAGAAGGGGTGGCGAGGGTGAGTGATCAGGTAAAGAGACGTGTGCCTCAGAAAAGTAATTTTTATGGGAGGGGGTGTGTGGCTGGGAAGGGGGGGGGAGTGGGGGACATTATTAGTAGCAACTTATTGTACTGATGAAGGACGGCGAGTTTGTTTTGGAGGGGGTGGGAGCTAAAATAGAGAAGTGTGTCTCATAAAGGACAAATTTATATTGGGAGGAGCTATGAGTGGCATGAGCGATTTACTGTAAAAGAGTGGCATGAGTATGTGTGCTTGTTGGGGCGGAGAGAGACGAGAGGAGTGCGTCTCTCATACAACACATATCTATCGTTTAGTCATTTAGAGCGGCCGGGGAGGGGGGGGGGGGCATGCGAAGTGTGTTTCTCATTTTCAACAAGAAGAAAAAAAAACACACTTCTTGTCGTTCTTGCTCATTTAAGCCTGTTGTATTAAGAATAATAACATTAAGTATTTGAATTATGGAAAGGCATACTTTATAAGCACGAGCGCTCTGAAATATGTTGGTTGTAACAAAGTTAGCGAAGCAGATGGTGACTATATAAAACGAGCAGTGTGAGTATCTATTATTGTTTGTTGCTGCTCACTTTCCTTGCAAGACTGGCAAAATTCCTTTTCGGATTGTTCTTTCCTTGCAAGACTTGGAAAATACCTGTTCGGGTTGGAACTCCGGATTGTTCTTACCGTTGCTAGACTTCGGAAAATTCCTATCCGGATTGTTCGTACGATCGAAGGTGATATTATTGTCATTCGTCTTAAAAGGGAATTTACTCCTTAACAAACTCAGAATAACGTCAAGTGTTTAAGATAAATGCCTAAGGCACGCAGTTTAAACTTGATACTTGCCTATGTTACTTGTTTAGAACAAATTAAATTTTGAAGAAAATCAATAAGAGATGTAATTTTGATGACCCGCCATAATTTGCAATCAGAATTGCTTGGCATGTGAATATAAAAGTTTTTTTTTTTTGTCTCATTTTCTCAAACCCAACCAGAACTTCGCATTTTGACGCAGGCAGTTATCGCATACAACTGATGATTATTGATTTTAATATTTTTTTTAATTACTTGTCTCTGTTGTTGCTTTTTTCTTTTGTTTAGTTGGTTGTTTGTGTATGTATTTCAATGGCAAAAGTTATTGCATCGTTACAATTTGTCACGAGTGGTATTTGGAGCGCTTCTGATAGGATCTCTTTCTCCCCAGGCTTTCTGTTATATACCGTCTATCGTCTTGCGTATTCGTAGCACAATACGTAGCACAATGTGGCCGTTGTCGTCATATTCTGCACAGAAGAACATGTTTTGCTTCATATATCTATATTTCTTTGCTTTCTGTGACTTAGACACGCTTTATTATAGAACCCGAGAATGCCGAGTCGAACCAGTCCTTCTTTCACTATATGTCCACAAATTGCGCGCGTGTAAATACAGTGGGTACTATTTTTCATTTAATTATGAAGAAGTGTGGTGCGAATTGTTGCATTGTTGACATCGATGATACGCGGGCAAGTCGGCGGACGGAATGTGGCGAATTGATTCTTCGTCTTGGTATATATCCTGTGTCTCGGATAGAACAAAGTAATTAAGTGTATTCTAAAATAGTACTGGGCTGTGTTGACCAATCAGGTAACAGATCCTTTTTTACTTTGATATCATTTCAGCTATGGAAGAAACCAAGATGAAAGCGCTGCCCCCCTCCAACGGACCCCGGCCCCATCGATGTGAGGTTTGCCAACGGTCCTTTCGAGAAATTGCCACCCTTCGGAAACACGAACAGCTCCACCGAGCGGACCGTCCTTACGTTTGTAACACATGCGGCAAATCTTTCTTGTGGTCTTCAAATCTCAAAGTAAGTACCCTACTCGAAATATCAAAATGTTGTTGTTGTTGTTGTTGTTGCGGCAAATCTTTCTTGTGGTCTTCAAGTCTCAAAGTGAGTGCCCCTGCTCAAAGATGTCAGAATTGTGTTATTGTTGTTGTCGTCGTTGTCGTTGTTGTGGTTGATATTGCTGTTGTTTAGGTTACTCTGAGTAGCTAAATGTATTACATGAGACTAGGCTTCATGATACAAGAGGTTTGAAGTGTATTGGACAACTGAACTGAATAGGCAACGGTTTTTATCTTTGGCATAAAATTGTATTTCTTTATTTAATTTGTTGGTTTGTTTATTTATTTATTTATTTATTTATTTGTTTATTTATCAAGGTGGGAAATTGCCCATACGAGGCTGTAAACTGCCCCGCCGCCTCCCCCCGCCCCCTTCCTCCGAAAAAAAAAAAAGGCATGAAACTTGGGGCGTGCTCCATCTTCTCTTAGAGTGGTGTCGGTGATAGGGCCAGAAATAACAAACATGCTCGCAGTAGGAGGGGTTTCGCTATTAGCATGAGACCAATTTCTGAAAAAATTACTGTGGCCGTAGTGCCAAAGAGAAGGTTAATGTTGGTAATTAGCTAAGCCAACTCCAAACCCTAACTCAGACCCTAAAACTTTCGCCCTGTTCAAAGAAAACTCAGTTTGACCAAGTGGCACAAAGAGTTACAGTGTTAAAAAAACAAATAAACAAACACAAATGGTAGTCTGGAAAATAGAAACGAGGCCTGTGTGGGGGTCTTTCTTTTAGGGGACCCGCTGCCCTAGGCATTTGAACCCCAGTAAGAAAGGAAATGAAACATTCGTATGGCTGCTTTTATGATCGGCACTATGACCACGCTTTTTGATCACAGACTATTATGATAATGTAGAAAATTGTTTTTAAAAAAAAAAAAAAAAAAATCTAAAGATCACACAGCAAGAATTTTGACAATATCAGAATGTGGCAAAACGAAAAAGTTGAATGTAGCAAAGTTAGGCGATACAATGATAATACGGAGCATAATGATCTTTAATGTATGTTGTGATATATGATAAAAAATGATAAAATTCGTATGACCTGCAAGGGAGATAATTATAATTATGAAGATGATGATGATGATGGAATAATGGTTTAGAATAATTTATTAATCATGCCGTCAGGAAGAACATTGGGGGACAATTTATTTAGGTCATGCTCTTGTGTTACAGTAAACGTCAAATTCGCTTTCTGACATCAGTTTATAGAATGAAATGTGCTGTATTTCTCTTTCTCGGTTGTAATTTTGAATATCTGAATTTCGAAAAAATGAATAGTTTTTTTTTTTTGGTCTCCACAAAATGGAACTTGAAGAAAAATTAAAAACAGCATTGCCAATTTGAGATTAAATTTGAGATCATAGAACGAAGTGCATATCCGTACAACATGTTGTGCACACAATTCGATGACGTGGGCTGTGGTAGCTCTACCTGATTCGTCTAAAACGTAAGCGCTCTTCTATGAATGAAGAAGATTCATTCACAGTGTGTGTTCTACGTCATCCAATTGTGTGCACATGTTGTACGGATACGCGCTTCCATTATGGAAAGCCCGTCGGCACGGTAACTGCCAGACAGTGCTGGGAAGAAGCAAAACGATGGGCATAATGTAGCAGAATGACAGGAGAGAAGAAGACCCTAGCAGTAGTGCCCACCAAGCACCTGCAACAACGCGAAATATTATAGCGCGTGTCTCTTGGTGGCAAAATTTGATTCTGGGGTAAACTGTTATCTTCCATAACACGCCAGCATGTCACCAGGAAGAACAAGGGGGAATTTTTTTATTTTTTTTTCAATCAGATCATGCCATCGGGGAGACAAGGTAGATATTGGTTTTTTTTTAATATGAAATGGATGCGCAGGTATCAATGCTTATGCAATCAGAAAGCAACATGTCCTCTGGGATCTTAGAACTGTATAATTATATCGTCGTATCATTAGTAATACGGGGATTAATATGGTCTCAAGGATAGCAGAATATTTAGCAAGTACTGTGGAATGTTTCTAAATTAATGTACTGTGAGTTATTACACCGTGTGCAGGCCTTAGGCTGATGTGATATTTGATAGAAACTTGAATATTGTATGGAAACGTGTGATGATTCCTGTAATTTACAGGTGGGCTTGGTAATTATTATTGATGGGAGTTCGATTCCTAGTTTATCTGTGCCACCCAAAAAGAGGTAATTAATTAATATTATGAAGACTTCAGGTTGACGGTGACTCACCGAGAACCTTGCCAATATCGATTCCGCTTTCCAGTGGCGGTCTGACATTTTTGGGACTCTGAAGCTTGAACTGTTATGGGAGCCCTTGGCAACTAGCAACCATAGGGGAACATCCAAAATTCACTCATTAAAAAAAGTTTCGTAAGCTTCATTAGTTTCTTTGTAGATCGGCCACTGCCGCTATCCCAATATTAGAGTATTGGTATCTGTTTTTTGGACATGCGAGTATCGGTACATCTAGTCGACCATGAGATTTACCTGTATCTACTTTCGGACACGAGAGCATTGGGCGGTCTCCTCCCATTGGCACAAAACCCCCAGATTTGATGGTGCCCGACACAGGGAGGAATGTTCTTGTTCTAAGGCAGCATGATGCAGTTTTCAG
This sequence comes from Onchidella celtica, assembly GCA_963931925.1. Taxonomy (NCBI): domain Eukaryota; kingdom Metazoa; phylum Mollusca; class Gastropoda; order Systellommatophora; family Onchidiidae; genus Onchidella; species Onchidella celtica. Next base: position 13,515,038 of record OZ007579.1, on the reverse strand, counting down.
AGTCACTTGGCAAGAGATCACTTGCATGGAGCACATACTCATGTTGGTACAGAGAAATACACTTCTCTAGGTCAGAAGCAAGAGCTCAAGTACAACAGATGTCATGTGTTTTCATTATTAGAAAGCGAGAGATCGTTCTCAGGGTCATAATAATAAATAGCAATAAGCCCTTCATAGGTTTGTGGTACATGTATGTTTCTCACGGTGTCTGCGAACTGCAGTTCTTTGGGACATAAATTGGCAATTGGTAACTCTTATGAGTCATATTTTCATGATGAGTACACTTTTCTGGGGTCATGTAAGGTGAGTGTTCGCGATAAGACTGCGAGCTGACATTTCTTTGAATCATAATATTATAATATTAGGCCAGTCGCTAAATGTAATATTTGCATCGGAGAGCAGGGCGCACCTTTCTGGATGAATTAGCAAGAGTATAATCCGCGATCCTGAGATACCTCTGTTGTAGTGTGTACTCTCAGCCGAGTGAAATGTTATTAATTTTTGTTTGGTTGAACTAGACCAGTGCTTCTCAACCTTTTTTGTCCCACGCCCCAATTCAATAATTTAAAAAAAAATGAAAGAAAAGTGCACCGCGCCATGATCGGACAAAGGTAGTATATAGTAAACAAGCCGGTTAGGTTGCGCACAGCCATTAAAAGTCGTGTTAAGTTCGATGTTTTAATTGGAGCTAAACAAAGAAAGCACCGAGAGGACATTAAAATAAAATGCATTTATACAGTTTGATTAAAATGCACTAGATGAGATCAAGATTCCTGTGAAAAAAATTCCTACGCCCCAGTCTGAAGTCCAACAACGCACCAAAAAATTGCCACGCCCCACCTTGAGAAACTCTGAAGTAGATGGTGCGCCTAGGCGCCAGTCTGAAGTCCAACGACGCACCAAAATATTGCCACGCCCCACCTTGAGAAACTCTGAAGTAGATGGTGCGCCTAGGCGCTAGTCTGAAGTCCAACGACGCACCAAAAAATTGCCACGCCCCCACCTTGAGAAACTCTGACGTAGATGGTGCGCCTAGTCGCCAGTCTGAAGTCCAACGACGCACCAAAATATTGCCACGTCCCACCTTGAGAAACTCTGAAGTAGATGGTGCGCCTAGGCGCCAGTCTGAAGTCCAACAACGTACCAAAATATTGCCACGTCCCACCTTGAGAAACTCTGACGTAGATGGTGCGCCTAGGCGCCAGTCTGAAGTCCAACGACGCACCAAAATATTGCCACGCCCCACCTTGGAAAATACTGAAGTAGACGATGCAAAGCTGACATGTTCAAAATCACGCAGTCACATGCAGTTTAATGTCTTTTTTTTTCTGGTAAAGATGAGGCGCGGGTTGGCATTCATTTAGATATTAATTATAATGAATAGCTGCGATTTGTAGGTGTGTAAAATTAGTTGATAAATAGGCTGTGTGATTCGTGTACGCTCAGGGCCAGCAACTGTGATATGCTGAGATCCTCGAGAAATAAAGATATCTTCGTTTGATCCGTGTGGTTTTAGAAAGGACGATAATATTTCTATGGAACATCAGGTACGGTGTACTGTGAGATTGGTTATGTGGGAGAACATAATTATTAATATGTTCACTTTGATGATATTATGAAGGTCTATGTGAGTGCATTATTCTCATGTGTCGGAAGTGAAAGAGTCAGATCATGGTAATAAAAGAATAGTAATTAAACGGGTGATGCGCTTTTGATGACCTGTATCGGATAAGTACAGCAGGGTTTACTGAGATAGCACGATTACGGGTAATATATGAGATGTAAGCGATTACACTATCGTGTATTCGTCATATTGTTGTATGTGCATTTTTGCCTTTTCGAAATAATGAGGATTGACGGTTGTATAAAATTCGGGCCGAAAAGCATACAACGCTGCATCACAAACACGTCTCGAAAAGTTTTTAACCGATTGGAATGACACTTATACGTTATAAAATTAGGAGTGAGAGAACCATTTTCATGACAAAAACCTCAAAATGACAAAATGTGGCAGACAACGACTTGCCAGTTGTTACCATGGGTTTTCCGTATCTCAGAGGAGAGGGAGAGGGGAAGGAAGGAGTGGATACCGACACACAAAAATTCCATGTTTTCGCAATGTACTTTAAGTGGACATTATTTTTATGCGTGGAAATTCTGATGACGAAGTATTCATTGTTTTCACATTTACATTGGTACTTCATGTGGACATTTTTTTAAAGAATGGACACGTTGATGAATGAAATATTCCAAATGTTCTCAGCTACTTTGGTACTCGAAAATGGACATGTTGTCATTGGGCATTTTGATTATGGCTTAATCATTTCCCGTGTTTAAAGTGACGTTGATATGATGTAAAGTAAACATTTTGATGACACCATAGCTTTTGGTATCAAATTCTTCTGAATCTTATGTTTATTTATTTATTTATTTTTATTTATTTATTTATTATTTGGGGAGAGGGGTACTTAGATTGGACTTCTGGTGTCCGAAAATTTTTTTGTGGGTGGGCATCCTCATGAAAAAATCTTCCTTAAATCCCAATGTATTTGTGGGGCGAACAGCGTGAAATGAAAACAGCATTAGGGAGGTATCATACTTAGCCAGGTCAGACGCAGCCAGTTGCTGCCAGCAAAGCGTACACCAAAGAAATAGAGGCACAGGCTGATTGGGTCTGACTGGGCTTAGTATGATAGGCTCTTTCCGAATTTACAAAGAAAATATAGGAAATTGTGGTGTGCGCTTCGTGTCTGTCAGCAGCCGACTGTATCTGACTGGGCTTAGTATGATAGGGTCTTCCCGGATTTACCAAGAAAACACAGGGAATTGTGTTGTGCATTTCTTGTCCGTCAGCAGCTGAATGCGCCTTTCCGGGCTTCGTTCAACTTTGTTACCTTCTTTTAGTCAGTTTTGTTGTTTGTTGTTTGTTGTTTTTTTCTAATTTCTTATTCCCACTTGCAGGTTCATGAACGGGTACACACAGGTGAACGGCCCTATAAGTGCAAAATCTGCCACCGATGTTTTACGCAGTCCAACGATCTGCGGCGTCATGAGCGGAACGTGCACATGCGGGGCAAAATATACGGGTACAAAACCGCTGGCAGGCATAACAGTCAGGTAAGTGCGCACATCCAACATATTTTGTTGTCAGTGTGATTCTTTTCATCCCTGTCCGTCTACAACTTTCAACTGCGTTATCTTCTTGCCCTCTGAGGTTGAGGAGACCACTTCTTTGGCAAAGGCTGTTGTGGAGCCTAATCCAGATGTTAGCAAACATCCATGTAGCCTGGAAGATTTGAAAAACAAAGACAGTTTTCATCAATTTTCACATTTTTCGATGTGATTACCTTCTGATCATTAATTTGACAAAGAAAAGTTATTTAGAAAAGAGGCAGACCTGCTTCGTCCCATATTTTAATACCCAGCTATGCCTTTCATGACTAGTGTCACTTTTTTGTCTTTTTGGTTATTTTCGAAATGGTGATATTTAATCTCAGTTTGATTCATCCCTGACCGTGTAAATGATGCATCAAATTAAGGATGATACATGTGTTTATGCTTAAAATTCAACATTTTCCCTGTTTGGCTTTGTAAAATACGGCACTTTTCATGACTTCCGCGCGTTTGCCGCTAGGTGGCGGTGCGAAATCTGTGCACTCTAAAAGTACTAGCTGTCTCATCTTATTGTTTCTAGTATTTTTGCTGCGTCTCCACAGTTTTTCTGTCGTTTTACAAAATTTCGTCATGCTATTAATATTCCACCCCCTCTTCTCACATTCAGACTGACTCTCAACAGGTCAACCTGGCAGCCTACCAGGCCTTCGCCATGCAGCAGAGGGCGTTGCTACAGCAAGCCCTGACATACGAGTCTTATTTACAGAAAGCTGCAGTGGGGGGTGGCCAAGCGGCTCAATTATTTCATCACACTCAGGGAATGGGCGGGGCTGGTACCGCCCCCATGGTCGGGCCCCGCCCACCGGACCCGGCCTCCTCTCCCAGAAGTCCGCTCAAACTGGAGCAGGTTAGTAAGGTTAGCAAACTTCCGTCTGTGCGTCCATTTTTATCGTCCTCATTGTTACATAATTGCTTACTTAGATCATTAATACAGAGTTGTTTGAAAAGTCCCCTTTCCGAGTCATGCGACAGGTGGTTTAATTAATGGCTTTCATGTTCTTAGGTGAACTGTCCACAGGGGTGAAACAGATCCAAGGTGGTGCAGCACCAGACTGGCGGCTCGCAGCACATAAATTTTGCGTCACACTCTCACAGTAGCCTCTGCCCACACCGCCGGGGTGTGACGCAAAATTTGTGGAACGCGAGCTACCAGTCTGGCGCCGTCGCCAGCCTTAGTCTGTTTCGCCCTTTATGTGGGCGGTTGACAACGGCCCCGGAAACATTGGTTTGTTGTTGTTTTTTTCAACAATTTCTCAAAATTTTTATATAATTGTAGCCACCTGTCCGGTGATCACCGGGAGAATCGGAACATTTCTATGGAAGGGCTAAGTTACACCGTGCCGAAGACATAAAAAGCTAGCATGAAGATATTGGACAACCAGAAAATGCATTTCGTGCATGGCATGGCTCTGAAGACGTCGGGCTCTTCCAGTGTGCCTCCTGAATTAATGTGCTTTGCGCAGAAAACAGTTTACAGTAAACTCGCTGAACTTTATGCACAAGGAGACAGTTTGTTTTGGAGTCCATGTAGACTTAAGGCATGGCATAGAACCAACCAGTACAATTAGTTAGTCTCTTAGTTAGATGGGGTGGCATAGTTGCTTGGTTAGTTAGCTGGTCTGCAGATAGATCAAAGGAATACCACACACTGTCTTCTCCCTGGTTTCACAGCTGCAGTGACCCCGCAAATATAAATCTTTATCGAAGTCTTGAGTGGGCATTATAGAAGAACTTAGGAAAACCAACATTCATTAACCAAAATTAATGGTGGTACGAAATGAGAACCGGGCAGTACAGATATCACAGCATTACGCTGTCCAGTTGGTTGGAAGTTAAAACGTGGCAAGAGAAAAACGATGAATGCTCGTATGTTGCAAAATCCCTCATTAGAAACAGTAAAGAAACATCACAGTACACCTCAAAAAGAAATAGAAATCAACAGGAAGAACAATGCAAGCCTTTGGTTATCAAAGACTTTTTTTTTTTTTAAAACGAAAGACGCGGTGAGACATGGCTTTCAATCATATAAACTGCAGCTTTTCAAAGGAATTAAAAGTAAAAGAACGCTTAGGGACCGTTCACAAATGATGTCAGCTAAAATTTTGCCAAAAATGACCCCCCCCCCTCCCCCCTTGTCATCTTCTGTCATCTTTCTCATGCTCCCCCCCCCCCCCCCCCACCAAGTTGACGTCAACCAAAATGTACATGTACATCTAGATAGAACCCGTACAGGATGCATTTAATATATATATATTCACCTTTGATCTTTATTTTAAATCAAAATAAAAACTATTGTTTATAAAAAAATACCTCAAAGAAATACCTGAACTGTCAAATCCAAATTTAACCAAGCAAAATAATTAAAACAAATAGATTCGATAGCAAGCATGGATTGGATATCAAGCATAAACAAAGCAAAAAGATTGGAGTATCAGTACCATCTCAGCTTGGAAAAAATAAATATCAAATAAATCACAGAAAAAAAAAAAGAATTTAATTATGCATGGCACATGAAAATATCCTGGAACTGTAAGCAAGTGGGGAGGATTTCCATACATGTATATATACTGACTGGTGTACATGTATATATACTGACTGGTGTACGATTATGGGGAGATAACTGTTAATACTGTTCATTTTAGGCCAAGAAAATGTGGTCTATATTTTTCTTCTTGATTTGAAGATTTGACTTTTCTTTTTACCAACCTTTTAGAGCATCATGGTTGATGTCAACTTAGTAAGGACTCCCCCCATGTCAACTTTTGTCAACTTTTCACTGACCCCCCCTCCCCCCTCCGAGCTGACGTCATTTGTGAACGGTCCCTTAATACACGATATTGACAAGCTAGTGAGGAGTTTACGCAAAATCAGCAGGAGGAGATTTCTATTTTTAAACGGTGACGTCAAAGAAATCGTCACATTTTGCAGCGTTTTGGGCATGGCCAGGGCTGTTGGGCTCCTGTGAATTATGCACCGTGATATTATTTCACTTAACGAGCCTTCCTGCTCCTCACGTAAACAGGACAATGTTTTACCAGGAAATCTGCAAACAAAACTTTCTTGAAGTTTGAGTGATTGCAGTTAAAATATAATAGCTGTGTTTTTTTTTAAAGAATTTGCCAAAAAGAGCACACCGTATTATGACATACGCTAATCTAGGTCAGAGTCACTCTTTAACATCATGTTATAGAGCGAAATGTGCTCTACCGTTCCATCTGGGTTATAACTTTGCATGATTAATAGTTTCTTTCGGTCATGACAAAATGCAAGTCGAACAAAAAGTAAAGCGGGGGTGAAGTGTGTGATTTTGTTGTTTTGTCTGTCCGATCCTGTGAAAGAAAATATATTTATATATTTTTGGCTAATAGGTATTTTACCATAGCACGGCAGTGTGGCTTGCGAACTCAGGGGCGCCAGTTTTGATTTGGGTTTCACGACGCGTCGAGACGATAATGACCACTTTGCGCCTTTCGCAGTCTATTTTTGGGTACTTTATTTATGTTTGATATTCAGAGCTTCATCAATTTAAATTTCACAAATAGAATTAAATTGTTCCGTATAAACTTGATTACACTGGTAAAATTCTCGAAAATTGTTTTTTATCGAACTGAAAAGAATCTTGTGAATACGTATAAAAGTCTTTTAAATCAGGTTGTGGATCTTGCCTTCTTTCAAAAAAGGACAAGACGCGCAGTGGGTCCTCGTCAGGAAATAATTCTTTCATGGATTCGTAGGCCAGGGGTGGGAGAACACTATAGCCACGGCATGTGGGATGGTAATAATAATATAATCACTTGGTTTTCCATACAGACAGACTGCGATAATCTGTTTACTGAGTAAAAATTTGATTACTATGTTTTGTTATCCAGTGGAAGATAATAATAAATTATTTTCTAAGTTACTCATATGCGTTTGGCTGGATGGAACAAATAATTGTGTTAAAAATAATTGCAGTAGGACAGCATATTTGTTATTCAATACGATTTGTTTATAACTCGGGAAACGTATCTGTTTTAGTCTGCTTCGCGCCCATGCGTTTGCCTGGATGGGGCAAGTAATTGTGTTAAAAATAATTGTAGTACAACAGCATAGTTGTTATTCAATACGACTTGTTAAAACTTGGGAAACTCGTTCGTTTAGTATGCTTCATGCGCATGCGTTTGGCTGGGACAAAATAATTGCGTTAAAAATAATTGCAGTAGATCAGCATAGATGTTATTCAATACGTTTAGTATGCTTCATGCAAGCCGCTATTGATGTTAATGAAATGAAGATTTTACCGATGAAAGTGCTGGTAAATCAGGTTATTCGTCTTTGCGATGTGACCAGAATTATGCGCAGAATTAGTTTGAACATTCAACTGGTCGCGGTGCCAGACATCGGGCATATCTTAATATCGTTTATGGTAAGAAAACGAAATGCATGCTCTTTTGATTCACCTCGTTAAGGACTAATTTGGAATAGAGTCTTTGTTCGTCATTAACCAGCGTTTTGTAATCATTCATAATTTCGCAGTAGCACAAAGGGAAATTCTGGTAATTTTATTTGTTATTAAGTGTTTGCAGTTTGGGGGGGGGGGGGGGTGGGGTGTGTCTGGCGGCGTTATCTTCCAACCAAAAAAGCAGCCCAAATTGTTGAATGTGGTACATCAAAACAGTGGCTCGGCAACGTACTGTTCTCGTGACTTTTTTTTTTTTTTTTAACATGTTAACAGATCTTTTTGTTGTGGATCCTTTTTATTACTGTTGTTATTTAGAAAAATGTGTTGATGTCTCAATACCTGCCAAAGGTTATTGCGCTAAGGGATGCGAATAGACAAAATTGCGACAAATTGTGAATCCATTTATCATGTAGAGACCTCTGGAGAAGTCTTTTGTCGATTGTGCGATAGCGACATGTTAATACAGTTAATGGATCCACTACATAGCTGTTTATTTGTTTGTTCCGAATGCTACAACGCATATGGTCTAAATAATGATTGTGAGAGTGTAGGGACGTTTTTTTCAAAGATTATGAAAACAGTTTTTCTCTCTGTGGGAAGATGAAAACTTCTATGCACAAAATGTGCAACATGATATAATTATCTAAATTTATAGAGCTTGACATCTGCATTTGGATCTATACCCGCAGGTAATAATGCTTCTTGCGTACGAAGAAATCATCCTCAAATTTTGCAAGGACTTCCGAGTTCGAATCCTTCAACATTGGTTTTAAGATAATAAAATGGTGTGATACAGGCTCCTCCAGGGGGGGGGGGGGGGTGATAGAATATGCGATGTGCCTATCAAAATTAATATAAGTGCGACCCACCGGAAAATAATTTCAGGGATATCTGAGGAATTTGTTTTGGAACAGCTGTGAGAAAAGCCAGTTGTCGTGGACAAACGGTAACTGCAGTTGCATAGTAGGAGGATGAATGTGTATTTGCAGTTGCTCATGCGTGGAGAGACCGGTATTGCAGTTGCATTATGAGACAAAAAACGGGTTTCGGAATTATTATTGTGGGTGGACAAACGGGTATTGCAGTGGGGATTTGAGAAAGATATGGATGAATCGTTTTGCACTTTATGGGCAGCTCTTCACCTCCCCAGAATCTTGCAGGCTTATGTATATTTTACCAGCTGTTTCTGAAATATTTCTGGGGAAGCCAGTGTGGATTCTTAGTATTTAATATGATTGCTGACGAAATAGTGGAAAGCTATTTTAAGCGTACTGAAAGGGAAAGCTAGTGTCTTTGAATATTGGCTGTCCAGTAATATTATCTTTATGGCAGCCAATCAGGATTCTTATAGCATTACCTGTAACGTAGCTAGTCTGAATTATTTTAACATTACCTCTACGGCAGCCAATCAGAATTATTATAGCATTACCTCAGTGATAGCCAATCAAATCCATGCCCATTTTCAGAGACTGTTTTTTTTATTTGGGGGATACCCAATAATTATTCTGCTTCCCTTGTGAAATTTTTAAAAAAAATCTCTCTCCAATCACGTGTTTCTTTGACTTACCCTCAGGTGACACCCCCATCTACACCCAGTGACATGGACGGGGGTGGGCAGCACGAGAAACGCTCCCTCAGCCACGGGTCCCCCCACAATCATGAAGCCCTGCATTCCCCAGTCAGGGCCGGCGCTCTCACCTCGCTACCTCTGGTGTCTGTTGGGGTCATACAGTCACCGCCAGCCCTTCTGCCCAGCCATTACTCAACCATCGTTAAGGTAAACCTCCCGCCTCCTCAGATCGCCCACCCCCACCCCAAACATCCCACTCCCGTTACAAACAAAAAAAAAAAAAGAAACCAAACTGGTTTTGTCCCGTATTGAGATCTGAAATCTCCTTTTTTCACACTAGAAGCTCCCTCAAGAGGGTTTATATTCCATAGAAACCATAGCGTACTGATTCAAGTCTGTTTTACGTCGGTTTTTAGTCAGCCTTGATCTTCATTTGAATCAACCAATGAAACAGACGTTTCAGTCTCCCCAGTCTGGAAGGTTCTGTGTAACTGGATAGTTCAGAAAGCCGGGGCAGAACAGACTTGACTTCAGTGAGCTATGGTTTTCTTAGGCTGCTATGTCTATGCACCTATTTAGTGACTGTCCAATTCGTGGACGGTGTAAACTGCTTAGTTCAGATGACAGTGACCACAATACTGTGGTGTTGCGGAAATACACCGCATATACCAATTTTGGTCAAATTTCACGATTTAACACCATACTATTACAGAATAAAATGTGCTTTATCTCTCCATCTGGGTTATAATTTTGTATGACAGATGGTTTTCGTGGGTCATTGTAGAATTGGAAATTGATATTTGGGTATTGGATGTTTCAAATTTTTGTTTATGTATTTTAGAAATGTCTTTAAAATAAGGGAAACATTTCAAGTAAAATAGTTTTTATCCTTTCGCTTGTGAAATTAATTTCTTTGTCACAGTAAGATATTTTTGGGGGGTTTCATGATAGGTCCAGTGATATTCTTGTGTTTCTAATTTTGATTCTTTTGCCTTTGGTTTTCAGACTGATGGTATGGATCTACCTCATAGTCGTGCGGGCTCTCTTCCTTCCTTCAGTAGCTTTAGGCCCATGCAGAGGTCGCTCGACGGCCTCCCCAGCATGGCACTGAGCCATCGTCACCTACCTCCGGGCCACCGGCCCCACCCTCACCTCGGGGACAGCCACAGTCTACCTCACCCCAACCTTAGGCTTACTCAGGAGATGATCAACTTTCACCATCAACAACATCATAACAACAACAACAACAGCAGCACCAGTAACAACAACACCACCACCACCAATGGACCCCTTACCTCGAGGCGCTCGCCGCCTCCTCTGTCCCCTCAGGGAATTGCCGGCAGGGACAAGGACATGAATCAGCAGGGACATATCTCTCGTGAGGAAAGACGACTCTCGCGGGATGAGGAATCACGAGATTTCGATCGAGACAGTGACCGAGAGATGGACGTCACGCAGAGGGAGAACGGTAACGGCAGGGAGTTTAACCATGAGCGAGAAAATGGACTACAGCAGGACCGTCCCAACTCGGCTGAGTACCATCAGCATCCCCACCATCCTCGGCTGATGGATTCCCAGTCGGCTGGCTCTAGACCTCAGGAAGACGACCACCACAACAAGTCGTTCCCGTGCGACTCCGTTATGGATCTTAGTATGAATAAGTCCTCCAACTCGCCTCCTTCTAGAGCGTCCAGCACAGCCTCTTCGACCGTGGACAAGGAAGTGGCAGTCATGGCCATGCCACCGCCGAAGACGCCAACTTCTGTTGGTGCCGAATCCGAGTCGGAGCCCGGGAAGCGGGACGTCACCACGACGTCCGCCACCCCCACAGCCGACAGCGGCGGCATCCACCACTGCCAGCACTGCAACATCTTCTTCTACGACTACACGATGTTTCACCTGCACGAGAGCTTGCATATGCCGTACGAAGACCACCCGTTCAGGTGTCCGTCTTGCGGTACCCACTGCCAGGATAAGATTGAGTTTATGTTCCACACAGTCTGGCACGTCAAGTACCCGCACACTATACCCAACTATACGCCATTCAGGGAGGGCTTCCTGTCGTCTCCGTAAGGGTAAGTCTCTCTGTCACAGTCATTGACCTACTTGTTGGGTAGAACTGGATACCCCCATAGAACCAGTCCTGTCTTCCTTGAGGAATGATTGGCGGACGCTGCCAAGACAGCGTCATTCAGCCACCTGCCTTCTTAATTAACCTTAAAAATATCTCGGCTTTGTCTGTTTTGATTAGGTTGAAACCATGTGTGATACACCCAATCCCCTACCTCTTCTCCTGTCTTTATTAATTACAAGTTGACCTGCTGACTTAGGGAATACACAAATGTGATTTTTAAAGTTTCGATCACCAATTTGTAAATTGAAACACAGAACAAAATTTCCTGCCATACCGGTACTTTTCAATTTTTTTCGAAGAAAATGTGCCTGTTTTTCCGGCTCAAAAACACTTCTTCTGTTCAAGTCAGTTGTGGCTCAAAGCAAACGAAAGTATTAAAAACATAGCGAACAAGATGTTTTAAAATATGCCCACGTACACGTACACCTTTACGTCTTTTGATATTTTGTAGAATTTAGGACTCAGCAGTTAAAGAGTTCCATGATAACAATGGAAGTCTTGCTTCCTTTATAATATGATATATACAAGTGTCGCAAAGTCTAAGGCCGTTAGTTGTGAGTGGTTACCACAGTGAAACTTTAAAATACATTTTTGCCTAAGGATCCACACATTTTGGAGACCCAATAGAACTACGCCCTACAAAAATTCACCTCAGACCCTTTATGATAACTAACCGACCCAAGCAAGCGAAATCTTGCACTTTTTATTTTAAACCAAGCCCAAGCTTAGATCTTGGATTTACATGTAATTCAAAGACAAGTAAAACTTATTGTTACACCACAGCTTCACGCAGAGATACTCAGATATGATAAAGTTGGTCTCGACGAGCCGTGTTTTAAGGAGGCAAAAAAACTAAATTTCCTGTCCTATTTTTCGATTTAAGCCGAAGAAGATGCAGCTCATGTTTGCGAGTAAAAAATCGTTAATACAGTAACCCTTTCAATACGAATGCTGTGAAAGCCAGGTTTTCGCAAATCCAGTTTATGTTAAGGTTTACTTTTTACTGTTATATTAAATGGTAAATGTGTATCTAAATCAGGCTACTGATCTGTATATAAAAGCTGATAATTGAGAAATAAAACCTGAAACTGACGGAGCATTTAAGCACTGAAAGGGTTAATATTTAAAGACTAAATTTTGTCTAAATTACCAAAATGAGTCCAAGTAATGTATCTCCAACAATTGAGACAGTCCAGAAAATTTCACTATTTTTTATGGCAAAATCAGTTCTAGATGCCTACACTTACATGTCCACCGCGTGGCTCCATTATGTAAGATCATGCAGGACACCTTTTGATGTCATTCCACCCACTTTCCCCCTTTCTTCTAGTTCTCATCTAAGGACGAGCAGCCACACGGAGACGCCACAACCAAGGGGAAGACAAAATCTTAGCCTCAGCCCCTGTGATCTTGCCATAATACGACAACACTTGGAGACGCTACCAGAGTAGTACCAACTACATCCGGCAGCCCCCAGGGAGTCAAGCAAAACACCATATCATCAAAGGAGGAAAAGGAGAGAGAGAGAGAGAGCGGTATTTCTAAAAAAAACAACACCAACATTGTTCAGTGTTCTCTGCGATTGATGTTCTTTGCTTACACCTGAGACGAACGGTGTAGTAATACCTCTCTCTCAGTCTACTGTCACTACAACTACTACAGCTGAGTAGACACCTTGAAACACACTTTGTTTCGCTTATTGCATGGATGGTGTTTGCCCCGATTCGTCTTGCTATCGTCTCGGCGACTCTAAAACGGTTATATTTATGTTGTTGTTGTTGTTGTTGCTGTCATCATCATTCTGAATTGGTCATCATCATCATCGTCATCATCAGTATCACCATTTTAATAGAGGACCTGAGAAGGGCGTAGACGTTACTGCGGTCAGGTTTTCCAGTGTAAGGCAGCCCTATATCCCAGTATAGAACCAGTGAACACATAACTTTTTCATCTCTTTCTGTGGTTTTCAACTTTATCCAACATTGGCCAATCTTTAGTTTTAATCACCAACTTTTTTTTTTCAAAGAAAAGAATTTATAACAATTATTCCTATCGCCCTTATCTTTTATTATATGATTATTATCATTATAATTATTGTCACCAAGATCTATTTGCTATGGCAGTTAACATGATTATTAATATAACTGAACTGTAATCTTTTTCCTCAAAATGATTATTATTAATCTAATCTTTCCTTCATTTTCATCCATATCATAGATAAATTTACATCATTTTCGTTTCAAAATTTCACTTTTATTCTTATTATTAATATTGTATTATTATTAATATTATTATTATTATTATGACGATCGATCATCCAATTTTGTTTTCATATATTGAAGAGTTATACCTTTGAAAAGGTTTTTCCCCCCTTCCTTTTATTACAATATATAATACCGTTCCGCACCCCAGACCTCATAAATATTTGTCTGTTTATTTTTACGCCTAAGGATGCTCACGGGAGTACAGGTCAAATGTACTGTTCTTTACCTCATATGACCTCAATGGTATACACTTTTTTTGTTTGTATGTTCGTTCGTGCGTGTGTTTGTTTGTTCGTTCGTGCATGTGTGTTTGTTTGTTGTACGTCTCGCGCTATCCAAGTTGAAACACGATGATACCACTGTTTTTCTTTTTTAAAGATAACTATGGAAATAATAATAATTATTACCATGATAAAGAAACGTAAATGCCAATACACTGTTTTATGAATACATTACCTCATCATATTATTGATTGTATACAGAATGATGATAAAGGCGATGAAAGTCTCCCCTTTTTTCCTGCCCTCTCCCCCATCATATTCTATTCAGAGAGGGAATTGAAAAGGGGGGGGGGGGGAACAATCGTTGTTTTTCTCAAAATAGAGTAGTTTTTTGGTCTTTTTTATTTATGTTTGAGGGGTCCTGGTAAGTTTGTTTTTTTTTTGTCTGCTTTTCAAGATGGTTGATTTTAGACTGTCGCTGTCTGTTAGTCAATCAGGGCCGTATTAATGTCATTATGTGCCCCTCGGGTAAAGCAGTGGGCTGACCCCTTACGCAACTACTCATAAATTTGCATGCATGGGGGCCCCCCAAACCTTTGGGGCCCTTTGACAACTGCCCAGTGTGCCCATGCGTTAAGACGGCTCCGTAATTAATGCTAATCAGCTTATTTGATTGGGAATTTGAATATTACATTAACATTTGATTTCACCATTTGGGCCTTTCTATTGGTTGGAGGCATGTAGATGAGCTCCCGTACAAAAAAAGCTTACAACCTTTTTTCAAGCTTTACTCACATCAAGCTCTGGTTTCCCTTGTGTGTTTTGTTTCCTGTAATTCCATTTTTATGAACCGCAAGCAAATGGTTTTTATTTGTCCATATTTACTATTAATTGTTCCTTTCTTTTTCTTGGATGCCCGAAACACCTACCTCAAGAATTTATTTTCTTTTCTTTCTTCAGGATGATAGGATGGAAGAATTATTTTTCTCTTTGCCGATTTGATTTTCTTTATTTGTGTAAAGAACAAAAAGGTGGAACAAAAAGTAAATAAAAATAATCAACCAATCAATGCGTCAATAGAGAAATGATAAATTGCCAGGGATAAGTTTGAAAGATCCTTTATATTCAGAAAAAAAGGCATTTTTTTTTTTATAGTAAGGATAAAGATATTTTCTTTGCCTACATAAAACAGTTTTATCCAAGAAGCAGTGAAATTAAGATAACTTTCAATTTTGATCTTTTCAGTGCTGCTAAAATTCAAAAGAATAAATTTTCTTTTTCCATTCATTTTTTTGCGAGTATTCCGCTTGCCATGTACTGTGTTCCTGAACATTTAGTACAGTGCGTGATTAGTTCGGCCCAATGAGATTTAGTCTCATCAAAATGTGAAAGTTCATAAAACTGTCGTGAATACTTCGTTATGATTAGATATTTTAAGCAGTTTTTCTCCCGTGCGGTTCGGGATAGTCGTGGTACAACCTGACTCATATCGCTGTAGGATATCATAATTATTTAACCTGTTTCTCTTCTATGCGGTTCGGGGACAGTAATGGGTAATATCTGACTCATATTTTTGCCTGAGGAAATCATTTCGCCAGAGGCTGTGATGTTTAAATTCAACTCGCCAGTTCATCTATAACAACTTAATCTTTTACTATGCTTTTATCGTTATCCAAACAGAGAAGATATAAAGTATCTCTTCAGGGATTTGTACAAATGGGTTTAGAAATTAAATATTAGTTTGCTGTTAGACAAGTTTAATGTATTTGCGCCGTTGAAACTCCCCTTTTGCATTTTTAAACTTTACAGAAAAACACTTTATCCAGAAATATACCTTTTTTTTTTTTTTTAATTTTTGAATTATGAAAACCAATATTATTTACCTCGTTTAATACAAATATATCTATTTTTTTGTTCCATGAATCTACCTCACTCAGAAATTGTAATAATCGTATAAAGGGACATTGGTAATGTAGGATTATAGATCCGTTGCTGGAAGAAAAGGCACCCATATAATTATTTCTATTCACATTCGTTGACTTCTGATACTTGCAATTACTACCTCTGATTTAGATATAATAATATACATATTTCTTTCTTTTTTTTTTTTCAGTATTATTTAATTTGAAAGGCAATTTGTCAGGTCCCTGGCTGAATATTCCATGTTTGTTTTTGGTGTTTTTTTTTGTGTATTTATTTACTTATTTATTTATGCATTTAATTATTTATTTATTTATTTATTATCTAGCCATTTATTTATTTATTTATTTTTGCCGGAGTTTACATGCCGAGCTGTTTAAGAATACAAAGAAAAACCTTATTTAATTATGGGCTTGGCACTTTCTGTAATATTCATTCATTAGCCGAATCTAATATTAATGGCACATACTGACATGCTTTGCGTGTAGATAGGGAACTTTACCCAAGAACATACCCTCGCATGCAGTAATTTTTTTACAAAAGGTTTTTGGATTAAATTTATCCAATTGTGGAATTATTAGGATTTCTTCACCACTCACGAAACAAATCACAATTCCGTTTTTGTCCAAAAGTCACCTATGGTATAATAAAAATTAACGGAGACACTGTCTATATCGAAATTCATAGTTCTTTGTTGGTGTGTAGGCTAAACCTAGTTGTGGTGTTGTTTTTTTTTTTTTCGTTTTGGCTAAATTATTTTTTAAACTGACTAATTAATTTTTAAATTAAGTTTCTCCGGGTGCCTTTTCCCGCAACAACGGAGGTTGTAAAGTTATTTTCCGTTGATTTTGTGTACAGTTAGTTAGTACGCCTTTGTATCCCCCCCCCCCCCTGATTTTTCAGATTATTATTTATTATTTAAACTTTTTTTTTTTTTACTTTGACCCCTCAAATTACACAGATTATGTTTACAAGTCGCCGAGGCTACCTCACGATATGCAAAGAGAAATATGATAATAATGATAATAACAATATTAATGATAATATTAATCATTATGAAGAGAAATGATAACTATTATTATATTATTCCTTGTTCTGTTACAATCACTTCATGCTCCCAGATGTTGCTGCTCCGTTTGTCTGTCTGTCTGTCTGTTAGTTTGTTTGTCTTGGTGTGGCGTTGTTTTCTCTCTTTGTGTAATTCTATGCTTGTACTTGGGGGGGTGGGGGGGGGGACTTTTTTTTTTCTAAAATATTATTTTGATACATCTGCCTAGCCCTTATAGAGTCTTTGTGATAATGGCTTGCCACTGTTTGGCTGGCTATGACATTGACTAGCCAATCGCCAGCCTTGTTACAAGGACAGCAGCTTTTTGTAGTGGTTGTTGTTGTTGTTGTTGTTGTTGTGGTTGCAATGTTACAATAGCCAGTAACACAAACGCTTTGGTGTCGTCACGCGATAACTGTGTAGAGAACAGCTTAGTTACCCAGGCGCCTAAACCGCCCCCCCCCCGCCCCGCCAACCTTTTGTCACGCTTCTGGTTGACAGCACCTGAGGGCCCCCATACACCGCATGCATGAATCAACAGGAAACTAGTAGAAACACATTTAAAAAGAAGGACCAAAAATATGAACAATGTAATTATTATTCCAGGCCTTGCAATAACAATTCATTTCCCGGACATAACTTAGGCAAAATGGTTTGTCATACGGTTGAACAAAAAACAAAACAAAAAAAAAAAGCCCGGGGGCTACGGGTTATTGCTTCATGCATTGTCGCAGTGTTTTGTTGTTTTTTTTTTTTAATCGTTATTATATTTACCACTGTGAGGTCAGAATTCATGCACGCGGGCTCGTTAATCTGCAGTTGAATATGTAGATGCTTTGTGTGTTTGTGCTTCAGTTCTCTTGCTTTTTCTTCGCTTTGTATCTTTTCACTTCGTTTTTATTTTCCTTTTCATTGAGTTTAGAAACGATATCAGTCCGAATATAACTGAAAAGTATTTTTGTTATTATCTCAAAAAGTATGTTATCAAAAATTACGAAGTGCAAATATCTTTTAAGCTTTCCTGGAGCATTTGAGTATTACCAACAGCTTCCCATCCGGGGCAGTATCAGCATACTTTTCCCCCCACCCCTGCGTCCCACTCCCACCCCACCGCCTACCCCAGGTCAGTCTACAGGTGACCATCACCACCCCGCCCCAACTTTTTGTTTTTGACGTTAACGAAGGGGTTTGGAGAAAGTCCCCATTTTGTCAGACAGGTCACTCACTGGATTCTCTCGCTAGGACATGGTGTGAAAGTGCACTTAAGTTAGATCTATGTACCATCAGGCTAATTCAAATATTGTCTCTGTTTCTTCAGAGAACAACAGTTTTTAACCACAGATCTAATATAAGACTCGGCAGTTGCCACAGAAACGTGTAGAAACGAGTGTAAACACAGAGTAGGCCTACTACCTAAGCATTATTTGCTGTAATAAACAAGAATAGGATCAAAAACACGTACTTAGTTTTAAAAAGAACCGAAACTGACAAATACAGTGGAATGGAAATGCTAAAAAAAAATAATAAATAGATAAATAAAAATGTCTTTTGAATGAAACAAAACATCGTGGTTCTTTTTTTTAAACAATGACAATAAAAAATTTAAAAAAAAGATAAAAAGAAAATACGGAAAATGGAAAAGTTCAATGTTATTATAGCATGAGTATTGCTATTATCAATTGGTTGGACTAGTAATATTAATGTTATCAATGCAGTTTCATCTAATTACTGTGTAGAAGGACACGTGATCACCACTGACAGCCTTTTTGTTATTGATTCTGTGTATGGCGTAGTCATAGTCATACAATTACTGTAATACTGAGGATGTCTTTGCTTTCACCTGAGAACTAGAAAAAAAATAACCCTCCGGGCTATCCGAGCAACAAACAGGACTTTTTCTCTTCTGGAAAATATTATTAATATTGTAGCATTTCATCATTTCTTGGTTGTTCTTCAAAACTCGCCGACTAGTAATCTCAATTACTCTTCAGACCATGTTCAAGTTACCAATAACTAGACAGATAATGAGGGAGTGGTAACGAGGGGGTCGCCGTCATTTCTGATGGTTGCTATGTAATGGGGCCGATCGTTGGTTGGTACTGATTTTTATTATTTTTTTTTCAACCCTTGTCGTTTCTTTGTTCAGGATTTCAAGATCTAGACTTGTTTAGTTAAGACTGAGGCTACTTTTTGCAGTGTTTGGTTGGCAACTCAAATCGGAGCAAAAAATGTACCGTTGTAGAGTAAGTTTTTGTAAAAGGGTATGGTTACCTCGGAATATGTGGCATTGGCAGTGAGAGAAAAGATCAGGAGTACATTTTCAAATGGGAGTGGTAGACACTGTAGATTTTGTGATGGGACATGGTAACATCACGATTTGGGCCATTTGCAGTGAACGGTTTAGTTATGACTAATAAGGCACTTTTTGCAGTGCTTGGTTTTGTACTGGAGTCAGAACGGTAGACATTGTAGATTTTTGTGATTGGGGCATTAGCAGTGGACTGTTTAATTCAGATTAGTACTTTTTGCAGTGCTTGGTTTGTGCTAAAGTCGGAGAGGTAGAAATTGTAGATTTTGTGATGGGACATGGTTACATCACGATATGGAGCATTTGCAGTCTGAGTGCTTTGTTAAGACTAAGATACTTTTTACAGAGCTTGGTTGGTAAATTCAAATAGAGCGGTAAATGTTCTACATTTTTTGGTGAGGCATGGTAACCTCACGGGGCATTTGCAGTGGGCCATTATACTCATGCAATCGTACAAGTAGGATCCATACTTATCTGCATCAACAGTGGATTTTAGTTCAGATGGCAGAAAGTCCAAAACCAAACCGTTTTCCACAACGGCATGTTTTCCTCAGAAAATGGCTAATTCGTAAGAATGGTGATGTGACATAAGGACCTTTTCGTCTTTAAGGCTGTGAGGACTTTATCCCAAAGAACAAAGAGCTGGAAACAGTATGCTATAACCCGAAGAAAAGATTTAGAATCAGGGCTAAAAAAAAAACAAAAAAACACACGTATTACCTTAGCTTGAAAATTAATCTTATTCTGTAAAATTTTAGCAAATCTCAACAAACAATGAAGATTTAAATTCTTATAACTCCTATTTAAGGTCTTGATACTTTGAGCGCCCTCATTTCTGGCATTACAAAGATTATAATATTTCTTCTTTTTTTAAATCCTATCCGATTCCCAGCGAAGGTGTTAATTTCTCAGATGGTTGATCAGACAAGAAACTAGTAATCGTAGCCACTGGTGACAGGTTTTATGAGATTAGTACTTTTGCGCTTTTTAAATTTTTTTTTAGTATTCACGCGGCATCATATTTTATGATTAGCCCCAGGTGTCATTACCATGTCATGGTCTTTGGCGATGACTGTAAGAAGGGTTAGGACATCCGCTATCATAGTCAGGGCTGAAAGAGGAACAATGATAACAGTGATGAGGGTGGATAACGCTGGGAGGGAGGGAAAGAGAGGGTGCGGGTGTTGTTGTTGTCGTATTGACAGTAGACCGCCAATTGTGGCAGTTTCAGATTTCAGATGAAAACGGTTGGGGGGTCCTGGGCGCAAAATGTTACCGGCCAGGGACAATCGGCCAGATTTAACACCAAGGAACGACCTGGTCTGATGTTCACCACCAGGCGCCATGCTTAACGATTATGACAGTTTCGGGGGCTTTGTCATTGTTCAGTAGCAGAAAGCCCCCCCCCCCCTTTTGGTTTATGCCATTACGCTGTCCCTGTTACACGGACCAACTCATCAGTTTCCAGCCACCAGCTGTCGGAAAAATCATAAAAAAGGGGGGAAAGATAACCATAGCAGTGGTTCTCAACTCTCAACATGGGTGATATCTCCTCCTCCTCCCCCCTCCCCCCCCCCCCCACATGAACAGAGGACCATTTGGGGGCCAAATACAGAGCAGCGACTGATTTGCGCAACAGCAGGCATAGATGGGTATGGTGAACAGAAAAGGTCTTTTTTTTTTTAATTATTGTTAAAGTTCATTTGACAAAGAATGCTTTGTATTTTATAGAGGTCTTTTATTGAAGAAGACCGTATATGCCATATGCGGTCATCTCATTTAAAGTGAGTTCTCGTGGTTTTAATGTAAAAGATTGTATAGCTTCTTATGTAGCGAGCATAGCAAATATTATCAAAATCAATTTTGAAGTAATCCAACAAAATAAAACAGATCGTCCTCTACAGTCCTGTGAAAAAAAAAAGTTTTCAGTTAGCTGTCATGGGGCCGGAGTAACGAGACTGGACACGTTTTTGCCATTTCCCCGCAAAGTCCGGATGTTGCATAGATGTGTGTAGATTTGTCTTCTCGTGAAATTAACCTGCTGGCTTTGATTGGTGATTTTGGGAGGGAGATGGAAGGAAATGTGGAGCTTAAAGGGGGGCGATTGCCATATAAAGGTTGAGAACCACTGATCTAGGTGAAGGAAAACACTTGTCTCATCCCAACTGTCATGACACCACATGCTTTCAGAGAGGCCCTTTTTTTTTTTCCTATCCTCACGGCCAATTTGTTATAGGGTTCATTTCCTCCGCAACCCTTTCCGAAAGTATTGTTCCTTTTATGTTGTTGTCTCTGAAGCCAGCCAGCATTGTTCCGTGACGTCTTAGAAATAAGATGGTGTTTCCTCGAAGAATATCCGAAGTGGTATCCAATTTCATTCCAAACATGACCTGGCCTGCCCCACCCCCTGCCTGCTCCTCCCTCTCCCCCACCCTCTTTATGTTTGGCTCATCACCCCCAAAGCCCCTCCCTCCCTCTTCTCCCACCTCACCACACCGCCCACGACAATGACTTGTATGTAACGCACGCTTACAAAAAAACCTGTCAACAAAAGACGCGAGTCCTACAAACCGTCACCAACTGGTGCCTCCATATCCCCCGCAAGGGAGGGAGAAATGACAAGGCCCGGAGAAATGACAAGGCCCATAACCCCTGCCCTTACATCAGTTCCACGGCTCACCACTTCAGTCCCTTTGTGAAGTCATTCTTCGGTAAGGGCGAGAATTACACTAGTCGCGTCCTCTCAAGAAATACGTGTATTGTCTTCTTTCTCAAAACTGAAAGAACAAAAGAACTTAAAAAATAAAAACGGTTCTAGAGAGACCGTTCCCCATTAAGCCCTTCTTTTTAATTTCCACGCGAGTGACACAAAACCCGCAATGAAAACAAAATTACGTTACGCACGGTACTTTTCCTTTGAAAAGCTTCTAGGACATTATTATCGTCATCAGGCAAACAATACCATTGCCGTAATAACTCCTCCCCACAGTCCCCTGTACCCTTTCTCTCCTGGTCTTTCTATCGGCTCAGGTCCGTCTTTGTGACTAAAAAATTTTTTTTCAAAGTTTTTCTCAGGGTACCTTGACATTCAGCGTGATACATTGACATTTTCTCAGAAAAAGAAAGAAGAAAGAGAACACGGCAATGAATGAATGAATGAATCATAAAATTTTAAAAAAAAATTAAAAATCCTCCTTCCCCCTTGTCCTTTCATTCTGACCTCGGGTACGATGACATCAAATCCAATGGCCGGCTCGTCTCCACCCTTTCATCCCGAATGCTTTGCTCAAGGAGAAAAATAAAAAAAAGAATATTTTCCCTTCCTCCTCCTTTTTTTTGTTGTTGTCCTCCCTCTCCATTGTCTCTCCTCCCTCTCCATTGTCATTCCGTTCCTTGTTCATCAGAAAAGCCTGAAATATGCGATTCCCACATCACCATCGTCACCCATGACCAACATCATCCCGCATACAACAACGGATTTTGACGTTACGCCAAGCGACGACCTCCACCCCACACCGGTAACACCAATGCTATTGCTGAAAAAAAAAAAAGTTATTGTGCTCGGGGGCATAGAAGACCAGGGGTGTAATATCTTAGTCCCGGCCACGGACAATAGCCCGACCAATACTAGTTACTCACGTTTGGAACAAAGTACCGTGTTTCCCACACCTGCAACTACTTTTTTTTAAAAAAGGGGGGGGGGGAGGATGTTTGTGAGCCACCTGTCCCCCAGCAGTGACACCGTCATCGTCTTGGCGTAACCCGGACCTTTTGTTCTGGAAGTTTCTTGACACACTAGTCACCCTGAGACCCCCCCTTGCTTTCTTCCACTTGTTTTGTGTCTGTCATTCCGTCTTCGGGATTTGTGGGTTTTTTTTTTTGTTCTCTGTTACCATCTGTCTGCTTGTTATTGTTGTTGTTGTTGTTTTCCTTATTCTTTCTCTCCATCATTTTATTGTTAAGCTCAATTTGTAGGTACTGATGTATAATATTCTCTCTCTCTCTCTTTCTCTCTCTCTCTCTCTCTCTCTCTCTCTCTCTTTCTGGCCGTCTGTCTGTCTCTCTTTCTGTTTTTCTCTCTCACTCTCTCTCTCTCTCTCTCTCTCTCTCTCCCCTCCTTCTTCCTCGCTTTCTCTCCCTCCTTGTCCCTTCCTCTCTCTTTCTTTCTTCCTTTCTCGCTCTGTCCATCGCATTAGTGTTCAACTTTTCTTTATGTCGTGTTTTCCTTCTCCCAAGTCATTGACCGTCACCACGTAGGATTTACTGTATTCATTCACCTTATTTCCTCTTTCCGGTCCTTTCTGGTCCATCTCCGGTGTATTCCTCCATTCAGCTGCATGACCATTGTGTCTCACGGACAGGCCTGCCAGTCCCCGCAGACCCCCAGAAAGAAAAGTAATTGTGTATACATGACTTAAGGCACGGTGACGAGCATTAGATTTGAGCTTCATTGTCATTTCATGACTCTAGGGGAGACCTGGGGTTCAGAGGGAGGGAGAGGGTATGGGGGGGGGGGGGTTAGAGATCCTTATAAAGTGTTAGTGGATTTTTTATTTATTTATTTACCCCCCGGCCATTATGCCATCTTCAAGAATTATTATGATAATAATAATATTATATCATGTCGAGAGGTTCGCTACCCCAACACCCCAGCTCGATCTGAGGGATCCTTGCAAAGCCTGTCCAGTTATTGGTCCCAAAGGTCGGTGGAGGGTTGGGGGATGAAAGCTGGTCAGAGTTAATTATTAAATGCCATTTCAAAGTCAGTTGTTGTTGTTGTTGTTTGTTTTTCCATTGAAACTGTTGTCACTTCCTTTCAACAAAAAATAACATAATTCGAAGGGTACATAATTTTTTTTCATACCATTTGGAAAGACAGTTTGAGTGGGTTTTTTTTCAGCGCTATCCTAAAGGGTACAGCAAACAAAGGAACAGGCTTGTTTAATTTCCATATAAAGACAATGTTTAAAAATTGCTATTCAAACAAAATAATGTGAATCTTAAAACGTATGGGAATAAAAATAATTTACTTCCGTGTAAAAGACTATCTTTTTTAAAGAAAGACGGCTTTTTTTTTAGTAATGTAACCACACACGTATCGCTCACGTCCATTGTCGCGTAATCGTTGCCTCAGCAATTGCAAAAGTCACTGGCTTTGTCGTCAGACAGGCAAAAGTCACACGGGAATCGGATACAGCGAAGTGGCGAGGCCAGAAAACTCTATGTGGGTAACACAGAGAAAGATGATATTAACCATTTCATATACATGTGTCCTGCCGACGTTTTTGTCCCCTTCCCTGTTTGGGTATGAAAAGTATGAAAATGATTTTACTTCCGTTATGATCCGTTGTCGTTCAGCCGTGGGAGATTTGTTACCAAGTTTGCCTCCGATGTCTGAGAGTACTACGTGCGTGTATCATTACGCGATACGCGAGGCTGTTGTACATTAAAATAATACTTTGTAGTTTTTCTGTCATCCCAAGGACAGCATCGCGTTATTGCAATTTTCCGCAACGTGTTAATGCAAGTGTTTGGGCCGTCCGTGAGGGCAATGCTGCTTTACTGCAACTGAAAACGGTGTGTGATTGCAACTGATAACACCACCGTGCTTTCCGGACATTTCCTAACTCGTCTTTGAAACCTGGACTGCCCTCTTATTTCTCCCCCTTTCCCGCTAAATCAACAACTCACCTACCATTCCCATAACCTTCCCTAACCTTTATATCTAACCAACAATTAAACGTCCGCTCACCTCTCCCTTACCTGTAATTTCAGATCGGGCATGTCATCTTCAGTTCATACCTTTCATGTCAGATCTTACCCATTACTTTAGTAAGGTTTTCCGTTTCATTCAACTCAATGTCAACAAAACAGGCATTTTGCCCGGTCATCATCCTTATTTTCCTCCATCCCCAACCCTCCACAGTCAGTGGCTGAGCTAACGGGGGAGCAGAGGGACCGACCGCCCCCCCCCCCAAGCATATTCTTAACCCCTTTAGCCCCCAGTGTACCATATTTGGAAAACCTCACTCGGTGCCCAAAATATTCTGCAATTAGGACAAAGTAATGTATCAGTACGTCATTTTACTTGATATCATGGTCTTTCCTTCTTTCTGTCATTTTTTTAAAAAAATTATTTTATTTTACATAATTTTGGAAGGTAAGCTCTTGGACAAGGCATTTTATGTCTGGGCAGTTAAGGGTTAAGAAACAATGGCCGCCTTGTCAGAAATTGTTTCACGGGTTTCTCGAGTTTAAATGCAAAATAACAGTGCTCGTTCTTTAACATCTGCCTTGTGTTTTGATTTTGAATACAAAATAAAAATGTAGAACAAAACCACTAAATATTATTAAGACATGTATTTTGGTACTTTTTGTTATGAACTCGCCCCCCCCCCCCCCCTAACGTTAGAACCTAGCTCCGCCACGGTGTTTTTAATTCTTTAGCTTCTCGGTCCGTACCGTCTATTATTGTCACAGCCTAAAATTGGTGGCTTTTGATCTGGCAAACAAGAAAACCTGGTCCGTTACACCTGGGATGTCAATGCAACCCGTAGGCCGTGGGATACACTGACCTCGCCTGTTACCCACCCTAACAGTAACACAAGCGCTTAGCCATAACACACGTACTAGGGAAATATCACTTTACTTGTGTGGACCTTTCTACGCCGCAGTCGGTCGATACCCAGCAAAGCTATCATTAAATTTGACCTGCGATTCACAGAAATGAAAAGACAAGCTTAAGAAAGAGCATTCAAATCATCTATCAAAACCCAGCGCGGTTATACTTTATTTGCACCCAACCAGGTCAGTAAATAAAAGGCCGATACTGGGTCTGGACTCGGGGCGACATGGCGCTATCGTGGCAAGGGATGCAAACCCAAGATAGTCTAATTCCGATTTCCGACGACCTGTGGGCGGAGAACAAGATGAGCCAAATTGAACAATATCTGTCCATGCTGGAAAGTCTTCGAAAAAGGTCATTACAAAGCATTAGTTTGGCTCCCGCCGTTTTATTTCTGACGTGTTCTGTATACGCCAACTGCATCACCCTCGGCCTTTTCCAAAGGTTAGGACAGAAGTCAGAACGAGATCTTAATAAACGACTACGGCATTCTTACTCTCCAGCCCGGACACGGGACAATGATAGGATCGCCGGACAAAAGTTCTGGTGGTGTTTTTGTCCCTGCGGATATTAAATGAAGAAAAACAAGAGAGAGAGAACAAAAAAAAAGGAAGAAAATAAATAAGAGAGGGCAGAAACTGGGTTAAGATGGAGGGAACCTGGCCGTTGGGCCGCGCGACGACAGAATCAATAGAACTGGGAGATTAGATGCCAGATGAAGAAAGATTGTGAACATCTTCGGCCATTATGATGTTGCTTGGACCGACTGCTGCGTTTCCGTAATCAAAGGCGTAGGTAGGGCGGCCAGTCTGGGTTGGGGCCCTAGAGACAAGGGTTTTGCCGGGGGAGGGGGGAGGGGTGGGAGAAATGTGAAGAATTGTGGTTTCTGATGCTTCTTGGTGCGCAGATGGGGCAGAGTGAAGACGGGGTGTGTGAGCTGTTCACAATTTGCATTAGTCAATTATTATTGCTATTATTTTTACCGACATCATTTTTTTTCCCTTGTTACTATGAAGATTTCCCTCCAGAACTAAGCTGTCTCTCGCGGCCTACACGGACTTATGGCAGTTTGGGTGATGCAGGATCAGAAACGTGTTGTGTATTTTTATTTGGTAGTTGGTGGGGGTTTGATCGGGGTTGGGAAAGAGTGTGGAAATGGGCGTGTATGAGGCCGAGAGATCGGAAGATCTTGATTTAGGAATCTGTTTTGTTTGTAAAGATTTACTTCATATTGAATCCTCCTTTTTTTATTTAAATGTTATTATGAGACGGCTTTTAACGCAGAAGAGCAACCTAACCGGACCGATGATTGGTGGCGAGGCGGTAAGTGAACCTGAGAAAAGAACCAAAAAAAGGGGGGTGGGCGGAAGAAGACATTTCTTTAGTGTGTTTCGCGTGAAATTTCTAAAATAACTCACTGTTTCGTGTCCTGTTATTCTGTTACATTCTGTCTATCGTATTACTTTTTTTTTTTTTTTTTTTAGCACATTGTGACTGTTATCTTTTCGACGTGCTTTCTCTAAAACTTAAACTCAAACCCTAATGAAGACACTTGACCCCGAGGGAGGGAAGGATGTGTGAGGAGGGGTGAGAAAGAAGTAGAAGGATGGATGAGGAGAAAGGCTTTGCCGAGATGACCTAACAAAGAGAAAGCGGCACCGAGTGCTGACACCTTGGACGACTGACATTGTCCATTAAGTCCGATCTTCAACCCTCTCATTTGTCAGAATACTGCCTATCGAGATCAGCACCGGATTAATCCTACACTGCATCCATCTAACCAGGTCAATAAATCCTTCCACGGTGCCACCGAAACATGCTCTCGACGAAAATGTGCCACTTCAAGAGGTTTTTTGGGAACCACCCGAGGAAGACGATTTCTACCGTTGTATTGAAAAAGACCGTATCTCGCGACCCTAGTTCTTGTTTGTTCCAACTCTACTTTTTTGCACATCTGGGAAATTCGACACTAAACATTTGCGGCTTTTGGTATTATGATAAGGAGTTAGAATAAATCGGAACTGTGAAACAGCTTAATAAGTGCCACAACGCGTTTTAAACCAGTGTCAAAGCGCGCATTTGTTATACCTCTTCTAAATACTAAAAGATCCCCAGTTTTCAGAAAATGGAGATAGAACAAACAAAAATTCAGGTCGCGATATGACCCCCCCCCCCCACCCCCACCCCCACCCCCTCCCGGCCAAAACTAATAAAACATATTTACGGGAGATGCAAAGAAAATATTTCGAGTTGTGCCCCACTTTATCTATTGGTTCATTATCATTTTATGATCACCAAAAGAAACTGTTAATCGTACAAGAACATTAGCCAGATGTAGGGATGGAACATATTAAATTTGATCCTATAAAACGATATTACAAAATGAGTATAATCCAAATTGGGTTATACGGTCTTTTTCAGTGCCACGGCGGATTTGTGTGTATTTCTCTCAGACCTCGTGCGAAGACGGTTTTGTGAGGGCCACAGTGAACTATGACCACGGCGGTTCAGTCTGACGTTAGTCCAGTTGCGTCATAACGTCATCATTTGGTATTCCCAACAAGAACCAATGCAGAATTTGTCACCGCAGTGTACAAGTGTTCTGTCTCCGCTGGCGCCATTTTTGCGAGTGTTGGCTTCTGTGATTGAGCTCCTTTGAACAAGAGCATTGAAAAATGTACAGATTTGAGTATTATCTCCTACTTTTAGACGACGAATAGACCCGGAATTAATAGGGGATACACCAGATGTCAACTGAAGTCAATTGATAGCATGAACTCAGTTTTTACGAAAAGTGGACATAGAACACTTGTGAACTGGGATGACGGAATTTGCTATTCGGATGAGAAATTGGAGGCAGGATGGAATGGTTTCGCTCTCAGCTGACCTTCTCAGTACCAGGGACTGAAATAATCGATATCAGGGAAAGGCATAGGAGTGAAAGAGAAAAATAAGGTCATAGTCATTAGTCCTTCATGCTTTTTCATCGATCCAGCAGTCTGTGTATAGCACTGTAACCCACATTCTCTGGGATACCAAATTAGAACCAATTTGTAGGTCTTTCTACTCGTCTTCAAAATCTCAACCTGCCACTCTTGTCACTCTTCACGTTACTTGTCCGTTCTCTTCTGCTGTCTCTCCATCTGTCAGATCAGTATTGGGTAAGGTGGATCAAAATGTCTCCTTTCACTTCCACTTTCTCTCATTCAATTTTTTTTTTTTTTTTATGGCCGCATCAAATAATTATCTTAGTGTTAATGAGATATATGGATTAAATTTTCTCTCTCTCTGTTTCTTTCTCACTTTCGCATTCTTTCTGGCCCTCACCCTCTCTTATCTTTGGTAACCTAAATTGTCATGCCTTTCCATCTATAGGTCATTCCTGTGCGCAGCACAGCTATCCAGTTCGTTGTAGGTCCCTGTCAGAACATCTTTCCAAATTCCTTCCTTTCTCTTGTCTTTCCATTTTCTCTGTTTTTTGTTGTTTTTTTTTTTTCAAATTTCGACTTTTTTTTAGGTATTTTCTTTGTTTCTCTCCTTCTACACACATTTCTCCTTTCCACCCCTTGGGTAAAAAAATACATTTTTTGTTTTTTTTTAAACCGGATTTATTGATTCTGACAGACAAGCGCCATTACCTATCGAATTCATCTCACAGTCTTAAAAAAAAAAAAGAAGTGATATTTAGACTTCTGCCTTAACCTCCACGCCCCCCTCCCTTGTTTCAGACACTCTCCCCCCCCCCCCCATCTCCAAATTGTGGGTCCCATCCCCATGTTTTTTCTTTCTCACCAGCTCTTCACTCCGTCTATTTCCTCTTGCACCCCCCCCCCCCCCCCATTTCCCAGACACACACTTTTTTTCCCCTCAGTTTCTTGCGTTCACACTCCAAGCATTGATGATTTAAGGACGTTTGGCCTAGCAGTAGTGGTATTAGCAGTGGTAGTGGCAGTAGCACCAGGTGCTGGAAACACCATCGTCATTAATCTGAAGTGGCGCCTGGTACTAACAGAGACTTGTCATTACCCAGCGGCCTGCATTATGACGTAGGCTCTAACCAATCTCTCAGCGAAAACATCGGGGGGTGGGGGAGGGGGGGTGAATCGAAAAGGAAAGAGAGAATCTGGGGAAGACTTGGACTATACAATGCGGAAACATTAGTGAAATATCAGTGAAACATTAGTGAAATATCAGGTAGAAGCAATTTGGACAAAGTAGCCGAAATACTCATAATACATCAGATTTTTTGTCACCAACTTGTAAGGTCCCAGTTACCTGAAGAAGACAGAGAGAATCTGGGGACAACTTGGTGTATACAGTGCAGAAACATTAGTGAAGTGTCAGGTAGAAGCAATTTCGGCCCTGTAGCCGAAATACTCGTATTACATTAGATTTAATTTCTTTGTCACCAACTAGTGACCAGTTCCAGAAAAAGTGGAAGGAGAGAGAGAATCTGGGGAAGGCTTGGAATATACAGTGAAAAAACATTATTGGAATATCAGGTAGTGGCAACCTGGGCCATGTACCCGAAATGCTCATAGGTTTCTTTGTCACCAAATAATATTGTGGCCCATCCCTGAAAAAGTTATTTTGGCGGTGTCGCCAACGAAGACGTTCTTGTTTCTGGCCAGCTGCTGGCTAAACTTAATCCTAACCCTGGCCCTTACCCGAGAACTTGCTCCCCTCCAAAAATTGCATGCAGATGGTAAATTGGTAATGGAAAGAAATTTCTTGTATGTTTTCTCATGAATACACGCATTTCTTGTGGACAGAGGTCAGACAACTTCCCTGCTGGAGTTGGATTTTAGACTGGACATTTGCAAAGGCACCAAAAAAAAATTTGATCCGCTGACAGGGTAATCGCCCACTCGCTTGCTCGTACCTGTTCTGGGCATTGGATGTTTCCAAGTCAAAAACTGTGTCCCTTGACTCACTGGCGTCACTAGCATCCCCGAAAGAAATTAAAAAGCACCATACGGCTGTCCTTCGCCCTCCCCTCTGTGTCCATACTGATAAATTTATGTCCTCAAATTTAGCCTGAAACTGTATGGAGAAAAAGTTAACTTTTAGCGTTTAGATCCAACCGCCATCTGAGTTTTAGACCTTCACCATGCTGATCTGGGCAAGAGTTTGCAAAGTTTATGGAAGAAAAGGAAAGAAAAGAAAAGCTACGCGTGTACATCAAATTTTGGGGTGTTTTGGAAAGGGGGGATGGGGGCTAGTATTGTTAGGCTCCGTTCTGCTCCACCAAGAGGGAGGCAACGTTATGTGCCACCGGTGTTAGTTTAAAATATCCTCCCAATTTTTTTTCCACTTTCCCCCATAACGAATTTGCCACGGACTAATAAATTTAGGAAGCCGAGAATACAGTAGTTAGTCGCGTTATGATCCGTATTTATGCTAGCATTTTAAATGTTTGCTTTTTTGTTTTTAAGCTGTCCTAGATAATCTACAGTATGTGTAATAATGTGTGTGTATTAGCCAAGCGTTATTTTATTGTCTTGTATTCCAAGGCGTTTTGCGGGTTCGCCAAAGTGTTCCTCATATTAGAGGCAGCTGTCTGATTCCTCACAGTTCGGTTATAATGCTCATCTCATGCCTAATAATAGTTGTTGTTGTTTTTGTTGTTGGTTTTTTTTTGCACATTATTTAGAGCTGAAGATGCAATTTGATGGGGTCTAGCTTTAGTCCAAATAGCATAAACAAATTAGAGTTAGTACCGTAATGGAAATCATGAGCGTGGTTTAGTGGGATTTCTTTAAAAATGCATTCATTAAATCGGTTCAGTATTTTATAACCAGCTTCAGACATCATTATCCTAGTATAGTTATCCTGCATGTATTCAGATTTACAATGCATGTGTTTTACGTCATCACAGTGCACAGTTTCCAATGTCGTCATCCATTTCGTTTGTTACAATTACTGATTTGATTCTAACATTCGTGAACGGGGCAGCAGCGATATTTGAGATCTGTGTCTTCATTCATCATGTCGTTTACGTCATCATCATCAGCGTATCTTGCATGAAACGGTGTTTTGTTAATTTTTGCATCCCACTATCTTTTTTTTTTTTTTTTTAATTCTCTGTTAATTGTAACCCTTCCCAATATTAATAATAATAACTCAACTGATATTTTTGCTTGATGAGTGAAGTACAGAGACTTATTACACATGAACTGATGAATGAAACACCGGTGAATAAAAATATATAACTAGCTTGCATACGATTGGCTAGAATGTTATGAGTAGAAGATTTCCATTTTGCATTTTGCTGAAACAGTTAACCCCGCCTCCCTTCGTTATTGCCCAATGTAAGCCCATCGCAAGCCTCACAGTGTAGCAATGATCGTTTGTTGGATCGAAGAAGTACTGAAAATTATTGAGACATAACTCAAAACTATGTAGTTTGTTCAGATTGAGAAATTGTGGTTCATTAATTTCATTTTTAAGCATTGCTAAGTCTGGAAATTGGTCGATAAACGGAATATACCAGCAAAATGAATATAATATTTGTAATTTTTAATGGTGTGTGGCAGGAAAATCTTGTACTGAAAAAACTTGTAGTCATATACGAAAATTCTGGACTGTTGTTGATATAGGCGTAGAAAGGCAAAAAAAAATCTATTTTAGATTCAAATCTTGAGCGGTTTTAGACTAATGTTAAGAAAGAGAAATTAAATAGGAGAAATATGTTACCTATTGTATTCATCGCCTGCTATTGTTTTGTTGCGTTGCAGTTTGCTTTTCTTTTTTAATTAATCAGTTTGCCAGGCTTTTTAGCACAACATTGCAGTGTTGTTATACTGAATAAAAGATTTTAATTCAAAGCGCTTACTTATAATACAGTGTCTCTTGCCCAAAGAGATCTCAGTGATTCTAGAACAACTACTCTGACTTGGTGTGGCCCCTGTATATATTACATAGTTGATAAATATTCATTAATTAACAGTAGTGTCATACCTTACAGCTCCGTTAAACTTTGCAAAGTGTTAATTGTCCACTCCCAATTCATCCACTGAAACTTACCTTTATCGTGAAGTTGGTCATAGTATTGATTACGAATGGGGCCTTTTTAAACAAAGATTACCTTCACAAGAAATTAAAAAAATAAGAATGGAGGCCCAGATGGGTGGAACGGGGGCGGGGGGGGGGGGGGGTTAGCCATTAGGTAACAAATAATCGTGATACTGAAATATTCCCGATCAGTGAGCCCCCAGATCAGTATATTATTAAGGAGAACGGGTAAATTAGTTCATATTGTTCAGTCACAAAGTTACATTGACATAGTAAGTTCAATGGGGAATATTACCCAGCGACATTTAAAAAAAAAAAAAAATGTAGGGAATGCGGCAGCAAACGGCAACTTGTCCAAAATGTGTGATGTGATTACAATAGATTTGAGGAGGCCATGTCAGTGCCCGCATACAACATAAACAGAAAATGCATTCGGATCTATCTCATTTCCATCTTCAAAGGGAATATTTTTGAGTACCATCAAAGTAACATCGAGCTCAACATTAAGTTTTACCCCACCATCAAAAGACTTGTTGGTGTTGAATCCTGTGGCGTTTTGGATTTGTCGTGATATGTTATTTCCAGTTGGCAAAACAACAATTTGTGGCTACTGGTCGCAGCTGGTACCAATTCTTTGATTTAAAAAAAAAAAAAAGTCAGGACAAGTGTATAATAACAACATGCAAGTTTTTATTAAAAGTAGCGGAAAACCGCGAGGGTAACATGACTCCCTAACTGCGTAGTGGTTTGTTTCACCTATGTCACCCAAAAATTGTCATGCATTCACCTTCAGTTCGGTCTGCCTATTAAAGCATGATAATAAGAGGTACGTCAAGTTGCCGTGTTCATTATTAGTAGTCTTTGAAATTATAGATAAAGAAAGGAAGAAACGGCAATACATAATTATGATAAATATTAGGCTGTACGCCATCTTTGATATTCACACGATGTCCTAGCGAATGTCATATGCTGAGCTTTGCGATGCCCCTTGAACCCTTCCTACATGCATTAGATAAACTCATATTCTCCAAGGAATTTGCCGCAAGCCATAATTATATACAATATGCATGAAATATGCAACTACTATTCTTACACCGCTTCCATTCAACAATTAACGAAAGTTGACAGCATCAGAGCATATTTTTTTTCTTTCTTTGCTTGTTGCCAGTGTGGTCAGCGAGGACTCACCAAAGTGAATGTAGCTCTCTAGTTCCCGTGTCGTGGCAATGTTTGATAGCTCTAGGAGGAAAAGGAGGATTTAGCTGGGTTCATGCAGTGCAAAGGCGGTACCCATTTCAGAGTGCAGGCGCTGTTAATTATTAATGTGTTTCATTTCTTGTAATGTGATTTTTCTTTCTCTCCCCTTTTCAAAGCCGATACGAGATACGGCTGTTTGCTGATTAGTTGCCGGTTCATTCAATATATTGTCGAATTTTTATTTTTCTTTCATTGATATAGCGGAACATTCCACATACAGCAAGGTACGCTGGGCACTGGCATTTGTCACAAGAAAAAAAAAATCTGAAATCGAATATACTAGGTAGAGCCTTTCTGAATATTTCAGTTTGAAAAACAAAAACAAATCATGTTGCAGTAAACGAGTAGCAAGTGTCGTATAATTGCCTATAGAGTTTTTTGTTTGTTTTCAGTAGAGAAGCGAAAACAAAACCCCCCATTTATGAACTGCACAATTCTACGAAAGGAATCTTTATATGGAGAGAATTTGTTCGTGGCAGTTTTGGCCTAGTCAGATTCCTAAAACTGTGACAGGAATCAAAAGAGGTGAAAACAACCCCCCCCCCCCCCCCATTTACGAACTGCATAACTACGATAGGAATCTTTATAGAATTTGTTCGTAGCAGTTTTGGTTCAGCCACGTGCTGGAGGAATTAGAATTTAGACGCCACAGTGTACCATGTCGGACTGGAGGATGAGTCTTTAAAACATGCGTCACAAAATGTCCCAAAGTAAACACATTGAGACGATCGTCACCCACTTCCATTCCCAATTTCAAAATTTTGGTGAGTCTTCGCTGTGCCGTTGTTGCTATCAGACGTTCGGAAAATCGTGCCATAAAACGTTTGCTACATTTCGCACTTTTATTCTTCTTTATTTTAGACTTTTTTTTGATTTTTTTTTTTTTTATATAAATATAAAAGATAATGGAGGAAATGAATGTCTGCATCGTATGTCTTTTGTGCTAGTGCTCACATACAGTACAATAACAGTTACGGAAGTCGTAAAATTCTATCGCTTGGCTTAGCTTAGCTTTCATTGGATGTTTAATTTGTATGCATATTACTGTTAGTTTTTGTTACCGCTAACATTTTTGTTTGCAAACACAAAACACAGTTGACACTTTATTTTTTTTTCTCTTTGACCATTATTAGTTACATTTATATAACAAGGACAACAAAAAAACTAACTAACATAATTTGAAGATTCAGATTATATAACCCGCCCTTATGCAACTTCCTTTTCTTGCAAAAAGAGGTCTTTGTTTCATTTTGAAAGTGAAACACAAATGCAAATTCTTACCTTTTTTTTTCCCCGATCACTGAGATTATGTGACCCCCATCCCCCTCCCACAATTTTTTTACCCCTCCCCCCTTCGTAATATGCCATATTATACATTGTTGGACATTTTGTTTTTTCCTTGCTTACCGGTGGAGTAACATGTAATGGCATCAGGAATCTCTAGCCTGGTCACACGCAGTACAGACCAGAATTTGAGTTAGTTGACAGTTATAGTTGACAACCTCACTACGATTTTTCGGGAGATAGAAATATGAACGAGAGAAAAAAAAAAATTCCGCTTGCGCGGAATGATAACAAGTAGTGTGAAAAGGGCGGCAATTTAGAGATTTGACATACTCTCAAAACCTGTTAGAGATTATTCTTAGGCTGGTAGCACACTGAGTCGAGTACGTTTTGCGTCCGTTTCGAGTCAGCGCGGGAGGTATCTCTTTCCGGCAGCTGACTCAAGACAGCTTTGACGCGCCCAAACTAGTGAGACAGCCTCGTTTCAGCCTTGCTAACCCAGCGGACGAGGTCCTGTTAAACCACGTCATTCACATCTCACACTGAAACTGATAGAAAACATGCTCGACTCAGTGTCCCCAGCCTTACACGTGCAGTGTGTTTTGTGAATTTAGCATTATTCTCTCCCGTTGTTACTTATTGCGACTAAATAAGAATTGAATCGTGCCATACGAACCTATACACGACTTGCTTTTTTTTTTTTTGCTTTTTAAAATTTACATAAGATAACATTTCAAAACTAACAAGGTGCATTACTGTAACATTCTATTCGTAAGTTGAATGTAGCAAATTACATACACATTTTTTTTCTTTCTCTTTGGTAGCACATTTTTCCAAAGCAATGCTGCCATGCCTGTGTATTTTACTAGCCGCCAGTACTTGCAGTTTTACAGTAACCGTCAACAACTACACTTATTACCGTAATCACTCACTTGTTTCATTCCCGGTAATACATTTTTTTCGTTTTAAATTTGACGTTTTTACAAAATGATAAACCATGTAATATGTGTTTTGGCTTTTCCTGTGTTTTGAGTATTACTTTTCACACAATGATCTTTTTTTTTTCTACATCATAGCTCTCATTCATTTTTGTACTTCCTTCATTTGTCTTCTTTTTCTGAAATAAAAAAGAGAAAAATTCTTTCGCAAAATGCAGTAACTGCACGTTTTTTTAATGAAACATTGCC
Source organism: Onchidella celtica (assembly GCA_963931925.1). Taxonomy (NCBI): domain Eukaryota; kingdom Metazoa; phylum Mollusca; class Gastropoda; order Systellommatophora; family Onchidiidae; genus Onchidella; species Onchidella celtica. Next base: position 13,478,591 of record OZ007579.1, on the reverse strand, counting down.
ATTGGTTAGCACAGCCATATACGTCACCGGTGTTGGTTTGTATTTTTTAACGGAAAATGTTGCTAAGTTGATTGTGGTTTTTCTTTGTTTATATGTCGCTTTTTTTTTTTTTTTTGAAGACTATCGTGTACGTATAATTATGTAAACATTACGTATGTCAACCATGTTGTTTCTGCTTCATATTTCCATGCGCCATGTGTATATCGAAATCAGGCACTTTCGATGACTGATGTATCTTTTTTTTTTTTTTTTTGGCTTCCCCTCGCCTTTTTCCTTTGACATCTTTTCATCCCAATCCCCTGTCCATCTTTCATTTTTTTTTATTTTTCGTTTTTCGTTTCCTTTTTTTTTTTTTTTTAAATTCTCTGTTCCCTCAGCAACGTATCACGACGTACTATTTATTCATCGCGTTGCTGCTAAGGTGATTTATTTCCCATTGATACGATGACAGCCACACGGTTGTCATGGAAATGTACAACTACTACTATTTATTAGATCACTGATGGATCTCATGTTTTATAGACGGGTGTTTTTTCATTCATTCATTCATTCATTCATTCATTCATGTTTTTGTTTGTTTTTTTCTATGAATCAAGAAATAAATACGCGTCTGTACTGTAGATACTGATTGGATGTATGCCATGCCTTTTTTGTTTTCATTCATGATTTTTTTTAGCCTAGATTTTTGTTTTGTTTGTTTGTTTATTATATATATGTAATCCTTGAGAATAATTATACTAAATTGTGTGGTTAATTTCGTTTTTGTTTTGTTTGGTTTGGTTTTTTTGTTGTTTGTTTTGTTTCTTCAAGGGAGATGACAATGTTGGTGTATTCATTATGTTAATGGGTTCAAATCCTCAGCCTGTGTTGTTGTTTTTTTTTCTTTATTATACGATTATTATTATTATTATTATTGTTTTCCTGCCTCTTGTATGTTTTTACGAGTGACACGTCTTTGTTATATTACTGTTATTACAACCATTGATGACTATCGATATATGGATATAACATTATTACGTTCAGGTGATGATCAATATTTCAAACCACCCCTTCCCCTTTCCCGAAAACAACCAACAGGAAAGAAGGGGCAGCTGTTTTTAGCCTGGCTCCCTCCCACCCCCTCTTTGTTGAATACGATGGCCACTTCTGGTGACACGTATATTACATATTGTTTAGGTCTGGGGGGAAAAAGCGCCAAAAGCTGGACGAGTCCAAAGTCAGCGTAGCCGGAAGGGGTGTCAGGTGGAACAAAAACCTTCTTCTTTCCTCGCGGTTGGTAAATTACTGAGTGCACAGTGATGACATTTCGTGCGGTGTAATATAATTTCTTTACCATTACCTTTTTTCCTTGTAAAATTTGTATTAACGACACTTGCTCGTTTTACTGTTATTTGAATTACCATGTATTGAACTGTGTATCTCTCTCTGTTAACGATTCTGTGGTAATAAGTAGGATTATAATCTTCTATGTATTCAGTACTTTTTGCCAACTCAGGTAGTTTCCTGCAAAATAAAATGTCCAAAAATTATTGTCCATGTACTTTGGAACATGCACTTTGTAAACTTATAAGAAAGCAAAGTAAAGGTGGGACAAAAACTCGTCCTTCGTTCTATGATGAAAGTATAATTACCTTCATTCATTCACAGTTTTATATCTTGTGATAGGTCTTAAATTGGTTACGGTACGTAAATTCTGAGATCATGAGATGCGCGGTGATGTCTGACGTCGGAATCGACATAGATCTATGTAGGTGAAGAGAAAAGTTGATCCTAGTTCCATCTTGAGCTGAAATTTGTGTAGAAATGTTTTGCCTGTGATGTGAAACGCTGATGTATTCAAGAAATCAACTGGTCTTCGTTTAAAGGAGCAAATGCGGCTAAATTAGATCAGTTTGACACTGGGTCTGTATTTAGGTTTTTATTTTTCAATGCGAATAAAGAGGCTTCTTCGATGGGGCGAAATTTTGTCTTGGTGTGTTATGTCAAAATGAAGCCACGCAACCACAGGGGCTCATTGATCGTGCAAAGAAAGCGCGGGGTCATTCGGTTCCTTCTTAATCACGCTCGAGTGTGTTTCGGGGGGGGGGGGGGGGGGTTGGACGTGGCAGATTAAATTTTTGGAATTAAATTTTTTTTTCTAAATTTTATGCCCACTGCTCCTACTGTTGGAACATAATTAAAACGATCAATGTGTATTCTAGCCCCACGCCTTTGCTTGAGGCTAAACCTAAGTGTAGTTTTTGGTCTACCTGATAGGGGGAAAAACAAAGATTAAGCCAACTGATTTCTTTTTTTCACTACTTGTGCTTCGTTTGCGTTTGACTTTCAATGAATGCATTTTTTATTGTTTTTTATTATTATAATTATTACTTTATGTACTGGCTGTTATCATCATCAGGGATAATTTTTTTCCTCAAGTGATTTTATGTAAAGAAAGAAAAAAAGACACCACACCAGCACACGCACCGACTTACACACCAACCAACTACCACTTTGCACCTTGTTAATGAATGTTCACGAACATCGCCTTGCTTCTACTAATCAGGTTTTAAGTTGCAATGTGATCGGGGAAAAGGTGGAGAGTTTGGAGTCCAGTCGCAACTTTTCGGGATACGGACCGCAACGTGGCAGTTATAGTACCATTTTAATTGTGATTACTACGTTATACGGTCCGTATCTCGGAAAGTTAGTTCGGGCCGCGGACTGTCTACTGTAACGCTTGTGACGTTTGTGGTTATGGGGACATGTTGTTGTTCACTACGAATGACGTTAGCTTTATACGGAAAGCTGTACATGCGTTGAGACCTTTTCTTGTGTAAGTGAGTGTTCGGTTAATTGCATTGTTTCGTTTGGAACAGCTCCAATGAGCTGTCTGATAACGATTCTCGGGCGCTTATAAAAAGATGTTTATAACCGGATGTGAGCAACAACCCTGGAGTTTAAAAAGAAAAAAAAAAAGTGTGTCGTGGATTTGGCTACAAAATCTAATCCCGAAGCAATGAATTTCCAGGAAGTCGCTCGGAAAATTCATTTAAATGCAAAGGGAGTAAGATCTCGTCCGTTTACAATGACACGGTTCTGTTTCCACTTTTTGGTTGAAGTGAATTACGCACTACACATTACTTCCACAGGCCGTCTCCATTGTGTATCAAGTGGATTCGGTGTGTAATTTGTAAGGTTTACTAGAAAGGAAAACAGTCTATCATCAATTTCTCAAAAGGTCGATGTGCACTGGTGCATCTGCCTTGAGCAGTGTAATACAGCGCAGAAAGCTTTATTGTAGAGGTGGACGTCATTCGCTGGGAACAAACAAATGCCGATGTTTTGTGTGATTTGAAAGTTTTAGTACGGTATTTTAATTCATCACGAAAGTAAATGCTTTCCTTTACTTTGCCACTGAATTATGTCCGCTCGCATATGCAAGCTGTAGCGAATGCCGACTGTTTTGAGCACGTTGTCTCCTTCAATACATATTATTAATATTTCTCTTCTTGACTCGGGTATGATTTTTTTTTTTTTTTTAAGTACGGACACAAAGAATTTTTTTAAATAAAATATATATTTCATTACTACTACCTCTGCTTGCAGTTTAGTGCCATAGCATTATTGCTACTTCATGCGGGTTCTTTGACTTGTGTTCAGTTGCCAAATGACCAGGTGTTTTAGCGTAAATAATTATAAGTATCTGTTGTGGTCTTGTGGACATTCTGTGCCCCCACCCACCCAGGAAGCAAGATATATACCAGAATGGTAGTTACATCCGTATTAGGTTTGGTTTGGTACGTGTGCGTCCATGCAACCCGAAATAGAAGAAGTGCGTCAGTCGAAAAGGAGATGTATTTTATTATTTGAAAGATAGAATGGTTTCAGATGAGATTGAAACGATTGCAGACTCAGCTGTATACCACAGAACAGGGCTTCGGTTGAGTGGTACTGATAGAATAGCATGTAAGGTTTTATATGTGTGAGATTTTATCTATCAACATTGCTTTGAAAGTGAAAACTTGAGGGACAGTTCCCAAACGTCATTACGGGTAAATGTTGATAATTATAGAAACAGTAAAGGACCAAACATGGTTACCGGGTATCGCGTAAGGTCGAAAATAGAGATTGGTAAAATGACTGGAGCTTCTTTTACGAGGTTTTCAAGATTTCAAACGGGAAAAAAAAAGAAAACGTAAAAGGCGCAAATTGACCGTTATCATGCCAGTGCGCCGTTAAACTCAAACTCAGTTTCAAGATTTCAATCATCATTTACAGAATCAGTAAAAAATAAATTTCATCTCCTTTATCAAAATACAAGATCAAATGTAAACAGAAATTCCCCTCTGTAGTTGTTGTTACGTGACTGAATAGTCACTATATTATTTCCACTCCAAGACAGTTTTTGTCGGTGAAGTTGGAGTGTAATGTTTGGCAAGACCTTAACACTTAAATATGGCATTTTTTGATGCAGTTTAGGGCATTGGACATTTTTTATTTTTTTATTTAGACCTGCTTAGAAAGAATCAATTTTTTACTGGTATGACACCTATTACAGGAATTATGCCTGCGTCAGAAATTTTTCAGTGTTTTTCTGTTAGAGCCCATACTTTCGGGGAACGGTATCTTGTAGTTTGGTTTTTTAGAAAATGCTACAGGCTATATTCTCACGTGGCATTATTTGTTATTACTGTTGATTGTTTCCGTAAAAAAAAAAACATCCATTTTTGGCGGAGTGATATCTTGTAGTTTGGTTTCATAGAAAATGTTACAGTTCATTGTCTCACATGGCACTATTTGTTATCTGCAAAGCTACTGTTTCAGTTGTTTCTGTCAAAATATCCATTTGGCGGAGTGATATCTTGTAGTAGTTTGGTTTCATAGAAAATGCCTGTAGTCTCACTGCACTTTTTGCCTACAAAGTTGCTGTTTATAATTTCCGTAAGAATATCACTATACTGCGGAATGATATCTTGCAGTTCGGCTTTATGGAAAATGCTGGGGACCTACAGTTTTGTTGCATTCAGTGGTAGATTAGTTGACTTTTGTGTGTGTATGTGTGTGTGTGTTGTTGTTTTTTACTTTACGTTTTCCTGTTTAAATTATGAGGGAGTGGTGGCATTTGAAATTGACGAAAGCTGGTGTAAAGTGGTTGTATAGTATTTCGCATGGTGTGAGCGAGCCCTTTACCCAAATTTGGTATGTTTTGATGATGGTGTCTGAGAATGGGGAAAAATGCCGTAATGTTATTTTGTTAATTTTGTTTTGTTTCGTTTCGTGTTTTTTTTTTTTTTTTGGCTCATATATAACGATACATTATATATATTATATATAGGGAATAAAATGCTTACATTGTCATAACTTTTACAAAGTTTTCATCATGTAATCACAGTTACGATATATGTGTATGCTCATGGACATAATGCTGTAAAACATATTCATGTACATATACACACGACATATATTTTCTTATTTCTGTTGTGCGCTAGGAGTGCCTTGCACGACTCAAGTATACACGGCTTTTGTTTCTTCTTTCATTCTGTCAACTATTCGTTTTTTTTTCCTTTCCCCTACTATCTTCTTTCATTGATGATGAACTCAGGAGAAAATTAAATAACAATGCATAACATGAAGCGTTGGTGTCGTTTCTTTCATGTGAAAGAAACATTATAAATGATAATTTGTATAATTAAATTTGTATTTGTTTCGTTGTTGTTGTTGTTTTTTTTCAATGTATAAAAACTTAGACATTCAGTCTTTTTATCTGTAATGTTTGTTACCCGTAACAAAGCATAACAATAATGGTATTTTTTATTATTCATCACTATTATTACCCTCTCCCCCATTAAAAAAAAACACACAAAAAAAAAAACAAACCATAAATCAGTAATCATTATGAAATAAACTTCCTTGTTGATATGGACACCTTAGATCACATAGAAATCATTGCTTTATTCAATGTCGCTTCCTATGAAGAATGTGGGTATTTAATTTGTTTTCTTTGTGTTAGTGTTTTTAGTGTTCAATCATGTCCTTTTTATCTGTTTTTTCCATTTAATACATTTTTTCAAGATGAAATTCGAGGTTCTAATGTCATTAGACCTACATGTCAGATTAGTGCTAGGTTTTCAATCCTGGGTCACGAGAATGGGGAGAAAATGAGATTTTGCTCATGCAGTACAGAGAAATTTCTTCAGTTTTTTTTTGTGTTTTTTTTTTGTTCTAATTAATTTTTGCACACAAGCGAGCCAAAATTTTAGGAAATTGATCCCACGTTATTTTGGAGTTCAGAAAACAGAAATATAAGTTTAAAAATAATACAGTCAAATGCATTGCTTTATGAATATGAAAGTAAGAAAGAAAGAAAAAAAAAGTGATTCACAAATTTTGATCAGTTACAATCAAATCACCACAGCCGTAAGCGAGCACCGACCAGCAGTAGAAGTTGATATTGTTAAGCAAGAAACGTTTTGTCATGTCCATACCGTATGTGGAAATTCAGAAAGACATTGACTGTAAGTGGTAACGAGTACATGCTTTCTGGACGTTAATTGGCAAAATAATAACTATGAAACAAGAGCCATTGGCCTGTTTTTGACTGCTGGACTGTGTACGAACGTAAATTTGTTCATGTGTGGGATGAGAAAACATTCAAATGAAAGCAAGCCAGTCAGTGGTCACAAAGGTGTTAAGAACTGCTAGAAATGTCAGCACGAAGACATTGGTTCACCCAGAATGGAATTGGAAATGGAAACTGCAACAGCTAATGTTTCAAACCAGGTGTTTTGATGAGCTCTTTTGCCAGTTTTTGAACTAGGAATATTGGCACGTAATGTCTTCTGTAGTGTCTTCTGTAGTGGTCGCTCGTCACCGTATTTGATTAGCTGAAAATCAAAAGGTCCCAAGAGGTGACTTGACCTAAATAGTGACCCGTGTCCCTTCAGATAGTCGATACAAAAAAGAACAGCTTTTTCAAAAGCTTGAACCTTCAAAAGAGACCCCAAAAAGAAAAAATCACATTGCAAAATAAACAATACTAAGTAATGGATTTTGTGAACACTTTCCAAATCACATTGAAAAATAACGATACTAAGTAATGGATTTTGTGAACACTTTTGACTGGTACATGTAAATATGGACTTGCTGTGGTGGGTCTGTTTGTGATGACCTGTTGATATTTTTTTTGCATTTATTTCTTGAAATTGTTAGCAGAGATTTGATACTTTGCTGCAAAGAAATGGGGACAAATAGTTTGGAATCTGAAGTAATTTGACATGTAAATTCAAGTTCATTGTGTATTTCAGCTGTTACAATTGGACTGTGGTATTTTTACATAGTAAAGTACAGCCTGGTGTGTTACTTAGTAAGCTATTGCTGAACAATTCAATATTTTCTCTATAATTATGGTTTTGTCATTTCACCACGGTCCTTTACAATAGACATAGATTTCATGCTAGGTGTTGTTTTTGTTTTTTAGTTTTGTTGGGTTTTTTTTTTTTCTTCTCCCATCCCGTAATACACTTGTTGCACATCTGGGTCATGTGACATTAGATCTATTTTGTCAAACTCAGGAGAATCTTAAATTATACAGTTGAATTGATACAAATTTTAACATAACAAACTCAGGTGTTACGCTTTGTTATCAAATTGCTTCATATAAAAATGACCTCCTTCACAATTCAAACGCTCACCCCATGTCTTGCCCTCATACCACTACAATCTTCAAGTCATCTTTTATCATCTGCATTTTTTTTTTCCTTCCTCTTTGTCAATGTGAGCAAAATATTTCCTTTTTTTTTTTTTTATTATTGTACTCTGTATTTATCTCACTTAGGGGCCCGTTTGGGGAAATAGAAATTAAGTTCGTTGTTTTGAAGTTTAATTTTTTTTAAAGTAAAATAGAACTGATCGTTTTTATTTCTGTGCCTACCCCTCTTCTGCTCCAATGTCACAATTCCCTCTGGCGTATGTTCTTCTTATTATTATTATTTATATTATGATTATAGTATTATTATTATTATTATTATTATTATTACTAATACTATTATTTATTTATTTTTCCCTGGAAAGGAAGCTTTTCCTATTTATTTCAGAAATTAAGCGTAGACGTGTAAGTGCACAAGTGTTTATTTATATATATAGTAAAATAGCAGTTTGTTGGTTTTTTAATGAAAAATTCTGAAATTCAAAGGCCACAAATATGTTATATAACTAGTGTGGTAGTAGAAGAAAAAAAAGCATTGTTCAGGGCAGAACCACACTGTTTTACAGACTTCACGCTTAAGCAGCTAAGTATTTTTGTTTATTTCTTGTTTTGAAACATGATTGTAGAAATATTTATAAACAGTTTTGGGTTGTAAAGTACTGACATGCACCAGTCACATGAATTTGATGCAAGGAACCCGAAGTGACAATTGTGGGTAGAAATTTAAATATCGTTTGTACATGTTTGGTCAAGAACCTTTTTTACCTGCCCGTTTGTCAGACTAGGGTTTGGATTTGATATTTTGTCACAATCTTCTTAATTTTTTATTTATTTTTTTTTTTGTCTGTAGGTCAGAGGTTATTGTGAATATGGTGGGGATGATGGGATTCATTTGTTGGTTTGTTTTTTTTTCAGTTTATTGTACATTTTTTTTTCCAAATATTGTCAATATTTCCAACTAGATTCGTAAACAAACGGTATAAGCAGTTTTACTGTAATGGCCCTACATCTATGTATATTCAGAGTACGGGAAATACATTATTCCCCCCCCCCCCCACCCCCCCCCCCCCCCAAAAAAAGAATCTGGAGATTCGGAAATACTGTAAACTCTCGGGACGAAACATGTACGGTTTTTATTATTTTAAATTTTTGTTCCAGTTTAACGTTTGTGGTGTATTTTTATGAAAGCAGTTAGAGAGTTCCACTATCTCCTCAACATTTTATTTTTTACAAAAAACTTTGTTTCCGAATCCAGGGGAGCCTATTTACCTCGCCTATATCTTATTTTTGTATTTAATTTATGTATTTTTTTTTAATGTTTAGTTTTGAGACCAGAGAGGTAAATGAAAAGTGACTTGGGGGGAAATTTAGCTGTCTCTCATAGTCTGTTGTTCAGTGCCTCTGTCGCGCCTGCTTCTCGTCAGTAAAACATTCTAAAGTATAATGGTTTGGGAATTTTAAGACCGAAATTCAAATGGTCACATTTAAAAAAATTTTTTTTTTTGGTCATTTACGGAATTCAAGACTCAGAGCTTCTGAACACCTCTTGGAAAATGTTTGGGAGGTTTCTTAGGGCACCCTAAAACAACCACTCAGAAACGATCGTTTGTTTCGTGATGTTATTCATAAAATTGTGTTTCCAGTTATGACTTCAAAGACTATTAATTTGGATCACTTGTCCCATGCAAAGTGCGTATTGGTGTCATTTTAATTTGTTGGCAGTGATCACTTGTCCCAATGGAGGAAAATAGATTATTTTGGAACATTGGTAATGAACGTTGATGAAATGCAGGTTCTTTCAGTTGAATCAAGGATGTATGCTTCGTGGATACCATTGAATGCTTCGCGGGGAAACAGTTGAAGAGAATCAGGCGATGTTGTTGAAATTTTAATTGAAAATTACAGCTCCATCATGTATAAATATTATAGAGAGAATATATGACAAAGACTCGAAGTGGGAGTGCTCAGAATGGCGTCGTGGTTATATGTTGAAAAATAAGGGCATTCACTTGTGACAAAGCCTGATAGTACGAGTTGAATATTTTTGTAGACGGCAGGAAGGCGCCATTTCTGAATGAATGCCGAGCGCTTTATCTGTAAGAATTGATGTTTCTACATTATGATGAGCATTTTCAGTTGCAGTTGTTGTTTTTTCTTGGAAACGAAAGTTTTACCTGACAGAAGAAGCAGGCGCTTCAGATGACGTATACATTCTTTGTTATTTTTTTCCTGTGTCATATTTGAGCCGCAGTGTAGGAGTCAGGCATCGTATAATTTAATAATCTACCTCATAACTTTAGTGTCAAATCAGGGAGGTGCCTGACCCCTCACCGCCAACCGTCCTCATCCTGTTCATTCTTCATCATCTCGATTGCCATTACAAGTGAATGGGTAATTGTGTTATTTTTAAGCTGTTCGCTCATTTGCCTCATCTGCATAAATTTTTAAATTTTTTTTTTTTTTTGCATAATTGAATTTTATCTGTAATTTTTCGAACCGTTGTTTTGTTGTGGTTTTCCCTTTATTATAAAACAAAATAATTCATTATCTTTTTTTTTTTTTTTTTTTTTTTTTTTTTTTTTTTCATTTTTTGGTTATGAATGTATCTCTTTTGTTTTATGATTATTATAATTCTTTTTAATTATTATCTGGTTGTTTCTAATTATATTTTTTTCAACGTCAATAAGTGTTATATTACAAAGACAAGAAAAAAAAATGATCATTTTTGGTGGAAATCCTGTGCCGACGACGACAACATACAAAAAAAAAAAAGGTGTCTTGCGTGTTATTCAACGTCAGTTGCTGTATTATCGACGTTTCGTAAACTTCTTCTAAAGCCTAGGGAGATCAAGAACACATCACATCGCGCGCTATTTTTTTTTTTCGCGCTATTTTTTTTTTTTTTTTTTAAATAAATGTTAACTCAGTCGTGAGCTCTGCGCTTATTGGCTTCCAGTGTTGCTTTTTTTGAGCTTTTCCAGGAGAAGTAAAAATTCTGCGAAAAATAATTTCAACAAACAAAGACACCCGTTAAGTCCGCAATTCAAGCCACGAATTTTATAAAAGTAACCGACTTGTGAGCACATTTGAGAACATCCTAAAAGATCAGTTGGTTTGTGTTGGGTTTTTTTCCTCACGGCTTGTAACCAAACACAATGCATGGTTGAAAAATAGGAGGCGAAATCCAAGAAAATTATTGCCAGCCCTTTCCAGCATTATTTTCACGACTTTTCCCCCCTCAACAACCAAATTTGAGAAAAGAAAAGAAAAAGGATATTTATGGCCCAGTTTGGACAAGAGTGGTTGCAGGGTCATGACTTACGAATTTTCCAGCCAAAACGAAAAAAAACAAAAAAACAAGAAAAACCGGTTTTTTAAACACAATGCACGATAATCTTGTCATTCTGTTTGTTTACCCTGCATGTCGCGAGTGAAGCGAAACAAACAACTCACGTTTAAACACACAGTAGATTTGCAGCGTAAAACTGCTGGGAATCATGCCACCCGTATTTCTATTGTAAAGAATAACGGCAGATAAACGGTTTACGGAGCTTTACTGAGATAATAATATATAATTACATGTATCAATGAACCAAATCTGTCCAGAATGCAAATATCAAACATTTATCAGTGAACCGAACTGGTCCAGAATGGAGACCAGCATACCTTTGTCTTCATTGTTTTGTTAACTCTTTGCAAATTTGGCAGAATCGGAACGGGCTGGCAGTTGTAATAATCTGGATTGTGACCCACTTATTTTCCATGCTCTTTGTATCGATCAGAACGTCAGTTTTTGGGCGGGCGTCGCTTCAGCGACTTTGAAAGGTTCATTTTTGTGCTCACGTCGAATAATTACTCACCTGTCAGTTGATTAAAACAAGAGTACAATTACAAACTTCAATAACTTTTTGGCAGTGGCTACCAAGGGATTTGGAACCGGTTTGCAAAACATTATTTTCTTTTGTTTTTTTAAATCAGATATGAGAAAAGATCATTGTTATAGAATGAGCAGATTTTTTTTTTCGGTTCAGTTCTTTTGTAAATTTGATTTAAGAAAAAAAAAGTGTTTTGAAACAACGGACAAACTATTATTTTGGCGTTTTTTCCACCTTAGACTTAAGATGGTCGTAAGTTCCATCATTTGTTACGACCATCAATTTTTACGTGCCATATTTTTTATTTTCTCTCTCGTATGTCTTTGTTGTATTGTGTGTGTTGCTTGTAACGTTATACAAAAAATAAAAGTGCATGATTAGGCCCATTAAAGACTTGCTCTCTTGTCAATAAAAAAACCTGTACATCTTTGTGCGGTGTTCTTGGTTTGAGTTTTAATTCTGTGTACACAAAAGAAACACCCACAGCATCTTATCTGGCTTGGGATGTCACTTGTCTCTTTGTTCTCCTAACCTCGTTCTGTCCTGTTGTTCTGTTATATTCTCTCTATTGTCTTGCTTTTTTCTAGCATGGTGTGACTGTTATTGTGTCGATGTACTTTCTGGAAATTCAAACTCAGATCTCTGGGGCCTCCAGATATTTAACCCACAACAAAACAAACTTCGACGAAATCTTATCCAATTGGGATATTTAACTCTCACAACAAAACAAAAACATAACCAAATAATTTAATCTAGTTGGAGTACTTAACGCTCGATAAAACAAGCAACTTCAACCACATCTTACCCAGTTTCAATATTTAACCCTCAACAGAACAAATATCAACCACATCTTATCGAGTGGGGATATCCCATTTAACCCTCAACAAAACGAACACCAACCACATCTTATCTTGCTGGGATATTTAACCTCAACATAACCAATATCATTTACATCTTTCGAATAGGAATTTTTAACCCTCAACAAAACAACACATCACCCACATTTAATCCATTCGGGACATTTACCCCCAACAAAACAAACACCGATAACATTTTATCTAGTAGGGAAATCTCAGGGGATGCAAGAAACTGAATAACTTTCCTTATCAAACTTAATAGTTACAGTATTTTACCATATTATTTAAGCCTTAGAATGCGACCACCACTTATAATACAACCCGCGGGCTTTCAGAGGCTAAAGCATGCCAAATATCTCAATTTATCTTCTTTTTTTTTTTTTTTTGAAGTCTAATCACGACAGTTTCCCTTAATTTAACCCTCAATAAAACCAACATCAATACTACATCTAATCAAGCTGGAATACATAACAGGCAACAAAACAAAAATCAGCTACATCTTAGCTAGTCGCTGTCTTCCTTGTCCCGCTTTTTCTTTCCAACCACGAGGTTTTCAAGTTCATCTCTAAAGAACAGCATAAACTTTGATGTAATTATTTAAGTTCTTCAAAACTGCCCATTTTACAGCGAATTGTCCACTGTTGACCATTATTTTCCCTTTTCATGTCAGTAACTTGGCATTTGTGGCATGATTAATTTCGCTATATGTCAGTATTTCTTGCCAAGAAAATAAGAATATTTTCCAGAGTGGGCCCACCTACCGTTTTGGCCGATTGCACTCGCAAATTCCACCGAGCAAAAATGCAAAATGTCAAAACGAGCACTCATCTAGACATTTGGCCTTTCAACCAACCAGAAATTATGGGGCGACATTTCAGTTCGTGATAAAACCTGGCATTCCTGAATAGATCACATGACAAAAAGGCAAACCAATTATCGAGGTTTCCGACAGGATAATCACACTGTTTATGTAAACTAGAAGTAACAACACGTCATCAGTTTCTGCTTACATTTGACTGAGAACAAATTAAAAATGTTAAGATAATAAATTTAAATTGAAATGTCACCCTTGCTTGATTAGTCTGTGAAAAATCTGGACTCTAGACATGAATTATTCCTGTATTAATTTCATTTTTAGTTTAAAAAGAAAAAGTATCGTGTGTCATTACGTGTAATAAGGAAAATGCTATCCAATTATTGGCTTGCGCCCGTAAATTAAAGTCTTGAACAAATTGTGCCCTAAGCCCGACCGCAACCAGGCACTTTAATTTCCTACTTAGGTCATCAAAGTGCAGCCGTATGACTTTTGTGTTGTATGTGTGGAAGGGCGTGGTGCAAGGAAGAAGAAAAAAAGATTTTACAGCAAAAAATACAAACACTGTTTAATACATGTTCCAAAATTTCATATATAGAAATTTATACAAATTCTAACTGAAAAAAAAACAATCTATATCGCGACCTTAGCCTAATTCTTATTTGTTCTAATTCCATTTTCTGAAAAACTGGAGATCTTTTAGTACGGGTATGTAGAAAAGGTGTAACAAAATGGACACGCTGACACTTGTTTAAAATGCGTTGTGACACTTACCAAGCTGTTTCACAGTTCCGATTAATTTAAGCGGCAAACGTTTAGCGTCGAATTTCTCATGTTGTGCAAACAGTGGAGTTGGAACAAACAAGAACTAAGATCACACAATGTTTGGCACTAGTTACTGACTAAACCGTGAGCATAAGCTTCAAGCGTTTTAAGATAGGCGACAGCTGAAACTCAGATCATAGCGTAACCGTTGGTAATCCGTAATACCAAAACACAAATTTTTCAAAACATTTTTTTTTTCATTATTATTCATTACGTCCTCGCGTGTTGTCCACTTTCGGCTTATTTTTTTCACTTAACTGCCTTTCTAGAGCGTTCAATTCGGTGCAGTTTTCCCAAACTGAAACGGTGTGTGAAGCGCTCCAATGCGCGTGGGAGACTGTATTTGAGAGAGACAGACATTAACTGAGTATTGGAAAGAGAGAGAGAAGCAGTGTTATCCCAGGCAACTCCGGGAGCTTAAGCTGGTTACACTCAATCTTCTCATTGCCCAAACGGCCACACAGACATTTGACATGCATGAATTCTAATCCTAACACGTCAGAAAGGCATTATTATGTGGTCGTCAATGACATTCACACAGCCTGATATGACACGCCCATCTCTGACAAACCATGTACAAGGAAAAGCTGACTCTATGTTGTCGATAAGCGCATTAACTTTACATGTTCAGTATGTCAAAAGTTCCAAAAACTGCAGCATGACCTGTCAGATTCAACACCTCGGGGGTCTGAGCCAACTGTCCAAAATGACAAAGGAGGTGTTAAGATTGACAAAGGCAGATATTAAGCATCTTCAAGTTTTACGCCTATACCTGGAAAACTAAATGATGCTCGAATGAGGACCGTCGTGCAGGGTCGTGGATTCTTAACCAGTCTATTAAATTTGTCATCAATGTTCACAAATCTGGTGCGATTTGCGTTTTTGCTGTAAACTCTGGTAAATGTAAGCACAGTGAGAAACCTCTAAATTCTTAGCACTGTGTGAAGGCATTAAACTCTTAGCATTATGCGTAACTTCTAAATTCTAAGCACTGTGCGAAACCTCTAAATTCTAAGCACTGTACCATGTAACATCTAAATTCTAAGCACTGTGCATACCTCCGAATTCGAGGCACTATGCATGTCTTCAAATGTAATTCTAAGCACTGTGCGTATGTTCAAACTCTAAGCACTGTGCCTAACCTGTAAATTCTGAGCTCATTACATTGCATATTTTTAAATTCTAAGCACTGAGCCCGTATATGATTCTTAGGCACTGTGCGCACCTCCGAATTCTAAACACTGTGCGTGTCTCCAAATACGTAACCACTTTGCACACCTATAAATTCCAACAATCCCCTTATCCGCGAAAGGGATCATAATTATTATTACCATGAAGGGCATTTTCACAACCCATAATTAACATACGTCTGAAAGACCACAACTGCTTGCATGGCTCAACTGTATTATTAATCCATTTAATTTCCCTCCTGTCCATTGGTAAAGGCAAATGAATTTTAATAATTGCAAAGAAAAGGTTGATAGCACTGGAAATGGAAATTTAGAATGAAACGCAAGGTCGACTTACTTTGGCATGATTTGTAATAGAGAAGATAATTATGAAAGAGAGAAAGCTCAAAATTTGAATGATACACAAAACAAAACAAAAAACGAAAAAAAATACCCATTCAGACAAACTACATAACGACATTATGGCCCAGAAACAAAAAAGATTGCCATGGAAGAAGAAGTCGTGAAAAACGAAATGCTCGAGAAATGCAAACAGACAGGAAGAAAGAAAGAATGAATGAACGAATGAAAGACAAAATTAAGGAAGGGAGGAAAGAGAGAAAGAATGAATGAAAGATAGAAAGAAAAAAGAAAGAGGGAAGGAAAGACGAACGAACGAAAGAAGAAAGAAAAAGAAACCAAGAAAGGAAGAAAAAAAGTCAGAAAGAAAAATGAAAGAAAGGATAAAAAAAAAAAAAGTTAATACATGTAAATCATGAACCCCTGTGAGGACGAAATCACGACGACGACGACGAAGAAGAAGAATGGAAGGTGAAGGATGGTGAACTAATGACCACACCCATTGTCATCCGCCCGAGGCCAGAAACCTCAAGGAAATGAATCCTGAGGACCGCCACACGACAAGTCAAGGAAAAGGAAAGAACAGAAAAAAAAAATGTACAAGGAAAGTTCAATTACAAAATGCATTATGAGGCATAATTTTAAAACTACAATGTTATATAACAAAAAAAACAAAAAAAAAACTCGCCCGATTTTTAACAAGACCTAGATCTAGATCTAGTCCGCTCTCATAGGTCGAATTTGGGTGAAATTTAAATGTGCCTTCTTTTCGACCTGCAGAAGGCTGTTTTTCACATTTGGAGACTTGAAATGGTGGAGAAGTGTTTTTTTTTAGTTTGCCTTTGTGTCGCTAATTTCGTCCCCTCATCCTGTCTTTTCCACGAGTCCATGGCGCGATTACTTTCTGCGATGTGTACGCTATTAGGCAAACTGCTGAGCGCGTATTTCGAATGTTGGCTGGGTGAGTAGGGCATTAACGCGCAATGCGAGTGCAGTGAGGCTTATCTAAAACCAAGCAAACAACAACAAAATTAACCTGAAAGAACGGGCAAAGTGAAGCAGATTCATCCAGATCCACAGAACAGAGATACGACCAGAAGAGATACAAGGCAGGCGTACGTCATCAATTTTGTCTACCCTGTGCCATATTGAATGAGATTGATTGCTCGTAACCGGGCAAGCGGGCAACGACGTTTAATGTAACATCAGATAGTATGTTTTTAGAGAGAGAGAGAGATCTCACTTTCGCCAAATCTCAAAACTAGGTCTCGGCGGTAACAAGAACTGAAAGAGACTGTCTTCGCCAAAGACTGTATACGTGTCTGGTTATTGTGGTTTGTTCATATTTTTGGGTTGATTGAAACTATTTACAGCCCTCTGTAAGCTCTTATTCCCCGAGGAAATGTACAAACAGGTATTGTTTACACCCATCAAGTCAAGTGAAGTTGCATTTCATCCAAATTGGCCGCGCGCATACTTACTGTAGTCCCGAAAATTGGGCTTCTTTGGGTTCTGGTAGTTCCCTATTCTGTGCCCGGAACTGAAACATAGATATTTTTTCCTAGGCAACGCCGGGTACCTCAGCTAGTCTCTCTGATAAGGCCAGGCTTGGGCACGGGACTGGCTGTGGTGTTGCAGCCGCGTCTTGATCTCATGTTCCTATGGACTCTGCAGGGTGCCTCGTGTCTCACGCAGATGTGCACATATTATTTCCATACTTTTTGGCTTTTAAGGTCATTTGCCATCGGACTTTTCATAATCATGCCATCTCACAAAGGTACTAAGTATGCAAGAAAAAAACTACTGGCATGATTCTTGTAAAACAGTTCCATCTGTATAAAAAAAAAGCAGCAAGGAAAAAAAGCACTGCTACGAGGAAGAAATGTGAGTACAGATTAGGGTTGTCACAATTCAATAACTCTTTTACTAACTCACGTGTCTTCTAATTTCAGCAAAATGATATTTCAACCCGTTCTTTGAATGGGTCCTTACACTCGTAATAATAATAACAATAATAGTAAAAACGAAGTACTTCTATAAAGCACCAGTTTCCATCAAGTGGACGCAAAGCGCTTTACAGTGAAATAGTGTCTTTCTCTCTCTCTCTCTCTCTCTCTCTCTCTCTCTCTCTCTCTCTCTCTCTCTCTCTCTCTCTCTCTCTCTCTCTCTCTCTCTCTCTCTCTCTCTCCTCCCCAACTCTCGTTCTCTTTCTCTGATATTATTACATTTACCACAATGTACATATATAATTTCACGCTGTCCAAAACATACAAGGCTTAACGGAGACATTACCAATCAGACAGTAGATATTTCCGATACAGGACTGACTTCAGTTCTGTTTTGAATTTCTCAAATGAACAAATATTTCACCAAAAAACGAAAAAAAAGGTGGTAAACCACAAATGTCGTACATGTTACAGTTTAGGCTATCAGGGTGATTTGACACTGGACTCAATATGGTCCAGCGATCTTACAAAAATACGAGGTAATTCGTGACCTTAGTCCTTCTTTGGTCTATCCCCAGTTTTTGAAAAAAATTAGAGATCATTCGTACATGTAGAAGATGGTGTAACAAATGCACACTCTGTCACTTCATTAAAATGCGGTGTGGCACTTATCAAGCTGTTTCACAGTCCCAATTTATTCTAACTGCTTATCATAGCACTCAAACCGACAACGTTTAACGTCCAATTTCTCAGTTGTGCACAAAGTGGAGTTGGAACAAACAAGAGCTAAGATCGGCAATTAAGAAAGAAAAACTGGGCTCGTCCATGCTGTGAGAAGAGAAGTAAAACACTAAATGGTGCAACATTAATTTTGTGTCTTTTTTTAGGGCAATTATTTTGTCATTTGACTCTTCATGATCTTGCAACACATCAAAGATTCAAAGTAATTAAGAAAAAAATTGCGTTCGTCCATTTTTAATGCCACGAGAAGTGAGTAAACCACTAAATGGTGCAACAATAATTTTTTGGCTTTTTAGGGCGATTTGTCATGGGACACTAAATTCATGATCATGCAAATCTTACCCAGATACATGTAACGAGAATAAAAAACTGGGTTAGTAAGAAATGGCAATTGTGTTCTCCAGCAGTCTACATTAGCATCCGCAGACCCCGCCAATCGAGGGTCCTTCAGAACGGTGCTAATGCCTGGTCTCATTCCCGATTATTGCCAACTCAAACTTTTCGGGGAAAGCGCTCAAAAACAGATACATTACGCCAGAGGTCGACCTGTAGAATGAGCGCAATCGAGTGGGCATGCATTTGACGTATTTGTTGCCATTAACCCCTTCACGGTAGGGAGGCTGATTGAAGAATGTCTTCCCAGAAATCTCATTGCACAGCAGCTTCGTGGCAGGATGAAGGGGGCATCTGTAAAGAAAGTAGGCTCGGAAGATTGAGGGCAGAGCCATCTTGACGCATGGGCACACTGGGCAGTTGACCACGGGCCCCAAGGGTTTAGCCCCCCCCCCCCACCCAACAGCACCCCCCACCCATGCATGTAAATTTACATTGGTTTTCGAAACGGGTACACGGAACCTGTTGCTTTCCCCAGAGGCCATTAATGATGTTTAAGACGGCCCTGATTGGGTTGGGGGTGGGGGCCTGCTAGCATCCATACGTCAATTCGACGTAGATTTGTATACGATTTCAGTAGGTGTTGATAGGATTGCCGTAAGGGCGGGTTCCCTACATCAAACCGAAGTTGGCAGATGTTGTGACTGGCGGATCTGCGTAGGAAAGATGTCATTGGCATGAGTGAACTTGACTTCAATCCTACGAATCGGATATCCTAGGGTTGCTGCTTCGTGCATGAAAAATGTATGAAAAGTGTAAGAAAAATGTATGAAAAGTAAGAAAAATGTATGAAAAGTAAGAAAAATGTATGAAAAGTGTAAGAAAAATGTATGAAAAGTGTAAGAAAAATGTATGAAAAGTGTATGAAAAGTGTAAACAAAAATGTATGAAAAGTGTAAGAGAAATGTATGAAAAGTGTATGAAAAGTGTAAACAAAAATGTATGAAAAGTGTAAGAAAAATGTATGAAAAGTGTAAGAGAAATGTATGAAAAGTGTAAGAGAAATGTATGAAAAGTGTATGAAAAGTGTAAACAAAAATGTATGAAAAGTGTAAGAAAATGTATGAAAAGTGTAAGAAAAATGTATGAAAAGTGTTTGAAAAGTGTTTTAAAAAAATGTATGAAAAGTGTATGAAAAATGTATGAAAAGTGTAAGAAAAATGTCTGAAAAGTGTATGAAAAGTGTGAGAGAAATGTATGAAAAGTATATGAAAAGTGTAAACAAAAATGTATGAAAAGTGTAAGAAAAATGTCTGAAAAGTGTATGAAGAGTGTAAGAAAAATGTATGAAAAGTATGAAAAGTGTATGAAAAGTGTAAGAAAAATGTATGAAAAGTGTATGAAAAGTGTAAGAAAAATGTATGAAAAGTGTTTTAAAAAAATGCATGAAAAGTGTATGGAAAATGAATGAAAAATGTATGAAAAGTGCATATTACGGGAAATTATCGAGCTAGGCACTTTATGAACGACCCCAAAATATAAAAATATAAATGGAAGGAAAAATGGAAACAGTTGGGGGGGGGGGGGGGGAGGGGGGGAGAGAGGTTGCAGAAAACAAAGAAATCAAGGCTTTTGCGTCATAAATATGCGAGCAGTGTGACTCATATCTCTCCATGTCGCAGAAGGAAGAAAAAAAAAATGCGAAACATGGAAAAAGAATGAAATAATGCCGGAGACGACAGGGGAGGAAACCGAGGTTGGAAGTGGAAGAGAGAAAGGGTGAGGAGATTGAGACAGAGTGATTGTTCCTGACAGAGCACGGGTGCATTTGGGATTCTACTTTCTGCAGCAAATACCAGCTGAACTGTCAAGGATGGGGTGGGGGGGGGGGGGGGAGAGGAGATGGAGGTTGTCCTGAGGGGTCGCCAGTGCATTTTCAAAGTTGGGGACTGCGGAGGAAAGGGTCACAGGCAGCAAAAAAAAAATAATAATAACAATAATAGCCAGCTCTGTCTTTCTCTCTCTCTCTCTCGCTCTCTCTTTCTCTCTCTCCTTCTCTCTCTCTCTCTCACTCTCTTCTTCTCACAAGAATGGGTTTCTCTCTCTCTCTCTCTCCCTCTTTGTGTGTTTTATATAGATGAAAGACACACACATACTCTCTCTTTCTCTCTCTCTCTCTCTCTCCTTCTGTCTCTCTCATTCTCTCTGCCTATGCACTGAAATCGCGTCTAAACATGTTTCTCGCTCTGTCTTTGTGTGTGCGTGTGGGTGCGTGCATGTATTAGAGAGAGAGAGAGAGAGAGAGAGAGATGGAAAGAGGGAGAAAATAACCAGTGGAAAGGGGTCTTAAGAGGTGAAGAGAAGCCTGAAGGGGTGGCGCTGCAAAAAAAACAACAAAAAAGTTGAAATCCCCTGGCCAAGAACGAGAGGATTGTTTGAATCATCGTAAACGAGGACTGATGAGTACGAGGAATACCCAAAACAGAGAGACAAAGATGATCAGTTAATGCTGGAAAGGGGAAAGATTACTCGGGAGCTTAGTTATTGCTCGTTCCAGCTCCACTTTTTGCACAACTGAGAAATTTTACGTTAATTATTTGCGTCTTTAGTTATTATGATAAGGAGTTTGAATAAACCGGAACTGTGAAACGGCTTGATAAGTGCTACAATGCATTTTAAACAAGTGCCAAAGTGTGCATTTGTTATACTCCTTCTACACACTAAAAGATCTCCAGTTTTACAGAAAATGGAGATAGAACAAACAAGAACTAAGCTCGCGAACTGACATATTAAGAAGAAGCAAAAAGAGACAGAAGATCCAAAAACCGTAGCGCACGGAGCCAAGTCTGTTTCTGCCGACGGTTTTCACTCAGATTCGAAATTCTTTTGACTCAGCTGATAAGACAGATTTATTTCAGACTCACTAGCGAGCAAAGGTCTCCCATTAAACGCGTTATAAAAGTAAACGCAGAAAATATGTGGGGGTCGCATAATCTCATGTGGGGACACG
This sequence comes from Onchidella celtica, assembly GCA_963931925.1. Lineage (NCBI taxonomy): Eukaryota > Metazoa > Mollusca > Gastropoda > Systellommatophora > Onchidiidae > Onchidella > Onchidella celtica. Next base: position 13,456,974 of record OZ007579.1, on the reverse strand, counting down.
TTGGTCTAGAGACAAAGTGCCCACTTCTCTTACCCAAGTTATACAGGGTTCGATTCCCGGTCGGTGTAGGCATGCAGGAATTGGTAGGGGGAAGAAATATTATTGTCCCTGATCCTATGGTAGATAGGATCGAGCACCTAGTCTTCTTGGATGAGGACGAAAAAGTCGGAGGGCCCGTGTGCACGTTGCGCACCTTAAAGATAGCTCGGCAGTTGAAAGTCGAACAGAGCAGGCTGAACAAGGTTGCTTCCCGGGTCAAAATTAATTAAAACTCATCCCTACCACAAAAACACACTGAAACAAAAAGAAGAAAAGTGAGATGTAAAGGCCAATGGCAGAGAACCTCCTAAAGTAAAGACCTAAAATTAAAATGTGAAGTCGCTGCAAGGTGTGAAGCAAAGTCAAAATGTTGTTAAAAAAAAGAAAGAGCTGTATGTAACAAAGCCTCGTTTAGGAAATTATACAGAAACGATACAATATATTGTCGAACGCGCTGCACTCCGATCCGACAATCCAAATTTGGGACTCGCACACAATACGTACCCGCATTTATTGAACGTTGACTGGGCAAAGTTAATTGTTGTACAGTAGGTGATGTACAAAACGATTGTTAAAATAGAGGTCTATTTATATAATTATTCAGTACGTTTACACTCGAAAGCGTTTTGAGTCTGAGTTTGAGTTTGGGTTTAACGGCGCCTCGGCACAATAACGGCCACTTTGCTCCTCTCACGGGTTTTTTCGGTATCTCTCTTTCGGCTAGCTTTCAGCCCTCATAAATGCCTATTGGTAAAATCAGATAAAAGCGAAAAGGAAAAGACCCGTATTAAAAATCTAACGGGAAAAGGCCCGTACTGTAAAGTATGTCTTTGAATTTTGTAAATAAAAGTTTTAATTAAAACGATATAAACAAACAACAGTTATCTATACAGTTAAGTTAAAATACACTATGAAATTAAGATTTCGACGGCAAAATCCCTACTCCCATTCTGAAGTCCCGTGTCCCACCACAATAATATTGCTCATGCCCTGCCTTGAGAAGCACTGTCGTGAAATGTGTGAGGGAGGCAATTAGCAATGTAGGAAAACCATTAGGCTACATATGGCTATCTCATTACTGAGTCGAGCCAATTTGTTGTTTTTTTTTCTGCCTTTATGGAGACCATTGGCTTTCTTTCTTAAGGGTCCCTGTTAAATTCAAACTGTGTAATCGGGCTTCACGGAGTCAATAATAACAAAAAAATATGTCACTGCTTATGAATGTGATGATAATTAATTATATTATTATATTATAGTAAACTAATATCCATGTCCGCTTGACTGGATAGCACTGGGTACAAATAGCAGCTAAATACGTTCAGTAATTACTGGCCAGGGCTCTGAAATCACATAAATGAACAATATGTCACATTTGCTTCTTTCTGATATTCGAGGGCTGACTCGTTACTGATCTTGCCCACAGAATCCAAAAGTATAACTCAACCAGCGAGCCGTGAACGACTACAAGCATGCCAAATATCTCATCAATTTCAGAGAAATGCCGCCTTCGATATCATTTTCGTTTTAATTAATCTTAAGTTTGGTAGGTTTTGTCAGCAGTTATGGAGGAGGCAAAAACTGTTAGATTTCCCACATACAACAATAGCCTGACTTTCACGGTCGACCTGGGCATTTCAATATTCCTTTTTTTCTTTTAATTCTTTTTCGTTTGGACTCTATTTAAAATAAAACAATAACATCTCCGAGGCTCTCAGCTTTAGTGTAGACGTTGGCTTGGGATAAGTGATTCAGATGTCTTTGAAATTATCACTACCAATAAATTTAAATGACATCAATACGCATTTTGTATTGGACAAGTGATCCAAACAGTCTTCAGTGAAGTCATCATTGGCGACAAAATTCTATGAAGGACATCAGCGATTTCGCGGACAATTCAAAGAAAATGTAATAAATTCGACAGCCCCCGGAGGGCGGGGGGGAGGGGCGGGGGGGGGGGGAGAGAAGAAAGAATAAATTCATACGAAAATACAATTCACTGCATCAATTTAGGTCAATGTCTAACTCGCTATCTGGTCGCACGTGAAAAAAAAAATGCTCTAGTGTAATTGGCAAAATATCGCTTTGTCTTCACCGCCCAGTACTATTTCCCTCTCTCCCTCTCTCTGTAAGAGTCTCAATTGTTTTTCTTTTCTTTTTTCCTATTCGTTGGATCCTCCAGAATGTGGAGCAATGGACGCGGGCGTCACTAAGCAACACGATTTCACGTCAAAATAAGAAAATTGAAATCAAACCAGTGTGCTCTGATCTCAAAACTAATGCTTGAAGAAATTGTTTGTTTCCTTCAAATTTTTTTTTCCTATTTTGCCAAGTTCATTCTCAGCCGCGTAGCCGCATGACTCCGGATCAATAGATCTTGAACCCGAGACACTCCAAGATATTAAATATCTAATTTATCTGACCTAATTTCAAACAAAAGCAGGCTTACCGTATCGCCCGCTCACGGCAAGATGTCACTCGAAGTGGTATGATTCTGAAATGTCACTCATAAATTCAGGAGAATGACAGAGAGTGAAGTCTGAGTTACTGAGATGTAGGCCCGGCGAAGTCAGAGCTGTTTCGTGCCATGAAGGGAAACGATGATAAGACCCGACCATAGAGTGCTAATTGCTCGATGTTAGCCATTTTTGACCTCTTTTCCCCTCCTATAAATGTATGCTATTCAATGTCTGAGTCACCACCTACTCACATATGAAAACAAAAATACCTATATAATGAATCTACTCCAGTTTAATTGGCAAAATATCGCTTTGTCTTCCACGTCCAATAATCCCCCCCCTCCCCCCACCCCCCACACCTCTCCGTCTCTCTACAGAAAGAGCCTCAATTGTTTTTCTGGTAAACCTATCCCTTCTCCGTTTCTCTGTTAGAACCGTCTTCCTCCTCCATCTATGATGTCTACCACCATGGATGAGACTGACAACAGGCTTTGACCAGGGGGAGATTAAACAATCGCCCCAAAATTGAGGGTACGCGTATTTTAATGATGGATGGCGCTCTGAATCTATTCTGTTTCCCTGTCAAGCAAACTGACAAGTTCAAGTTCAAGTTTATGGTAGGCCTGGCGGGCCAATTCAAAATAATGCAAAAGATTCATGCAAACAACTTCGAAAACATTGAACAACAAAAAAACGCACGGTCATTCACTGTCTCCGCTCCCTGCTGCCTACTACAATTTATACACCTACTTACAATAGTGTACAACTAGCTGAGTACCCGTTCGATGAATATTTTTGTGTAGGTTGTTTTTGTTGTTTTTTTTGGGGGAAAAACTTAAGACGCCTGTGAAGTAAGAAAGGCATTAATGCTGCATAGATAGCTTATAAGAGAGATGCAGTAACAAAGAACACCACATATACAATACTTGTAATTGCCGGCAACAGCAATCATTTTTCACCCCCCCCCCCCCCCAAACCGATCTTTTCCCACCTTTATCTGCTGTGAATTTACTATAGTTGAAAATAAACAAGTAAACAGACACAGGGAACAAACAGACACGACCATGCTGTCACACACGGAAAATCATGTTTTTCCCACTCACAACCAAACAAACAACAAACAAAAAAACCAGGTCTGCGTCAAGTTGCCAACAGCCCGGTTCTAGCGGACAAATACAGCTTTTTCCATGAGACTAACTTGTGAACCTGTCAATCTCCATGCCTTGTGTGGCCACAGCTGGTCTTGAAAGAGTGAATATGATGTGAATGCAAGGTAGGGATTAACCCTCTTAAAGCCTTGTTGTAATCGCACACAACAATCTTGTGTAATATCTGTTGTGATGTTGCAGAATAGCGCCGGTTATTTTTTTACGACAATTGATCATGTTTCACTTCCTGAAGTTTTTGAGAAAACTAAGTTTGAAAATGCCCCCCCCCCCCCCCCCCATCTCTTGGGTTTAATTGATTATTTTTGGTACATGAACTGCAATGGCGCGAGGGAAGCAGGCTCCACCGACGGCGGAGGTAGATAAAGCATAATACATGTATCTGAATATCTGACGTGTTTGAACTTTGAGCTCTACATTCCCGCCTTGCGCATAAAAAAACAGCCACACACCCGCATATTGCTTTTATTACTAGGCATATCAAATGGCGTCAAAAACACCAGTCAAAAACAGATTGTTATCTCAACTGGAAATTGGCGACCCTAATCCTTGTTTGTTCCAACTCCACGTTTTGAGCAACTGAGAAAGTCGACGTTAAACATTTGCAGCTTAAGTATTATGATAAAGAGTTAGAACAAATCGGAACTGTGAAACAGCTTGGTAAGTGCTACAACACATTTTACACAAGTGTCAGAGTGTGCATTAATTTTGTTATACCCTCTTCTACATACTAAAAGATCTCCAGTTTTTCAGAACATGGAGATAGAACAAACACGAACCAAGGTGGAGAATTCTTGAAACCAGCATCTTCTTCAAATTTTGAATGAGGCAAAGACAGAAAAACAAGAAACAATAATTAATTTATTTCGTGTTGTGGGAGTTAAGCCTTTATTTCAATTGGAGACCCGAAGGTCCTGTACACGCTGCACTAGCTCAGGGTCCAACATAAGTGGCGTAAGACCAGTCCTGCTTTTTACTATGTTTCACGATGTTTTTACTATGCCCAGGGTAGATCATTAGAATTGTAAAAAGAAAAGGGCTAAACAATAATCAGAAGGTTTCTCGTTGTGGCTTTCGCAGAGGGTTAAACACGGATGTAGTTTTTTGTCAGTCAACCACATCGTGACATGCCGCGACCTTAGTTCCCCTTTGTTCTAACTCCATTTTTTCTTTTTTTTTTGCACAACTGAGAAATTCGACGTTAAATGTTCGCCGCTTTAGCATTATGATAATGCCTTTGAGTAAATTGGAACTGCCAAACAGCTTCATAAGTGCTGCAATGCATTTTAAAACAGGTGTCAAAGTGGGCATTTGTTATACCCTCTTCTACATACCTAAAGATCTCCAGTTTTTTAACTCTATTTTAAACTTCACAGCTCTGAATAAGAAACCTAAATAAAGAAAATGTACCAAAAAAGACAGTGAGGGCCACAAAGTGACCGTTGTCATGCCGACGCGCAGTAGAACTCAAACTCAGACCCAAACCAGTTTTCAGAGAATGGGGTTAGAAAAACAAAAACTAAGGTTGCAATGCATAAATATTATGTCTTGGGAAAACTGACAAAATGCTTTCAGGTCGGGCCACACACATACAGATAATTCCAGTTTTCAGACAAAGGAAATCAGAAGTAGAAAAATCAGAGCGTCCTTCTGTAGAGAATTGAAAACACGAAACCCCGAAGTATGGATGTAATTTGTGTGCATCAAAGACAGGTACACAAACACATCTTCTTGAAAACAGGCAAAATATTATTAGATCGGTCCACAAACCACGATGTTAAGTCTTGTTTGTTCTATGTCCATTTTCTGAAAAACTGGAGATCTTTTAGTTCGTAGAAGTAGTATACCGTTAATGTACATAATTATTGACCCTAGTCTTGTTTAAAATGCGTTGTCGCACTTACCAAGCTGTTTCACAGTTTGCAAACAATTTAACGTGTAATTTCTCAGTTGCGCGGAACGTGGAGTTGGAACGAACAAGGACTAAAGTCGCGATAATAGATAACTCCAATTGCAAAACAAAAAGGGGCGATAACAATCAAGAGTATTAACCCCGGTGTTGCCGTTACAGAGTTAAATGCCTTGTAGGAAAGGGGCAAATTTTTTTAAAACGAATCTATGATACAAACACAATAATTATGTTCTGGAAAACTGACATGATGTTTATCAGGTCGAGCCGCAAAGGGATTCGAATTTCAAAACAAAAAGGGGCAATCACGATCAGACTATTAATTCCCTTGTCGGCTGTAAGAGGGTTAAAACTGCGTTGCAAAAAAATAGGTGTAATTTATGTGAATCAATGACAGACACATATAAACAGGTGTGTTTTGGGGAACAGACATGATGTTATCACTATAACATCGCGCAGAGCAGCATAACGTAGATGATTGCAATTTCAAAACCAAAAAAAGGGCGATAACAATCGGTGTATTAACTCCCGTGTTGGCTGTATTTTTTTTTCATAGGAGAGTCAAAGAAAAAAAAAATGGATGTAATTTTTTGGTAAATCAGTGACATGAAAGATAAAAATTACTGACAAGATGTCATCACCCGCAGATCCCGCTATATCAGTGGTTCTCACACTTTTTCAGCCAATCGTCCCCTTAAGCTCCAAATTTTCTTTCATCGCCCCTTTCTCTCCTCCCCCCCCCCACCTACCCGCCCCCCCCCCCCAACACACACACACACACACACAAAATCCCTACCCAAACCCAAACTCAACAGATAACATTTCACGCAGAAGTCAGACCAAATACAAATTATGATGTCAAGTTTCTCAAAGTCTAATTAGTGGCGGTCAGAGTGTTGATGGTTCATTATAAAACAGACAGCGTTCTTTATCAAATGCACTAAAGGACATAGGCCTTTTTCTGTTCCTATAACCTAGCTACATGTGCTGTTGAAGAAGTCCGTAGCTGCCTCGTATTTGCAGCCAAATCGCCCGCCATTATGTTTTCGCGCCCCTACTGGCCCCTTTCATCACTTTCATCACTTTCGCCCCCTTGGCGCCCTTTTCTGCGTTTTCGCCCCCTTGGAAATCAAAATCGTCCCCTGGGTGGGAGGGGCGGGGGTTGGGGGGGGGGGGGCACCCACGTTGTGAACCACTGTTCTTTTTGTAATAACAATAAGATAAGATAAGATAAATTTTATTCGTCCTTGTACAAGGAAATTTGTTTTGATCATTGAATACATAACAATACAGTTACAGAAGCAGAAAGTATGATACATAGCGCGCACACACACATATATACACACACACTGATAAATTAACTAAATTAACAAAATTAACAGTGCACACAATATGCTTCCCTAACTAAAACACATTGACCTGACACGCAGGACATAATTCAACTGTGCACAGATTACCATCAAGATGACGACATTGTTGTAACATCCTAGTTGATGATGGAATAAACGATTTAAAGTAGCGCTCAGTTTTAGTTTTCTTTGACAACAGCCTTAAACTTCTTACAGATCTTATATATTCCTTGTTCAGGGGATGTTGGGGGTCATTTATAATAATATTAGCTTTTTTAATACAAGCACCAGTGTACAGCTCATCAAAATATGGCACATTCAAAGTACACATACATTTTTACCACTAATGTTTTCAAAATCTTGACTGATGCTTGTTGAACTATACTGAACACATTAACTACGGTAATGAACACGGGAATTTGTAAGAAAAACGTGCGAATTTGTATTTCAGTAACCAAATTAAACTGCCCAAAAACAAAATTCAAAGGGTACAAAGAGAGACCCTTTCAGTGATATTTATTTGTCTCAGTAAAATCCGTTCGAAACATGGTAGAACATAATTATTTTCACGAGCCGCTTATTGACGGTCAAAGAGCCGCATGTGGCTCGTGAGCCGCGGTTTGGCGACCCCTGCTATATAATCATCAGTGAGGGTTTTAAATCGTACCCTTAGAACAGGGGTCACCAAATTACGGCCCGTGACGTCAGTTCATCCGGCCCGCCATGGTACTTGATTTTGTTTGATAAAACCAGGGATATCTAGAGCTACGGGATGGACAATTGCTTATGCGGTCCGCGCTTGTAAGTCTGTCAGTTATCCGGCCCTCTGTGAAAAAAGTGTGGTCACCCCTGCCTTAGAATGAAAAAGATTCCAACTCATTTCCGTCAATTTTTGAGAAATCGAGGATTGAATTTTCATGTGATCATAACTTTTAGAGCAAAGAATTTTTTAATTTTTTTTTGGTAATACTGTAATTACAAATTATACACCGAATCTGCTTGATACATTGATACACAATGGAGAAGGCCTGTAGAAGTAGTGTGTAGTGTGTGACTCAATTCGGCCAAACAAAAAATGAGAAAGAACCTTGTCATTCGGCTGGGACGAAACGTGGAGACTTGACACTGGAGCATCCTGCATAATCAGTTCCTCAATAAACTTGGCAGAAGGTGATCTAAAGTTGTGTTGTTGTTGTTGCTGCTTTTTTTTGGGGGGGGAGGGGGGGTCGGGGGATGTTTTTGTTGTTGCTGTTTTTAGCTAAGGGGGGGGGGGTGGTACAAGAACTGCAGTGGCGAGAGGGAAGCAAACCTGATGCCTCACACTGAGTGTGGACGGAGATAAAGCATAATAATTACATGTATCTGAATATCTAATGTGTTTTGAAATCTGAGCTCTCGGCCCCTGCATTGAACATAAAAAAAACAACAAAAAACCCATGCCCGCATATTGTTAATATTATGCATACCAATAGAGTAAAAAACAAGTGAAATGCAGACTTGATCGTTATCCCAGTTGGAACGTCCCGGAACCAGCATCAACTTCAACATTTGAATGAGGAGACAGAAAAAATTGGGTTCCAATTTATTTTTAAAATGTATTTCTTTGATCCCATTTGGGAAATTTTGCCTTCGTGTCATTGCAGCCCAGTTACAACTGGAGCAAACAACACGTCGTCGCCACAGTGCAGTTTACGTCTGGTTGTTGTTGTTTTTTTTGGGGGGGGGGATGGGGGTGAAATCAGTTGTTATTGTTTCTTTTTATGTTTGCCCGAGCAGCCGGCCTTGGTTAGGCCTGCTCTTCTTCGGCAATATATCTCTTTATCTAATCACTCACCATATCAGTCATTGTTGTTGTTTTTACTATTGCTATTGCTAAATTGGTGTAGGTTTTTAGCTCAGTAAAACTGTATGAGGCCTGAGACCGCCGTCGAGTACCTGAAAAACAGCGCCAGTAATTTGGTAACGTTGGAAAAACCCCTCTCCCGAGGGAGATTCGAACCTTCAGACTTCTCGTACCCAGGTCAAGTGCTCTAACCACCGGACAAACGCCCCCCACGCCTTGCGCTTTTGTCTGTAAATGTCAGTTGTATACGAAGAAATAAAAGCTCCCAATTTTGCTGTCAGTGATCTTGCCCACAGCACCCGCTCCGCTATTTTTACGGAAAATGACGTTTGAAAAACTCTCTTTGCCTCTATAGTAGTGAGGAGCGTAGCGGAACGCATGCTGTGGACAAGTATACCGAGGGCAAAAAGTGTTTTACGTCGTCACTGTCCGTAAAAATAGCGGAGCGGAGCGGATGCTGTGGACAAGAGCAGGAATTCATACTGCCTTTTCTTGAATTTTAAATTACGGAATCCCAGCCAGCAAGCGTACGGAAATCCGATGCGTAGGATTGACGTCATGTATCTCACATAGGAATAACATCGTTCCTACGTAGATCCGCTGGTTACATCTCCCCGACGTCGGTTTGATGTAGGGAATCCGCTCCAACTGCAAGTGAACCAATCCTACGGGAATCTACGTCGGATCGACATAGTGATGCTGGCTGGGATGTTGTATGGTTGAGCGCAAAGGTCACAGCTGTGGCAAACTGTAGCAGATCACTGCACATTAATCACTACAGGGCGCCTAGTATCCTCTGGATATCCCCCCTCCTCCTTTTCCCCCCCCGTTTCCATTTGATTTCTCCATTGCCCATGTGATGATTATATCAGGCCAAACAACAGTTGGTAGAAATCAGTTATGTGTATGTGTGCACATATGGCATAGTGAAATATGTCATGCAAAAAATTGAATTAAAAAAGAAAAAAATTCTCAGACAATCTGTGGGATCGCACCAAGACTTGAAGCAAAATCAAGATGTTGCGACATCGGGTTCTTGTTTCTTCTATCTTCATTTTGTGAAAAATTGAAGATCTTTTAGTATGTAGGAGAGGGTATGACAAGGGGGTAACAAGAGAGGACAAGGTGGTCTAGAGGCAAGGTGCTCGCCTCTCGTGCCAAGGGTCCCGGGTTCAAAACCCGGCCGGTGCAGGCGTGTTGGAAGTTTGGGATTTTTCTCATATTTTCGTGTCCCTGATCCTATTGGGGGTAGGATCGAGTAGCTAGTCTTCTCGGATAAAGACGAAAAAATTCGGAGGGCCCGTGTGCACGTTGCGCACGTTAAAGCTACCTTGGCAGTTAGAAATCGAAAAGAGCAGGCCGAACAGGCCGCTGCCCGGGCAAAATTAAATAAAAATTCATGCCTACCATTCCATCCCCCCTCCCTCATCTGCTCCCCCCCCCCCAAAAAAAATCCGCCAACCGGCGCTGCACTGTGGAGACGATGTGCCTGCTCCAGTTATAACTGGGCTGCAATGGCACAAAGGCAAAATTTCCCAAATGGGATTAAAGAGTTATACAGATAGTTACACAAACAAATAACAAAATAGTATAACAAATGCACACTTTGACACTTGTTTAAAATGCGTTGTGGCAATTATCTAACTGTTTCACAGTTCCGATTTATTCTAACTCCTTACCATAATAACTAAAGCTGCAAACGTTTAACGCTGAATTTCTCAGTTGTGCCAAAAGTGGAGCTGGAACAAACAAGAACTGAGATTGCGATGCGGCAAAAGCAATACATGTCCTTGTTTGCCACGAAGTCTTGATGGGTCGTGCAGCGCTCCGATCATCCAAGTATGGGAATCGTAGACCTTAAGTAGCCATATTGATTACATGTATATTATTCTACGGGTTTTCTTATGATTTTTGTTTGTTTGTTTGCTTAACCAGGCTTCATACAAAGTCTTGAAAACTAATTTTAAGGACTTTTTAAGGACTTCCTAAGGCCCCACAGTAAACAAAGTAAGGACCTGTGTGCCTGTGACCAAGAAATATCACAACTATACAAGTGGTATGCAGCACTCATCGATACAGAAATGTTTCTATATCCAAGGTTCAGACAGTAAATTCACTCTGAAAAGTTCAGTTATTTCAAAGTAGGCCTACCAATTATCCAGTGTGCAATTGGAAGATTTGAATCTCAAATGTTTCAACTGAAACACAAATTTTAAGGACTTTTTAAGGACTTTGGCATCATTTTCAGAATTTAAGGACTTTTTGAGTACATGTACTTATTTTTTCTTTTATGAAAATTAAGGACTTTAAGGACTTTTAAGGACCTGTGTGAACCCTGTTAACTTTCTACCCCGTTGCAATTATATATGTTTTTTCAATGAAGAAGGTTATTCACGACCTTAGTCCTTTTTTGTTCCAACTCCAGTTTTTGGCACGACTAAGAAATTGGACGCTAAACGTTTTGCGGCTTTAGTTATTGTGATAAAGAATTAGAATAACACGGAACTGTGAAACAGCTTGGTAAGTGCCATATATACGTATTTTAAACAAGTGTCGAAGTGTGCATTTAATTGTTGTACCTCTTCTACATACTAAAAGATCTCTAGTTTTTAGGAAAATAGAGATAGCACAAAGAAGAAGTGAGGTCGGGGAATTCTTGAAACCAGCATCTACTTCAAATTTTAATTAAGTGAGGCTAATAGACGAAACAAGAACTGAGGTCGCGATATTGCAAAATATTCTGAAAACGTCATGCATAAATTAACACACGGAGGTCAGATTTCGAGTTTTAATCCATGATTTTACAACCATCGCATTTTGTACTCTTGAACATCTCCAGCCACTAACCCAAGGTTAATCCGTCGTCGATGTGTATAGGACTGCCTTGAGGCTGACAGGATCACCATGGTGGCAGGCTCCTTACATCAAACTGGTGTCGGCATAATGTCGTAGCCAGCGGTTCTACGTAGGAACGAGGTCATCCCTATGTACAAAATAGCAGTACTGTACTACAAGTGCATTCAATTTCAAAGCTGCACATACCTTTGCATTTTGATTGAGTCTTATTCACCGCCGCCGTCTTTAAGATCAAGCGTTCAGGGCTCTCTTAAGATTTTTAACTGCAAATCAAAGAAACTAGGAGGCAGGATGTTTACCCACTGTGCCCCACATATCTAGAACAGACTGCCAAGATCATTGAGAGAGGCATCTACCTCGTCAAAATTCAAAACCGTTACCAGTCTAAACAACTGTTTTCAAAAACACTTTCAGTTCTGAAGTCTCATAGTCATTCCCAATCCATTTATTTTCTTAATTAATTTTCCTGTTTTATTGTTTAATTTCTGCCATATTATTTATCTCTATGAGCCTGTGTTATGTGTGTGTATAAAAATGTCTAGCTTAAGAGTGTATGCAATAAATTTTGCCCGAGAGAGAGAGAGAGAGAGAGAGAGAGAGAGAGAGAGAGAGAGAGAGAGAGAGAGAGAGAGAGAATTGCAGATGGAGAGAACGAGACTTTCTGTAAAGCGCCTAGAGCATTTTTTTGGGATTGGGCGCTATTATATACATGTAAATGATCTTCATTATTACATGTATTATTATGATGACGACTATTTTGCGCTCTGTTCTGTCCAAAAACCCTAAGTAGTCAACGTGATGCTTACGTGTAGGATATACACACAGATATACTATCTTTCGGGGTCGACGTGTGTCACTGTGTGGTTCACTACGGCTTTACATTCAGATTTTCGATCACCAGTTGAGGAACTGATACTCGGAATCGGATAGTGATAGTGGGTTGTCGTCGGCCGAGGGGAGACAACAACAAATATATTTTACGCTGTCGTGTTGTCTCCCTTAACTTTACAATCCAGGATGACTAACTAGATGGCCCTCCTCGAACCCAAAGGACACATTCATTGCGAACTTTCGCTTCCTCTATGACAATGAATGCTACTCGTAAGTTACCTATTAAGCATGGAATAATTTGCTTCCTCTTTAGTCGGAAGGGTGAGGCTAACAAAGCACAGGGCTGTTGGAGGAGCCATCCATATTATTATTAATAAATAATATACTCTTGATTTTTCTCAATTTTTTACCCTATCTAGCCTCAAACAAAACCCCAGCCTCCACTTCCATACTAACACTAACACAAGGCCAATAGAATGATGAATGTTGATGCAAAATTTGAAAACTTGAAATGGTATTTTGAATGAAGTACATGTATTTGACAGTCTCATTAAAGACATAATTTTCATATTAATTAACTAATTATTAATTATCTGGAAAAAAAAGTATTAAAAACCAAACTTTAAGTTAATACCATTAACTGAAAAGCGTATGTACACTCACTAAAACCAACATCCCAACCCTTACATATGCTGAAGGCAACACCACCTCAGCCCACCCCATTGCCCCAAGAAAGAATAGAAAAACAGAAAAAATAAAATAAACAAACAACAAATCGCATCAGTGAGCATTTTCTCACAAGCAGAAATACCAGCACTTTTATCTAAGATAGAAATTAATAGAGCCAAAATTAGCAGAAACAGCAGAAATTTTCCCACATTTTCAGATCGTTGCTATGCTGCAAGACTCCTGTAACTGACATTTCAAAAATTTTACAGGAGAGCCAAAAAAAACTGATTTTCTTTGGCTTATGTAATATTGTAAAGACAATGAACTTGATTATTGCAATATTGTTATGTTATTTATAAGAATTGAACTACGAGCCTTTGACACAAGATTTTCAGACCCAAAGAATGAAAAAAGTGATTTTGGCCAAAAATGTTAGTTACAGGAGTCTTGCACCATAGCGACAAGATGAAACCTGAAAAAGATAACTGAGATTTCTAGTTACCAAAAGAACAATTTACAAGCTCTGTAGTGAAAAAAAAAAACGTCAGTTTTGAGGTTTCATCACAAAAGCTGAACTGAAACTGTTTTGATGCTGGTCATGTTCATTTGGTGAAATTAATAAGGGGTCATTTCCTCATTTAGCCAGTCTTTGAAGGCCTGCAGTGTATTAAACAAAACATTAAGAAAAGGAAGAACGTGTCAAACCATGATCTATATATGAACAATGCGGTCATCAATAGGTGTCCTTACTTGTTGCCTGCCCGCAGCCATTGTGATGGTGACGAGGTTTTCCAATTTTATGCACCTTTATACAGCAGAGAAAGGGACTGAACTTAGGGTCAGTGTGTTTAGGTCTTTATTTTAGGAGGTTCTCTGCCCTTGGCATTTACACCTCTTTTTCTTGTGGTAGAGATTAGTTCGTTTTATTTTTTTAGCATTTTGCCCGGGCAGCGGCCTTGTTGTACAGCCTGCTCTTCACAATTTTCAACTGCCAAGGTATCTTTAACGTGCGCAACATGCACATCGGCCCTCTGAATTTTTCCTCCTCATCTGAGAAAACTAGGTGCTTGATCCTACCTACCACAGGATCAGGGACAAGAAAATATGAGAAAAATGTCAAAACTCCAACCGGGATTCGAACCCGGTACCTCCGGCATGAGAGGCGAGCATCTTTCCTCTAGACCACAACATAGGCACAGCATATTGCTCAACCATTTTTATATTGAGTTATTTACCTTCGACCACACTGGTCAAAATTTAGATGAATCTATAACTTTGTTTTTCATGTGAAGAGAGCTGTCAAAATGCCGGAAAGACAAACGTTGAACTTATACAACTTTACTTGTACTGAGGAGATGTTAGAAATGGTTTTATGTCAAGGCTTAGACGAGGAAACTAAGTTGACATAGATGAAACTGAAGTGATTAAGGTGAGGATTTTTATTTTGGCACAGAGGGAGGGTAATTTTGATAACTTATCATGGCAACCTCCTTCAAACAATGAGTGAGTTATAGATCAATGAGGAGATGGAAGAATGATCCCTTGAACTGGTGTATAACATGTTACTTGTTAGCCAATTGTAGATCTGGACAGTACAAGGAATCTTTTAAAATGATATAAAAACTGCATATACCGTAGGGTGGTAGGGCCTAAAGGCTGTGTAGAAAATGAAATAACTGTCAGGCTCAAACACTGCACAGCAGGTCAATCACACAACTTCAGATGTAAAAGCAACATAGCAGGCATCAATCACGCAGGTCTTTTATTTATACTCTACAACTCCGATATTCAAGTTTTCTTAAATCTTTATTCACTTCTCTGTACAAAATACATTGTTTCACAGAGTTCAGTAAACATTAAGTACTATACTCATGATCAAAAGAAACGCGAAAACTTTCATGATCATTTTCTCATGGAATAATGAAATCTGTCATAAAAATATGCGATTCATTCGACACCAGAGAGATCACTGCAACGTTTACAAGCAAAGGAATTTAGGTCACTCTCTAGTTTTGAGAGTTATGCCCCTTGAATTTTTATTGACACAAAAGCACATGGGAGTATGAAAGTTGCGTGAAAAGTGCATAACAAAAGATGATTTGTGCTCACTCAGAGATGGATATAAAGGGGAAGGTCAAATTTGTAGTCGGTCTTTCTGAATTAAACCGCAACAACGATGCCTCGCCAAAGTGTGGAAAATCAAGAAAGAGCTATAGGGCGATTAGAGGCGGGAGAACAATCAGAGGTGGTTGCGACTGCCTTAGGTGTCCATATCTCAATGATTTATCGCCTTCGAGAACGTTTTCAGCAAAATCACTCAACAGCGGACAGGCCGAGAAATGGCAGACTGAAGGTAACGGATGCATGTGCAGATCGCCAAATTGTTCACCGTCATGTGGCCGATCGCTTTACTACTGCAGCAGAGACCACTAGCAACACCATTGGTGTGCATGGACAAATCATCAGTTGACATACTGTGCGCCGCCGACTGCGCGACCAGAATCTTCAATGTCGACGACGATATGGAGGAGCTATTCTTACTCCTCGGCATCACCAGGATCGTCTTAACTGGGGACAAAGGCACATGAATTGGCGTCTGAGAGAGTGGTCGAGAATCCTGTTCACTGATGAGAGCCTCTTTTGCATAGACAATGCAAACAACAGAATCCCAGTGTATCGTCGCACAGGTGAATGTTTCTTGGATGAGTGTGTTTTGGAAAGGGACAGATGGGGAGGACTTAGAGTCATGCTGTTGGGTGGAATTGCTCACAACCAGATCATAGGGCCAGTATTCTTACAAGGCTAATGACGTTGAAATGGAGTCACTGCACAGCACTACATCAACGAAATTCTGAGACCACACATCATCCCATTTTTCTATCGACATGCAAACTTAACTTTACAGCAAGATTATGCACAGGCACACACTGCACGAGCTACGCAATACTTTCTACAACGACGTGGAATCCCTCTTCTGCCTCATCCAGCCCGCAGCCCAGATTTGATTCCCATAGAACATCTTTGGGATGAATTGGAAAGGCACCTCGAGGGGAGACAACCACGTCCTAGAACAGCCCAGGAGCTACAGGCAGCTCTTCTGGATGAATGGAGAAATGTTCCTAGGCACCCCACTAACAATCTTGTGGCGTCTATGTCCCAGAGATGCAACGCAGTCATCCAGGCAAATGGTGGTCACAAACAATATTGACTTCCTGTATCGAGTGACACCCGAGTAGTTGGTTGGATTTGAAAAGACGATAGTAAAACTAATCTACCTTTAATGCTCTTAACTTCACTGAATTTGTTTGTCAAAACTTTGCCATGGAAAGATAGCCTGGGGGCTATAATGATACATGACATTTACATGAAATATTATTTTCGCGTTTCTTTTGATCGTGAGTATATATAGAGGGAAATAAGACAACAGAGATCTCTTTTTTCTAAATGGTTTGAATAAGCCTGTTATTTGTTTCTTATTTGCTTCACAAACTTTAAGTTGCTATGTAAACTGTCGGTCAATCATTGGACCCTCACTAAAACGATCCCTTGAAGTTGTGTGGGGACCATCGTATATTACAAAGCCAAACAGAGAAAATATTGAGATGTGTTCACTGCTCAGCTATAGCTTTCTATGTAAACTATATGGTTCCTTAACAACAGCCTCGATGGCCAGTTTTAATGAGATTCCAACAGCCAACTGACAAAATGTTACCTCTAAAATGGATAAAAATTGTGTGGTGCTCTAGGAAAACCCATCACATGGGTCAAATTTCACGTTTTGAGATTTACAGCTACTTTGAAAGAGGGACATTTTCTGTGTATTTTGCTTTTTATTTGAAGTCAATATCTCAAATAGTTTAAAGTGTCAGGTGAAGTAAGAGGAGAAACTGAGAAAAATGACTCCATAGGCCCGTATCTCAAAAGCAGCCTGTGCGTCATCCTAGGGGTTTCTCTGGAGCGCCACACAAATAAGAAACTAATGTATTTTGCAAAAACAAAATATTCTGAAATGATTCAACTAGTTAAACAACCTCTGATCTGCCCTATACCTAATAGGGCCAGGACATCAGCAGGTGGTTCAGGTATGCCTTGATACTGCACAGATATATCAGGGTGAAAAAAGGAAAAAGAAAAAGAAAAAAGTACTTCACTTTCACTGTGAAACAACAAAAACAACCACAAATCTTCCACAAATCGTGATGGTACATAATATATGAAGACTGCAGGGGGAACAACGTCAGTTGTCATAAAATGCGCGTTTTTTGGTACCTCCCTCAGCTCTTAGCTAAAATCTTTAGCTTTAGACTTTAGTTTCTCTCATACTGATCAAGTGAAAAACAACCGTTGCCCAGCAGTAGGTGCAAATTTAGATATAATGCATCATATTTTCATCTTATGGACTTTCAAACTTCAAAGTGCAAATTCTTCCAAACCTTCACTTTGTGGCAACTGATATTTTTCCCCCTGTAAACTTCAAACTTCTTCTACATGATGTCTGGTAAATTCATTTGTGTAGGCTCTGATGATGGTTACGTTGTCTCTTCCACTGCCTCTCCGCTTTCATCTTCTTCATCTGAATCACCCTCCCGTGTCTTGTAGGCGGATTGCTCCTCTTTGTTCACCTGCGGTGGAAAAATGAACAAAAAAAAAGAACATCAGCTCAAAGTCTATGTCACTGGTACCGATGTATATTTTCCTGGAAAAACGACAGCATGTATAGCCCACTAATTACTCACACGGATGGGAGAGGGTATGTGAGAGAGGGGGAGGGGGATAGGAAGACAAAAGGGGTTACATGGAGAGGGGTGGGGTGGGGCGGGAAGGTTTATCCCTGGCAGCGCTGAGAGCCTTAACTAGTAACATAATGTTATTTCACTTATTTATGAACAACTAATGATGAACACATATCGTTACAGGTATACTAGAACAAATCCAGAATCTAAACTATAAAAAGGCCCGCAGGATTTTAAACAAGAGCTACCACCGCTCCTACAGCTCGGATTTGCATGAAATTTTAAAGGTGCCTTCCTTTCGACCTGCAGAGGGTCCTTTTCTACATTTAAAGACTTGAAAATATTTTTTTACAGTTTGCTTTGTGTCGCTGCAATTTTCTCTCCAACATTTTATTTTCCAAGCAACCATGAGCCCATGACGTCATTACTTAATGCTGATGCATTCACAATTATTAAAATGACTGGCCAGTATGCAGATTATTGCTATTCCATGACAATCTTTGAATCAAATGCTGATGGCATGTGTAGAGCATTAACTCATTCCCTACGGCAACTTTTGTGGGTGTGGAAGGGAGCTCCCAACACCATTCAGTCTGAAATTTAGATGTAGTTCAAAGATGTTTCTTTCACTCAGTATAAACACAAGACATAACACATTAGACATTAAATTACAGGAAAATCAATGAAACAGGATGGGATTCAGTATTTCAAGAAGTTGGCTTAGGTAATAGTGCTGGAATATCAGTGTCCACTTGAGCCAAATATTCAGCTTTCTGTTGCGAAGCGAAAATCAACAAGCTGGATATTCAGCTTACAGTTGCAAGTGAGTCAATGCTTAATAGGTGTGCAGTTGGGCTTATCTAAGAACAAACAAATCAACAATAATTTAATTTTTAAAAAACCAAAGAAAACAAACCGCCAAGCACAACCATTATACACTCTCAGAACTGAAACTATAAAATTTATCCTGGACAAGGCTGGGTATCTCAGCTAGTCAGCAAAATTTAAACCCCCCCCCCCTCCCAAAAAATTTTTTTTAGCCCAGGTTGGAAACCCTGTTCTACAGTGACCAACACCCTCCAATAAAGCCAAGGGGACAAGATGATCTAGAGGCAAGGTGCTTGCCTCTCATGCCCAAGGTACTGGGTTCAATAATCAGTCGGTGCAGGCATGTTGGATCCTATGGTTGCTAGATTTGAGCATCTATTCTCGGATAAGGACCAAAAAAACTTGTATTGCTTGGCAGGTGGAAATCAAGGACGGCAGGCCGAACAAGGCTGCTGCAAAAGACAAAATTCTAGAAACAAAAATAATGCCTACCACAATAAGAAAAATAAACACGAGAAAAGTGAGGTGCAAACACTAACGGCGGCGAACCTCCTAAAACAAAGACCTAAACACTCAATAAAGCCAAACATACAAACACCAACCTCTCGGGTTTTGCTGAACTCCTCAAATCTCTCAGGGAATTTCTTAATTCTATTGTCACTGACATCAATCCTCAGGAGTCTGAAAAGCCTGCAGATGTTATCGGGTAATTCCAACAACATGTTGTCGTGCAGGTCCAAATCTTCCAGCCTTTCAAATTGGTTGATGTCAGGGGGCAATGTCTTCAGATTATTGCTGGCAAGATTAAGTGTTTTCAGTCTGTAACATATAAGGGAATGAATAACATTTGTTCACTGCTTTGATGTTGTTGTTTTTTTTATTTGTTTTTTCTTGTTGTTGTTGTTTTGGAGGGGGGGGGGGTGTCTTGTTTTTTACTGCTATTACTTTGTTTTTATAGATGAGTTTCTTTGTTTGTGTGTGTATTGATGGACTGATGACAGGAATCAGAATCCTAGCACACCGGGCATCCCCATAAGTATAAGTGCTCCTCTCCCCACTCCAATATACCCATTTGAGGGTTTATCATACTATAATGGTGCTAAGGGTGAAAGTTCTGCCTAAAGGCTCTCTTTGGGAGGGCTCCAAAACTCTTGAAGCATTCTCATCGCCTGTAACTCGACTTATTGTGATAATATAAAAATGCTGCAAACCCTGGGTAATTTGTTCATTTTGCATAATTCACACGTAAAATCCGCAAAAACCACTTCCAACTCCATTCTTTTAGAACCAGGACACGCCATTATGATCTATTTTTAGTACCATGGCGCAGTTTCCCTCATCGTTCATTCGCTGAAGAAAGCAAATTGTGGATTAATGAAAACATGGATCGCCTGTAAACTTTAGCGAAAAAGGGTAAACAAACTCCAGAGTTGGCGCGGAATCCGAGTTAATACTTATTCTGTCATTGTATTTCTTTGTCGTGGAAGGAACTTTACTTTTTGTCCTAGACCTAGATCATTATACGTAGGCTAATAAAGATATTTCTCCCGGGCAGGTGCGGGTAACAGAGCTAGTTTTACTAATTGTCCTTGTGGCCAGCTGGTTCCACATTTGTTGGGTGAATCCGGCCTTGTCACACATTCTTCCTTCATTTTCATCCCTGCCTCAATCGTTCTGGATATAGGGGACACTTCAGCGTATTCATCTGCTCACAATATTGTGTGTGTATGTGTGGGGGGTATATAGGGCAGTTATTTGATTTTTGGGCAATATGAAGTTTCGGGTTTTGAGTTTGAGTTTCGAGAAAAGAATTCAACATGATAACGGTCACATGGCGCTTGGACACAGTGAGACAACAGACAGAATACAACAGAAAGATGGGACAGAAGGAGATCCCACAACCAACCGACCAATGATATACATGTAGAAAATCATGTTAACACAGATAGAGAAAATGTGTGGTCCTGTGAGCTTTGGATTACTACTAGAATATCACATCCTTTGTCCGGCCATAGCCTTCCAAAATATGCCAACTTTCTTTGGTTATACTGTAAAAAACCTATAATCTGAGACACAGAATACCAAGACGAACCATTCCTTCTCCTACTGTATGTCCACAAATTGAGCGCTTATAAATAAGATGGGTATTAATGTTTTGCATCCAATTATGATGGGGTGTGGTGCGCATTGTTGCACTGTTGAGATTGATGATACGCGTGCAAATCGACTGATGGAATTTGACAAGTTGATTCACCTTGATATCCTCTGTCTCGGGTATAATGCACTGCCACAGGAACCAGGTGTCATTTGGCCCGGTGATTTGCAGGTATTCTTCTTTTCAAAGCTTTGTAACAGAATGTTTTCACTTCAATCAATCAGAAATTAAAGCAGGGCATTAACCCTCACCCTGCGCGGGGCGGCAATAGTCGGTATTGACTTGCAAGCGCTCACGCCGGCAAAAGTCACCCAGGTCAAGCTGACCGCGCCACGCGCAAGCCCTATTTTCAGGCGTCGGGTCACTGACCTTTTTGAGACGTAACCACCGTGTTATTGTTCACTGTATCTCTTCTAAATCAAACGCATTGTGACATGGACATGTTAACCAGTGAACCACTGGTCGGAATCACAAAGACTAAGCTTTCAAAGGCTCTCTCCACACTTTCAAAAGATGTAACATTGACATGCGAACTGTTGCTCAACAAATTTGCAATATTATCTCATTTTCTCACAAGCTGACCACCATCTGGAGTTGTCTGTATCTAAGAACCAATCAGAAACAAGCTCTGAAATAATCTTTGCCCCAAATACCCACATTGGTTTATTAGCATGTGTCAATCAGGATGAAACCATTTGTGTAGGGCTTGGGAGGGCGTGGCTAGTTATCATGCTTCGTTCTCACGAAAACTACAGCTGTCAGTTTGGAATCATAAGTCAGATCATTGGTTAGAGACTGACAGACTAAGGTTTTGCTGGTTAATTCATTATCAAACGTGATAAGGCATAGCAGCGAATGTTTTCATACCGATCAATAAAAACCAAACCACGTGGACAGCGTATGTGGTCATCGTCTAGCGGCACGGGTCAGTGACCCCAGATAAGATTCTCTGTGAGTAAGGTCACTGACGGGGCAGCGGGCTTTACGGGTAGCGCGCATGGTATGGGTTAAATAAAACGTGCTACCTTCATGAGACAATTCCTGTGTGTAAACTTTATAGAAGCCTATACGAGAAGATTCAAAATGCAAACAGGTCATTCTGCATTCTTTCCTAATGGCCATAAATGACTGCCAGAACAGGATTATGCTTTGTTCCAGTTTGGCCAAACAATGCTATTTTAGTAAACGCCAGTGGAAAGATGACCAATATGACTTTTTATGGCCTTTCCGAACAAAGGCTACTTCTCTGCCAGCATGATGACATGGCACTTCAGTCTCCAGAACAGTACTGCTCAAGGTGGGGCACACTATGGGGCACTACAATATTTAGGTGGGGGATGGGACTTCATAAAAATCATTGTTACATAATGTAAGGATAAACTGTTGTTTGTTCGAAATAAAAGTTTTAATTAAAATTTTAATCTTCCTGTATATATACTGCATGTATACTAACTTTGTTATGAGTCCTTCATATTGGCCCCCGGTAGCGGTGTGGTCATAGGCTTGTTTGCCTAAATCACAGACGAAGAATTGAGCAAACTTCCCGGACGCAGCTTCGAAGCTGGCGGCAGCAGGCCAGTGGTTGATTGATAGGGCAGATGGCAATATACCGTCACTCTGGCCTGGATATCGTGACACAGAGCATCCACCAGTTTTGGTGTTCTTTGGTTTGGGTCTTTCACCCTAGTCAGTTGGGACTGCGAGGCTGTGGAGTAGCCTACAGGCAGCCGGTCAGGCAATATGACTGTCCCTCTGGCATCCTCCTGCACCTGGATACATTTCCAGTCGTCTTGACCCTGTCTTGCCACTTGGATAAGTTGTGTCCAGGCGAGAGAGTGAGTCTGATGTTTGCGCAGCTCTTTCTCACTAAAAACAAATTCTTTGCGCCAGTCTTAACACTCACCTCGTCTTCTTTCATCTTTGTCTCGTCTTCTTTCCTCTCAAAATTCCAACGGCGATGGGCGAGTGCGGTGGCAGCAGGTTTGGATAGACTGGAAGCTGTTAGCACAGACCTACACGTTGGTGGCTGTGGGCTATGGTCGCTTCATCGTCGATTGAAGTGGAGGCGTGGGGAGGCAGCACCCACAGTAGCTGAGCAGCCTTATTTAAGGATAGCACTGCTCACCTCAACTGAGGAAGGGGCTAGAAAAGGTGCCCTAAAGAAAGCCCACTTCACATCACCCTGACTGGTATACCGCGACCAGTGGGGATCCCTTTTTGCGGTCGAAACAAAAAGAAATTCAGCTTACTCAGGCTAGGAGCCTGGAATATACGCACACTACAGGACAACTCAAACAACCCGGAAAGACGCACTGCACTTATTGCCATTGAGCTCAGCAGGTACAACCTGGACATAGTGGCACTCAGTGAGACCAGACTCCCTGATAGTGGCCAACTCAAAGAGCAAGGGTGCAGTCGAACCGAGACAGCATGGTGTTGGGTTTGCAATTAAAAATGACCTTGTCAGAAACTTGCAGTCCATGCCAATTGAAATAAATGACAGGCTAATGACACTCAGGATCCCAGTTGGGAAAAGCCAGTCAGCCACCCTCATTAGCGCATATGCGCCCACCATGACAAACCCAGATGAAGCCAAAGACAAGTTCTATTCTGATCTAGAATCTGTCATATGCTCTGTCCCGGCAGCTGATAAGCTGATTCTCTTGGGGGACTTCAATGCTAGGGTTGGCTCCGAAATCTCAGCGTGGCCAAATGTTTTGGGCCCTCATGGAGTTGGTTCATGCAATAACAATGGGTTGCGCTTACTTACTTTGTGCGCTGAATTTGGCCTGTTCATTACCAACACAAATTTTAGTCTCCCCGTGAGAAACAGAACGTCATGGATGCATCCCCGCTCAAAGCATTGGCATCTCATAGACTATGTCATTGTGAGGAAGACTGACAGAAAGGATGTCCTTGTAACAAAGGCGATGTGTGGTGCCGAGTGTGGGACTGACCACAGACTCATTGTTTGCAAGCTCAGACTAACATTGAGGCGCAATAGACGCCCTCAAGGGAAAGCGCCACCTAAACGCCTAAATGTTTCAAAACTCTGCTCAGCTGAGAAACAGAGCGAGCTCTCATCAGAACTCTCCTCAAAATTGGATTGCGTGACTTTTGACCCTGAGAACATTGAACAGAGCTGGACTGACCTAAATACGACTGTACACTCTTGCGCCAGCAGCACAGTTGGTTTTCCTGTCCGCAAGCATCAGGACTGGTTCAATGATAATAATAATGAAATCAAAGTGCTCATCAAAGAAAAAAATAGTCTCATCCAAGCTCACTGCAGTGACCCCTCTTCCACAGCAAAAGCTGATGCACTGCGTGCATGTAAGGGTGTACTCCAGAAGAAGCTGAGGAAAATGAAAAATGACTGGCTTGAAGAGCGAGTAAGAGAAACTCAGAAATATGCCGACACAAACAACACTAGAAAGTTCTTTGAGAGCCTCCGAGCTGTGTTTGGACCATCCCGCTCTGGCACTACGCCACTTCTTGCGTCAGATGGTTCAACACGCATTGTTGAATTGAATGCCATAATTCAGCGTTGGGCAGAACATTTCGGAGGTGTGCTAAATCGGCCATCAAATATAAATACTGAGTCCATTGACCGCCTCCCTCAGACTCCTATTAATGCAGCTCTTGCCAAGCCATTCACAGCAAATGAGACCCGAACTGCCACAAATCAGATGTCCTTTAACAAATCACCAGGCGTGGATTCAATTCCTGCTGAGGTGTATGCCTTCGGTGGAGAAAAGCTTATTGAAAGGTTGACCGAGTTGTTCAATCATATGTTGAAAGCAGGGAAGCTGCCACAGGACTTCAAAGATGCTTCAATCATCCATCTGTACAAAAACAAAGGGGACAGCCAAGTCTGTGACAACCATCGGGGAATCTCTCTACTTTCAATTGCTGGCAAAATATTGGCAAGAATGCTTCTGAATCGTCTTCTTGATCACCTCTCGTCAAATGACTTGCTTCCCGAGAGCCAATGTGGCTTTCGTAAAGAGAGGGGAACGGCGGATATGATTTTTGCTGCCAGACAGATTCAGGAAAAATGCATGGAACAAAATAAAGCGCCGCATTTGTTGACCTCACAATAGCATTTGACACAGTGTGTCGTGAAGGCCTCTGGAAAATCTTGGCGAAGTTTGGGTGTCCACCCGAATTCATCACAATAGTGCGCCAGTTTCATGATGGCATGCAAGCTGCAGTCAAAAGCAACGGCAGTGTTTCAGAGTCCTTTGCTGTCACAAATGGGGTAAAACAGGGTTGTGTCTTAGCCCCAACTCTGTTCAGCATCATGTTCTCTGCAATGCTACAAGAAGCCTTTAGCTCTCCTTCTCAAGGGGTAAGCATCAAGTACCGAACTGATGGCAGTCTATTCAACCTCAGGAGACTTCAGGCAAAAACCAAAACCAAAAGTACTCAAGTCTGTGACCTACTATTTGCTGATGATTGTGCACTTCTGGCACACGATGAGGATAGCATGCAAAACTGTGTTGATAAGTTCTCTAGTGCCTGTGACAACTTTGGCCTCACAATAAGCACAAAGAAGACGGAAGTGCTCCATCAGCCTACTCCAGACGACAAGTATCCTGTGACCCCAAATATCAAAGTCCATGGCAGTCTTCTGAAGGTGTCGGAGAACTTCACCTATCTTGGCAGTACACTGTCTTCCGCGGCTCGTGTTGATACTGAAATTCTCTCAAGAATCAGCAAAGCCAGCTCTGCATTTGGCAGGCTTCGAAAGAGAGTATGGGATGTCGCCGGCATTCGCACAGACACTAAGCTGAAAGTGTACAATGCTGTGGTCCTTCCCACCCTACTCTATGGGGCTGAAACCTGGACAGTGTACCAATCGCATGCCAGAAAGCTAAATCACTTTCATCTGGCCTGCCTTAGAAAGATCCTAAGGATCAAATGGCAGGATAAAATTCCAGACACTGAGGTCCTCAATCGTGCCAAGGAATTGAGCATCTTCTGCCACCTGAAAAAAATTCAGCTACGTTGGGCAGGACATGTTGTCAGAATGCCCGACTCCAGACTCCCTAAGCAAATCTTCTTCTCTGAGCTCTCCAATGGAATGAGGAATGTTGGGGCCCCAAAGAGACGTTACAAAGACACTCTCAAGCAATCACTGAAGGCCTTTGCCATTGATGTGAGTGAGTGGGAAAAGCTCTCGCTTGATCGTGCAAATTGGAGGGCGGCCTTTACCAGAGGCAGCAAAGCATGGGAAGCTGACAGAGTCCAGCAGGCTATCAAAAAAAGAGAACGGCGCAAGAAAAGGCCCAGTGGTACTGAACCAACGGAGCACTCTTGTCATTTATGCGGAAGGGTCTGCAGGGCAAAAATAGGACTTTTCAGTCACATGAGAAGCCATAAGTCATGAAAGAACAGTCTTTCCATTCTGTCCTCTGTGTCCTTTAGTTCTCTTTATTGTCCATGTGTTGAAATTCTCAACAATTTCTGTTCTTTATTCCTCTGGTGTTGTTAAGGTCATCATCATACCTGATGGACGAACTATTATTACTAACTTTGTCCAAAGGTGGGGTGCATGTTTTTTTTCTTTGTTTGAAACTTAAAGTGTGAAGTGGTGCATGGGACAAAAAAAGGTTGAGAAACCAGGGGCGAGGCTTCCTCATAATCAAATAATCAGTGATTACCCTTCAAATATTAATTCTAGAATTACTACACTTTTCAGATCGAGCCCAACTCCAAGTCCATTTAGTCAGTTCAGCATTCTGTTCTACCTCGCTATTTTGGGTTTGTTGTTATAGTCTAACACCCCTCATCGAAAAACATCTTTGTAGGGACCTACACCATATGAACTGGTCCAAAATCAGTGATTAACAAAGACGAAGAAGACTTGACTACACCCAGAAGCTAGCTTGAGCATAGCCTGTATTCGCCGAAGTGGCGCCGCAGACAGCAAAATAGTGGGGGGAAAATAGGATCATAATCAAAGTTTGACCCGATTTTACGTACCTATGCAGGTTTTTCACTATGCGGTCGTTTTCATCCCAATCGAAAGGTAAAGAGTAGAGTGAAAGAGTTTGTGTGGATTTTTGTTTGTTTGTTTGAGGTAATCTAAGAATAATTTACTCTACGCACAGCAAGAGCTATCAAAGCATAATAATGTATCGTTTAGATCTAGATATAACTATGATCAAAATCAGTAGAACGTATTATGAACATCAATTCACTTGATAGGTCGCTCGAACCTATACCGCAACGGCGGATAGCCACTTCTCCGAGATCGCTACACATTGTTGTGTCACAGAGATGCCAGTTAAGCACTTTCTGCTATTTAATATTAATGGGTCTTTTTCGAGAAACTTTATGAAATGGTAGAATAACAAAATCTCTGGCTATGAATTTGACAATGAAAACTTGCCATTCAAATTATATTTTTAAAAATGGATGAAATGTGTGCGTTTATAAGTCTGTTAGTTTGAACGAATGGTATTTTCAGATTAGCTTGGCTTGTAAATTGCTGCATTCCTGTCCTGTTGACAAGAATAGTCCGCTCTTTAGATTTTGCAGTGCCTAGCACCCGTTTCACTGTTTCAGTCCCTGCAGTTATAATTATGTAAATATGATGAAGCGATACATCCTATTATAATGATCTTACTAGGCCTAGCTTAAACTCTGATTACCCTCTGCAGAGGGCCACGCTTTGCCCCTGTGAGAAACACTGCTTTAGAAAGTTAACCCTTTCATACTTTCAGTGTCACAGACCCCCAAAGCAGTTGCTGGCCTTTTCCTAAGTATGGGAGGGGGGGGGGGGGCCTGTAGTGGTTAATTGGGGGTAGGTTGGACCTATGATAAAGAATTATGTGAATACGAACGAGGGCATTATAATTTCTTTTCCCCCGAGTTTCAGGAGAGATTTTCAGGTCATATAATTTGCCCTTATGTCCCACGGCTGTGACACCAAAAGGGGCAATGTGAGATTCTGTTCTCGCCGGGTGCCCATTTTAAGAGCATTATCTCAACAAACAAAAAACTCACCGATACAGATAAGGCATTTCTTCAGGTATGGCCTTCAGTCGATTGGTATACAGATCCAGAGTCAACAAGGAAGCCAAGACATCCATCTTTTCACCAGGGAATATGCACAGCTGGTTCTGGCTCAAATTGAGGTACACCAGGTGGTCCATGCGATTAAAGTGTTCTGGCAATTCCAGAATGTAGTTGTGGGACAAATCCAGGTGGTAGACTTTGTTACACTGCAAGAATATTTCAACTGGGTCATATTGTGTTATGGTTGTCATTGCAAAACAGTGTGGTGAACTCAGTGTTTAGGCAGCAGTAAATACATCCTTTCTCTTTCTCTTTGCTTAACCCTTGTCCTGCGGGAGGCCACCTTATTGTCCTCCTCGCGCAACAAGTGAGGCCAATATTGTGTGGCCTACATAATTATTGTATGCAAACCGGGTCCTGTGGAAGGTCAATATATTGTATAGCAACACTGCTCCTCGTGTTTTGTTTATTTGGCTGCCGCGACTATAATGAATTCCGATGTAATATTAGGGCACGCTGCATTAGGGTGTCTTGTCGGTAGGTTTTTCATTAGGGAAAACTGGGAGAAAACGACCGACTTTGTTGTTGGTTGCTGTCTTTATTCAATGTGGTAATTAGAGAGATATTGTGTTGCTTTGATTAAACTGCTTTTCTTTTTTCAGTAGATGTATGTACTCTGCGAGCTGAAAATCAAATCTCTTGCTAAAGGTGTGCATAGAAAAATAACATCATAGTACGTGGAACCTTTACATAGTTCAGGAGGGAGAAGGCAATGTCACAATACATGTGGTTAGCAAATTAAGTGCCTGGCTTAAAAAATAATTTGTTCACCTGAATGGCTTGACTTAGGGACAAAAAATGCCCACAACTCTTGGGGAAAGGATAAAACATGTGTTAAACAGCAAGAAGATGCAGAAAATTCTTGATTATGGACCTTCTATTTAACAATAGAACTTATTGCATCTCATCACAAATACTTTATCCAAATATCACAGGGGTCACTTACGGTTTATTCACCACTATTGTTATTATTGCGTCCTAATGTAAACATAATATATGTGTTCACAAGGACCTGAATGTCCCGACTGCCAAGGTTACTGGCAATAGGCGAATGATCAGCTGACTGACCACTGGCTATCCCCGCACAGGGCATTACGTGGACAAGTTCACTCAACACGAGACGACTGTTAATGAACAAGTTAACACAGAATCAACAGACACCTTCCTAATATGTATGACATTGATAGACAAAGAGAGAAAGAGAAGGATGAAGAAGGACAGATAGTGATAAAAAAGTAGTGAACAGGTGTTATGGTATATTTTAATTCAACAATTTAAATACTGAGGAAGTAAACAGACTATACAATAAATACTAGAGGTGATGTACATAAAATGGCATAGCGTACAACTAAA
The DNA here is from genome assembly GCA_963931925.1 of Onchidella celtica. Lineage (NCBI taxonomy): Eukaryota > Metazoa > Mollusca > Gastropoda > Systellommatophora > Onchidiidae > Onchidella > Onchidella celtica. Next base: position 13,427,701 of record OZ007579.1, on the reverse strand, counting down.
TCGATATTCAACAAAAGCCAGTGGAGGTAAAAACTCATACACAATCAATGAATAAACAGTTATGGTATTGTTGTTGTTTTTTGAAGGTGAAAGGAAGTCACCATATTGTGATCTTGACAGGGGGCCCTTGGAGGTCAAGTGTCAACTCTCTCACAACCTTACAATTTTGTCATGCAAAAGCCGATTGCTGCATGCTCACTTTATCAGTTACACTGCTGTGCCTCTGCATGGCAGAATTGCAGCCAGCATCCCTATATGAGTCTCTCACAAAGCGCAGGTGCAGACAATGGTACTGCAAATGCGGTTTGCAACCTTGGGATGTTCCGGCCTATGAGTGACTATAACACACCAATGGAAACAAGTGCTTTACAGTTATACACACAATAAATTTATTGGGACACGTGGGATGGAGGCTTAATTAATGTTGGTAAAATAGTCTAAATAATGTGTCAGAAGAGATGGACAAATATTTCATACAGATATTATGACAATGATCAAATTCAAAAGATAATGCGTTTAACAACAGCTAAGATAATTACCCTGAAAGAAAAGGTTTCTGATTAATGCAATGAAATGACAATAAAATGGATTATAATATGTTACACTAAAACACAGATAACAAGGTAATTGTATATCTCACCAGCTCTGCACTTAAAGAACGTTTCACACAGGATATATCCACACTCTTCCAATAATTACTCTAACTAAAATGTTACTTAAACTTGTCCTATATCCTGAATCTGTAAACTTGACGATGATGGTCCTAAACCGAAGAATGTCTGGTCTCCACAAAGATAATGTTCTCTTAAATTCACTACAGGATACACTCAATTGCAAATATGTCCTTACTCCACATAAAAAGCACTGTCCACATCCACAAGATGACTACTAGAATTATATATAACTAATGTCCTGATAAGGCTCTGGTCACAGTCACAGGGTACACAACAGGATCGAAATGTCCTAACAATATGCACAGGATACTTTAAAACAGGTGGTTACTTTATGGTCTTGGCCTCTAGCCTTCCCGCTGTTCTGCACAATTCACAGAAACGCCGGGTACAATCAGAGAGCCTACAATAACGAGAGGGGAAACAGAGCCCGATTCCGCGTATCTAGGTCAACAGCTGACCGTGAGAATAAGCGCGGTCAACAATTCGCAAACATGGCGCCCATTACAAAACGTAGTATACACTGCCAGTTGTGTTCAGCTGTTAATTGTTCGAATTCACGGCACAACAGACCAGATCTAGCGTTCCTCAGATTTCCCAAAGATCCTGAGAGGTAAGTTTAATAATTATTTTCTTTGTTATTTGAATTTAAGGCCTGTTTTTACCTACAACTGGTCAACTAAAACCGTAGCTGCTCTAGCCTTTAGACTAAGGATTAGGCCCTAAGACCCTGGTCCAGACAATCGACTGTGTATGAAGAGATCCTGCAGGTTGTTTACTAATTGCTTTCATTGTAATACAACATGGCTTTGCTATAGGTGGAGGGATTTGGGAGAGGAAAGGGGGGGGGGGGGGGGGGAAGAGCAGACTTAAAGAGTCAACAAATGCGTGCAGAATATTGCAGAAGCACAGGAACATCACAGAGATTAATGTAATGCGTTTTGATAGTATGGTCGTAGTCTCGTACTCATAGATTGTGTGTGTTTGTGTGATATTTGTTGCTTAAACGTGGACTAAAGGCCAACGATTGAATTCTTTTGGAATTCCTCGGAATGATTAGGGTGCACTGAAGTTGTATTAAGCATAATATTCAGTGTTCGCACAACTTCGCGATTGGCTTCCTAATTTCACAACCCCTTTTAAAAATGGATGGTATGCAGGCCATTCACCCTCTTCTTTCCGTTCAGAATTAGCAAAGCGCCCCCAAACTTTACCTCAAACGGGAAAAATCACCCTTAACTCATATGACCTTGAATGAACACTGAATATTGAATCATTTTTAAACGCACCAGTTCATTCCCTTGCACATTTTATTTCAACAGATTACGAAGGTGGGTTATCAACTTTCATAGAACTGATTTCGACGGTAAATATGCCATTGCCCTCTATAAAGGCAATGTTTTGTGCCCAGAGCACTTCGAACTTCCTGCTCTGGCAGCTCAGCAGTCCGTAAAAAGGCTCAAGAAGAATGCGGTACCTACTTTAGTTTCCACCCCAAACCTGCCAGGCTCACTCATTCAAGACCAACACCTAAGGAGAGGGCACCCCCAGCAGTATCAGTACCAGACGAGACTGTCATTGTGCCTGCGTCCCTCACACCAAGTTGCAGTAGTTCAGAAACTCACAACGAGAAAGAGATGACCAGGTCTTGGAGACTCAAGAAAATGTTTGACCAGGAAAGACAACAAGGACCAAAGGACCTGGGTGAAACACAGTTGAGAGAAACACTTGCTGTCTTTCTTTCCCAACCAGCTCTTGAATTTGTGACGACACAAATTCGAGTTCTATATTATCTGTGCACCAGAAGACGAAGGTGAACAAATCAGGAAAAGAGCTTGGCCCTATCCATTATTTTATCATGCGCCGCGGAAAGCATACAAGCTGCTGCAGAAAATCTTCAGCCAAAACGCTGGCTAATTCAATGCAGAATTTAAAAGCTGGACTCTGTGGGAACATACTACAACTATCACTGTTTGAAATAAAAATCAAAGCGATGACCCCCATTGAAAAGTAGTGTGTTATTATTCTTGATGAAATTTCACTGAAGTCAGCCCTGCGATATAATCCGCAAGATGATGAAGTGGAAGATTCGAAGATTATGGTGCTCTTCACCCTCTTCATCCATATTTTGTGTTTTCCTGTCTGTTTTGTTTTTCACCCTACAGGTCACCATTTTTTGCTTCTGATTTCTTGTTTGTTGCTTTCCTTTTTTTTTTTTTATTCATCCATTCTTCTTACATCCCCAATGCGTGGTTGATGGGAGTTGCTGGTAGGTTCTCCTTCTGTCATATCATTCTTTTCCTTCTGTCATCTTGCTATTCTTAGAACAATAAGACGTTACCGTTATAGAGTCGACGTGTTTCTCTTCCAACTCAAATACATGCTGCACCTCCCATATTTTGTTTACTTTTCAATACACGTACCCTGTATGTAATGACAATCGTTATATATCACAGCAGACTTTACGCCAGCCGAGGCCCTGGACCGCGCTTATCTATTTTTAGCCCGCCCAGCGCCCATCACGCGTTGAATAGCATTGTTGTCACGGACAGTTGGCCCGCTGTTTCCCCTCTCGTTACTTTAAGCTCTCTGGTACAATGCTCTACACGTGGACAGAAGCCTGCCTGGTCACGCTGAGACTTACAGGTCTAACACTGCCACAAGAAGCGAGTACAACACTGGAAATTAACGAGTTCCTTAAGAACTTAAGATATGTGCAATATATGCACCGCGTACATGAGCTAACTTTAACTTTAAGCTTAGACTCACACGCTGCTCTAACTGAGCTTATTTCGTGCTTTGACGAAGCAAGAAATACAGTAATTTACTATGACTAAGTCCTACGCGAACTTGAAAGTCATAAACGCTCTATACACGAGCTAACTTAACACACCGTATAGGCTATGTTAATATACGTCTGTGTCTTACAATAAGAACGACAGACAGGTACACCACTCTACGTGAGCGGGACCTCGCTCCTTACGAGCTAAATTTTATTACAGGCCTTAATAGACACTGTAAATAAACGCCTGAGTTCTACAGGCAGGTACACTGCTTCGCACGAGCAGGACCTCGCAGTGAGTCTATCGCAAGCGGACTGACGACTCCAGATTTGCTCTGGAATATATACAGAAACTCAAAATTACAGAAAATTACAGAGGGGAAAACTGGGAGGTTCTAGCTAGCTCGAATTCGTGAGCCATAAAAACGTGCACAAAGATTCTACGGAGGCCAAACTCGGACGCTGGGGTATTAGGTGGACGGGTCAGAGATAATTGCTCTACCCGCAGGTAGCCTGAGACATAACTTCGAACAATAGATCAGGAAGGTGGACCGATCGAACGGGCAAGTGGACGGTCATTACGCGGCATTTCGTTACAGAGTGTGGCACAGATCTCTAAAGGATTTTCGAAGGGGTGGATTTCCTACGTTAAACTTGTGGCTGCATGTGTCATAATCAGCGGATCTATTGCTATTCTTATGAGCAAATTTGAAATCAACCCACCATGTCCATTTGACACATAGGGCTGCTGGCTGGGATATTCCAGCATAGTTCTCTTACATTTCATTTATTGTCGGTCGGCTGTTGGGACCTTGTTAAAATTAAAATCAAAGGTTGATATTACTATATTAGGAGAAAGTAGTCTGATTACAAAGCCAAATAGAGAAAACACTGAGTTGTTCTCCTTGCTTTCTATGTACATTATGAGGTTCCAACAATCAACCGATGTTATTCCATCTTAAAAAGTGTGTAAGGTATTTTGATGATGGAGTTGTGAGACAGATTTAAGTCTTGAAGTACGTAAGTTACCTTTCACTTCGTTTCACCAAAGATTCTAGAAACGATAAGATGAGATGCTCCCTTCTTCTCACCTCTAAAAAAATTAGGGGCGGGGCCCATGGCGCATTGCATGAAAAGAATGCTTGTTGTAAGGATAAATTAATGCTGCTGATTTGTTACAGTGCTACTGCCACTAAGAGAAAGAAAAAATCCCCAGAATTTCCCAGAGCTATTGAAGATATAATTACAATATAAGTAACATACCAATCAAGGCCTAAAGTGACAGCTGAACGGTGAACAAAATTCAGTATTTTCAGTATTTGGCTTTGTAAAATACTGCACTGTTCATGACTTCAGCGCATTCGCTGCCAGATGGCGGTGCAAAATCTGTGCACACTAAACGCACTAGCCGTCTCATTTTATTGTTTCTAGTATCTGTGATCTCACCTTACAAAGTGTATAGGGGATATTAATGATAGAGTTGTGGGACAGGTCCAAGTACTGAAGGCGGTGAAGCAAATCTATCAAGACAGGGATCTCTGCTATCTGGTTGTTGCTGGCATCCAGATGTTCTATGTTACGACAGCGAAACAGTGTATCAGGTAAGTACGGGATCTGTGGGAGTAGTGGCGCAAACACTAATAATGGAGTTATGTCTAATAATTATAATGTGCAATTACATAGCATCCATCTCCGCAAAGTGTACCCGAAACAATGAAATAGTAACAAGTATCTCTCTCTTTCTCTCTCACTCAGACTCTCTCTCTTTCTCTCTCACTCAGACTCTCCCTCTTATGTACCTACAAGAACAGAAATAGAAAAGGTCTATTTTTCTTTACTGCATTTAATAGAGAAAGGTGTTCTCTGTTCTATAATAGGTAATCAGCATGCCTACTGCCATCAAGAAGGTTTTGAAAAAAACATCTTAATATGTGTGTAGTCTGTCTTCTTGTGAAATGTATCTGTTGGATTTGAGTAAGGGGGGGGTGGGGGATTTGGAGCCTAAGGGGTCTATTGCCTCTAAAAAGTTGAGAACCACTGGCCTACAGTAACTAAAGAACAAAGAAGGACCAAAACATTACCCGGTTGTTGGCAATTTTGAGCACGACAAGGAGTTTCAGGTGGGAAATTCCATCAGGAAATACTTTCAAGCCAGTATTTGATATATCTACAGTAGTCAATGATATGGCATGTTCCCTCTTGCCAATCGAGAAAAAGACGCACTTTGAATCTGCGGTCACGATGGGGTTATCTGCCAGCTTAAAAATCTGGGGACAAGTGTAACGATTTTTGTTTCATTCGATTTAAGTTAGGTTGCCTGTTATAATGTAAACCTAACAACACACGTACATTTTTGTATGGCGAAAAGTTAATTCCTGAACCCCAAGACAGATGAAAAGGTAATAATTGAAAACAAAACCATTGAAAAAGTCACAGAATATACATACCTAGGATACATAATGGAACACAGTATAAAAACTGACAGACTTCAGAATAAGAGCAATATGCGGCTGCTTTGGAAAAAATTAGATATATTCCTGGACCACGAACTGCCAATGTCCCTTGAGAGACAAGTATTCAATCAATGCATTATTCCAACGATTACCTATGGTTGCTAAACACGGTCGATTACAAAACAACCTATGAACAAATTAAGAACTACCCAGAGGGGAATGGAAAGAAAAATGCTCAAAATCAGAATGAAAGATAAAATCCCCCACTCTGAAATACACAAATTAATAGTACTTACAGACATATAGTAAAATTCATGCTACATCGAAAGTGAGAAATGGGGTGGACATGTGGGAAGGATGAATGACAATACGTGGACAAAACACAGCACTGAATGGCAACCAAGGACAGGCAGAAGAACATTGAAGACTACCAGGAAGAAGATGGGCAAGACCAGGAGGAACACCATGGATGAGAAAAATATCAGACAGAGAGGAATGGAAAATTTTTATGGGAGGGCATAGTAGATGCAAAATACATAGGTGAAAGGTGAAAAGTTAAATGTTCACTGTCAAATCTGAACACATATACTGCATAGACAGCAGTTTTCCTTTTTCCCCTGCGACGTGGCTGTTTCTTCAGAAAGAATTATGATATTGATACACGTGTACAGCAAGTAGCCAAGAGATGTAAATCAAGGCCTGGTACTAATGGCACATGAATGCTTAGTCAAAAAGAAAGCATGCACACGTCAGTACTTCAACCACATACAGTGGTTCTCAATGTGGGTGATCTTGCCCCCCCCCCCCCCCCCACCGGGCGCTATTTTCATCCAGAGAGAGAGAGAAAGGGAGATTGAAAGAAAATTTGGAGCCTAAGGGGGCAATTGCCTAAAAAAGGTTGAGAACCACTTTCTACCACCTTAACGATGGTGTCAGGCGAAAACCGGCCAAGTCCAAAAATTTCATATTACTTTTCATAGAACCAATTTATGAAGCCTGGAATCCTGCATCTTATGTAAAAGTAGCTGTTACCACTATCCAGTAGAAATACTCAAAATAAGCATGTGATCAAGCCAGCTAGGTTCATTTCCCATTAGTTTTAGCGTCAGTTTTTGTTTCTCCTGTAAAATTTGCTTATTTCGACTTGGCCGGTTTGCTCCTGACTCCTGACACCATCGTTATGCATCGTGCTCCGTACCCTTGTTATTTAACATTTTGTGTGCCACGAATTTTTCCACGTTTGCCGATACAGGGGAAATAGTCGGAGAAATTAATGAAGACTAACTACAGCAACATTTGTGAATTGAAATTTGACTTTCTTTCTTCCCAAAACAAAATAACTTAGCATTTTTGTGCATCTACACATCAGTTATTGGCACAAACATGACTAGCGCAAGAAGGCATCAATATATCGGCTATTGGCATAAAAAGAGTTGAGTTAGCCATGGGTCATCCTCTTTGTCAACCCACCCCTCCTGGCCAGTACTGCGAAAAGAAATAGAGGGCCAATGCGCAGGGAGTAGCGTGGACAATTTTGCAACACAATTGTAGATCACTTGTTGTGCTCTGGTCTAGAGAAAATGTCGATATAAAAGGAAAAAATGAAAGAACACGCCGAATTACGAGGGAATACACAAATTTAGCAGGATTAAAAAAAGAACAGGTTGAGACTTAAAAATTGTGTCTAGTTACCCAGAATGCTGACAAAGCGATGTCGTGATAAGAGGATTGGACCATACATTCGCCTTTTCTAAAAGTGGAATATTTGCAGACAATGTAACACATGAAATGAGTCCCTTCTGATGATGAGCTTATTTGTTAAATGGAAGTGTTAGTGTATGAAATAACGGAGTGTCTGTTAGTATTATGTGGTCAGACTGGGCCTTTTGCAAACGCTTAATATTTTGGAATGCTTAAGGGTAGGGTAAGTGTTAAGTGAGCGCTGCTCTATGCTGATGGCGTAAGTCATTTTTGACATTTCTGAGATATTGAGAAAAAACTGTTTCTTTTCCTGCCATTTGATGACTTATGCCATTATGATTCAATTGGATTATTACATTTTCCTACTGGCGTATTTCTTTTTCTATAGCTCATAGCCCTCATTCTCAGGAATGCAATGAACCGTCAGTTGCGTTTTGGCATAAGTCTGGCATATGGCATTACTGTAGAGCAATGATGATGTCCACATCAACTTTACTGAAATTGGCCACAAGTTGGTACACATGTAACAAGTATCTTACTCAGAGTATTTTGGTTACATGGCCAAAATAGCCCCTATCTTATTACAAAAAATCTCAGTGCCATGAGTATTTCGTTGTGGTGCAATTTGGCCCCTTTTTTGCTTGACACTGCAACTTCAGTAACAGTTTCAAAAATTATAAAATTAGATTTCTCACAGGTCAACTAATCTAATCCAATCACCTTTTGCGTGAAACTATTAAAGCAATCGTTCTGACCAGAGCACATTGAAGTTTCAAGCAAATCTTTTATAGTCGTTATGATGACGGTAAATTCATAAACTTTTTTTTGGCTCCCTTTGATAAGTCCAGTGCTTACTTTGACACGCATTCAGTTTGAACATTAAGTAGATGGTGGTAAGGCAGCTAGAAAAGGAGAGACTGTGGAGAGAGCCGTTGGAAGAGGAGTCAACTACACCGATCAAAACAAAACTATATAAGAAGAATACTTGTCTATGGCCCATGAGGTCATGGCCTCTCTACTAATCAAAAAAAAAAAAAAAAGGAATTTTATTCACGTTATTTTCTGAAATAAAGAAGAAAAAAAAAACTGATTGGTTTTGTTGGGTTTTTTTTTCTACCTCCACTCCATCTGGCAAAATGATTTCCTGCAATTTGTTACCAGCCACATCTAGCTCTTGAAGAAACTTCATGATGTCCATTGTGCTGGGCATTGATGCAATACCATTCCCTGCCAGCCTGAGGATCTCTAGAGTCCTCAACTCTTCCAGTGCCTCTGGGCATTTAGACACCCTGCAGTGAAAGTATCAATGACAATTTATTTGGCAAGGGTGAAATTCAGGGGAATTCTCAAACATCAAACATAAAAGCACTTTCATAGACGTCCCAGAGGAATGCAAAAGTACACAAATAATATTAACTCATTTGCTACGGTAAGCTGAATGTTCAGCTTATGGATTTTCGCTTCCCTATGGAAAGCCACACATTCATCCCAAGTGGACACCGAATTTCCAACACTAACATCTGAGCCAACTTCTTGAAATATGCAATCCCATCCTGGTTCATTGAAATTCTTTTAATGTCTAATGTATCAGGTCTTGTGTTTATACTGAGTGAAAGAAAAAACATCTTTGAGCTATGCCTAAATTTCAACCTGGATAAGTGTTAATAGTTCCCATCCACACCCACAAAAGTTACTGTAGGGAATGAGTTAAATGTACCAGTTTCAAGGCAATTTTTATTTTTAACACACTACATCATACTTGAATAGAGCTGCAGGATGAACACGTAGGCACTTAACACTTTGTGACCAAGGTATTAAAAATTATGAAGCTTAGTGTGCTGCCTCAGTTTTTAATGACAAGTTATGTGGACACATCCATTTTGGACAAAATTCAGTCTTTGATATTACTTATTTATGATTTTTTCTGAAGCTGCAAAAGAAAAAGTAAGTTGCATTTTCAACGAATAGAACTGCAAAATATGATTGAAAAGTTCATTTTTTGCTTCTCTTTACACACTGCTTGTTGAAAATCATCTTTTAAGATCGAATCAGTGTATTCTCAGAGTCAACAGGCCAACTGGTGTCGCTAATAATACATGGAAGTAATACTTTTGACAGACAGTTTATAAAGTCATTTCACAGACAGTAACAAGTTATGTAACTGATACAGTCCTGGAGAAAGATACACAAGTTCATGAAAGTTAAAGGTTGTTATAAGTATGTTTGCACCCCAAGCATTCTGCACTAGGGACGCATACGAATACATACTATCCCTAACCTCATCCTTATCCTCAACCCTAAATCTTATCAAATCCCTACCCCTGCAACCAAAAAAACAGGAAGAAAGTAAAAAGAAAATCTGAAAGAAAAATTAATTATAATTAATTAAGGCTGTTGTCAAGGAACATTTCAGGAGGAGCTCTCTAGCTCTGGAGTCACAAAAGTTTTCAAATATGTACCCTTAGTGCAAAAACTTGGGGGACGTAACGGTAAGTACTTGTAAACAACATCCTTAACAAAACCTCCCAGCACCGGTTCCAAATGTGGGTGATATCACTCTCGGAGAGGCGATTTTGATATACAGGGGCACAAAAACAATCACAAAGGAAACAGCGAAATGGGGGCAACACTGATGAAGGGGGAGAGGAACATGAATGGAGGACGATTTGGGGGGCAAATACAGGGCAGCCACTGACTTGTTCAGTAGCACCTTGAGATGTGTATTATAAACAGAAAGGCCTTTTTGTTTCTTTAGTGTATTTGATAAAGAATGCTTTCTGTTTTATAATGAGTAATCAACACACACTGTCATTGTCATTACCTCTTTCAGGACTTCAGTGTTAGTAGGTAGTCCAAACTGCCCCGCTAAAGGGGCGAAATCCCGGTTTGGCATAATTTTAGGCCAACATTACAAGACTATTACTGCTGTGTATTTATGTGAAATGGCATGCATTCCACACCAAAATAAAGTTCAATCCTTCCTCTGACAGAATGTACTTTCTTTTGTATTGTTTAATGTGTTAAGCTGCGTGTTTCTATAGCTTGGAAAGGACATAGTCTTGCCGTTTTTGATCTGAGCGTACCGAATTGACCCCTCGTAACTAAGGGTCACAGCGCGTCGCGCCGATGTAGCGCACGTTTTAAAATAACTCACATAGAAAGCCAGATAAATGAGGCTCAATTCAATGTATTTTTCATCATGTTTTAAGTTGAAATTCCGTTAAAAATCATTTGTTGAAAAGTTGAAAGTGTTGACAGAGAAACTGGCGGAAACTTGAATAGATCGGGATCAAAATTATACGCAAATGAACCTCAGCCTTTGTATTTTCAGCGTGTGCCAAATGTTAGGGCATGTTTCGGCGCAAAGCGCCAACTGTTTTTATAGACCCACCCAATGCTTAATTTCGTCACCTTTTTCTGACACTCAGTGCTAAGTCAATGGCAACGCGGTTGACCTAATTTTCAATTAAAAAAATAAAAACACATAGAAGATATGGGAATAAAGATCGGAGGCCGAAACATCACAAACCTTCGCTACGCTGATGACACAGCTCTTATGTCAGATAACATCACCAGCATGAAAAGAGTGTTGCACAGAGTGGATAAAGCGGGCAAGACAGCAGGCCTACACCTAAATGCTAAGAAAACGAAAGTCATGCATACTGGAACAGGGCACCATGAACACCAGGAGATACTAGTAAACAAAACAGCACTAGAAAAAGTGACTGATTTCAAATACCTAGGATCACATAAATCGCAAGATGGAAGCTGCTCAAAGGACATAAAACAAGGATAGGAATGGCAAAACACAAAATGGTTCAACTAAACAACATTTGGAAGGATAGAGGCACACCAACGGACCTCAAAGTGAACATACTTAAGTGCTTGGTCTGGCCAGTCCTACTATATGGTTGTGAAGCCTGGACACTCAAAAAGGCAGACATAACAAGATTGGAGGCAGCTGAAATGTGGCTTTACAGAAGGCTACTCAGAATAAGTTGGACAGAAAGGAGAACAAATACAAGCATCTTAGAACAGCTTGGCACCACCAGAAGAATAACACCTGAAATAAATAAAAGAAGACTTGCATACATCGGCCACGCGGCCTGAAACAAAAGCACGGCCCTTATGATATCAATCCTTCAAGGAAAGACAGAAACAAAGAGAAAACAAGGAAGACCACCCATTACATATCACGATAACATCAAGAAAGTCAGCCAGCTGGAAATAAGTGAACTAACTAGGAAAGCTAAGGACAGGATTGGGTGGAGGAGATTTTGTCGTGACATCCACTGTAGCAGCTAACATCGATGACGATGAAGCCGACAGGTGACAGGTGAGGAGGTGTAAGAGTTCACACAAAATTGACGTCGGATGACGTTTGATGACTAAAAAAAGTAAAATAAGATGTTTGTACTATATTTGTACAACTCGAAAAAAATTGAGCGTAATGTACACCCCCTTGTCTTGGAAACTGACAATTTTTAATACTGTGACTCAATAATCAGTCATTTTATGGGCGGTCAAAGTTGGACTATTGTGCAATCTGCAAAAGGTAGCAAATTTGAGGTGTTTCTTCACTTTTGAAAATGCTATAATTTTCAAACCCTTTAAGCCAGAATGACAAATTTGGTATCAAAATTCTTAGAAAAGCAAGCTCCATGAGTTTAGACAATAACTGGTGAGTTGTGATAAAAGTAAAAATCAGTTTGGACTACCTAGTGTTAGGGGCTTTGGTCAAGTCCGGACGTAATTAATTTTTTCCCACTTTGGGAAAAAATGGAATGGGTCAGAAAAACGCTTACAGAAAAAAAAAAGTATTGATAGTAAAGTAAAAAGTTATACATCAAATAAAAGAGAATTGAATGTAGAATACAATGTAAATCAGCAATATATATCCAAACACATTTTTCACTGGCACTGATAAATTGCGGATACATCCCAAAAGAGTCAACAAGGTTTTGAAATACTTAAGATCATAATTTGTGTGTAGTCTGTCTTCTTGTGAAACAAATGTGTATTGGGTGTGAAAAGGGATTTGGGCAGAAAATTTGAACCCTATGGAAAGCCTTTACAAATCTACAACTCACTTCTATGTAGATCTGCTGGTTATGACATCATGCCAACGATGGTTTGATGTAGGGAATCCGTCCCTTAGGTGATCCTAACAACTCTATAGAAATTGTTTACAAATCTACGTCGGATTGACGCAGGGATGCTGACTGGGGAGGGCCAACAGCCTTTGGTCCTCGTGAAACGAAGATCTTCATCTCCTTCTTACATTGTCTGAGAAATATGACTCTTACTCAGAACCATCATAATGCACACTGGGCAGCTGAGGTTATGACTTACTTATTGTTTGTTAAATCAAGGGCTCGAAGCAGCTGGTGTTTTCCTAGTGAGTCATCAATGGTAAAGATGTCATTGCCAGCAGCCATTATATCCTTCAGGGACTTGATTCTGAGAATGTCAGACACAAATCAACAAATGTATTACTCATATTACATTTTTAGACAAGATAAGATAACATAGGATAAACTTTATCATCTCATGAGGGAAATCATTTTTCACAGAGCATGGAAGAGCATATACATGATACACACGCCTTAGTCACCTTTCACATGGCGTAGGTGCTGCCTGTGCCCTCATATAAGTGCAAACCCGTGCAAACTTATGGCTGTGGTCTTCAATTGAGTCTTTCACATGGCGTGCAGGCGGGTCTTGCTCTCGCGCGTGTGAAATGTTTGCGCGGGCGCTCCCAGGGTCTTCCCCTCACATAGGCCGAATGGAATATGCTTTGCAGTGGACGCTTTCACACACAGCGGGTAAAACTCGCATCTGCAGTTAACTCCAAGGACAAATTCCTGCATATGGTGCACAATTTAACTCAGTTTTATGTGTGTGTGAGCTTTATCCTGTATTTCCTTTTGATTTTGACTTTTTTTTGTTGTAGAAACAGTATGGATGCAGATACTGATACACAACTGCTAATATCATATACATGTAGTTCTTGAGAGGCCAGTTCTGTGTTACAAGTTCTTTCATCTATCAAATGATATTATATACATCCATGCTCCCTCTCCTGTCACAAATACAATTTTTGACCTTCCAGATTTGCTAAGAAAATATGGGAAATTTTGGTGTACACTTCTTGTCTGCCAGCAGCTGACTTTGTCGTTCTAGGCTTAGTATGAACCCCCCCCCCCCCCCCCTTACAAAGAACAGAAAAACTGAACACCAATGGATCAGCTTGAGATCTTGGACACTATAAAAATCTTACATAATAATATAAATCATTATGGTGTGATTTTGTTTCAGTGTTTATCACCTTGCACGGCACCGAATCATAAGACATTTCACAGACTTCATCCTGTGGGATTGACAAATCTTAATGATCCCAGCCAGCAACCCTACAGAAATCCATGGCATAGGACTAACATCAAGTTTGCACATAGGAATGACATCATTCCTATGTACATCCGCTGGTTACGACACTGGTTTGATGAAGGGAAACGGCCCCAGAGAAATTCTACCAATTATGCAGAAATCTACCTCAGATTGACGAAATGATGCTGACTGGGATTAGGCTTACTGTTCTTTCTTGCAGAGATAATTCACATTACACATACTTGTTAATGCTTTCTGGGATGGTGGTGATATGATTAAAAGAGAAATCCAAGTGTATCAGACTCTTCATCCTGTGAATGTTAGCTGGCAACGCTTTGATTTCATTGTGAGATACTTTCAGTTCTTCCAGTGACACCAATGACACTAGCGGTTTTATTTCTGTCAGTTTGTTGTATGAAAGGTTCAGTTTCTGAAATAAAAGAACGCAGTCTGTTGCTCATCTCATAGAGATTTACAGAACAATGAACATTTTATCACACTTCCCATAAGGTTTCACGGACACCCCAAACTTTCAAGAACCTTCCCACCCAGCAACCCTAAGGAACTGGGGACACGTTGGTCTGCAGGCAAAGTGCTTGCTCCTCATGCCAAAGGTACTGGGTTCGATTCCCCATTGGTGCACACATTTTTGAATTCTGGGGAATAATTCCTGTCCCTAATCGTATGGCAAGTAGGATCGAGTATCCTGTCTTCTCGGATAAGGACAAAAAATTCAAAACCCAAAGGACCACAACAAAAAACGCCGACCAGAGCTGCACTGTGGCAACAATGTGACTGGGCTGCAATGACACTAAGGCAAGTGTCCCACATGGGATTAAAGAAGTATACAAAATTTGTTCCTAACTATATCTGCTGGTTACAATACTGCATCCATATTGATTTGATGTACGGAACCCGCCCCTGCAGTAATCTTATCAACCCAACAGAACTCCTATACAAATCAACATTAGAATGAGAGACAGGCTGCTATTGTCCCCATGGCTCAGGATTTTTCACTGTGGTTAGTTAAAGCAAAATAGGCTAACGCGAATATCATCTGCATAGTTTTAACACCCAGGACCCTTTGATTTTCAATATTCTGAACTGGAGGATAATATTTATTTATTAAAAACTAACATGCAAGAGTAAACATCAAATATGAAATACCAGCTTAAAAGCCGGGGCCCATGCGGACCCCCAACCACTGCTCTGCCTGTCACTTCCTACCCTCTCTACATGGTATTCCCTGAGAAACTGTTCTAATTTTAGTCGCGAACACAGTAAACAGTTTAAACCAAGACACAGATTTAAATCAGCCGACAGCAGTGACCTACATATGACAGAAAGTGTTCACACCATGGGTCATGTGCTCATGAAAAAAAGGGATCGGGGTGAGCGGTCAGCGGCACACAGCAAACTCAAAAAAAAATTGAGGAACAAAAAGCAATAAAAAAATCCAAACTTTGGTGCACCCTCCATGGTATTTGAAACCTACATGCAAAATTTGATAATTGTAGGTGGCCTAATAAAAAAGCCTTTTTCGTTCAAAGATTGAGAATTTATGAATTATATACATACAAGCATAAAAGCCACTCTTTGCGCAGGCCCCCCGACCACTGCCCCGTTCCCTCACTTTCTACCCTCTGTAGCAGGTATCCCTGTGTTTTAACTTGGCAGCGAGCACACCGAGTAGTTTTACATGAGCCGGTATAAAGTATTCACGCCATGGGTCATGTGCTCGTGAAAAAAAAGGGATCGGAGGGGAGCAGTCAACGACACAAAGCAAGCTCATTTTTTTAAGAGGAAAATGAAAGATGATAAACAGGGCCGGAATTGAAAATTAACCACTAACTTCCCGTATCCCCCGCAACCGTTTTGTCCCGTATCGCCCGCTAACACTATGGTTGTGCGGAGTCGTAGTTTTAGCGCTTTTGGGTTATTCTTCCGTGCACGGAGTCACGGTATTGGAATCTTTGAAAGTTGGACTTCCTTTTCCTGTTTACAGTACCGAAATACAAGCAAAACTAAGCGAGTTATGAGTTTTGGAAGTCATGGCGTTTCGTTTTCTTCAAACTTTGACTCACTTAGTCTCATCCAAGTCAACAATCGTCTTCAGTTGATGAAGAAGACAGCGATTTGGACGAAAGTGAACTGTATTTTGCACAGTTTCATGCCCAACTGAATTAAACAACTTTATACACACACTGAAGAAAGAAACGTGAATGAAATTTGTGACTTTTGTATACTTTTTTGCTCGTTTAATTTTTTTTCAAAAGCAAAAACATCACACACTGACAAATCATATATCAAATGAAAGGAAATTCATTTCTCTATACAATGGACATTTTTCTGGATTTTTTGGGCCATAAATAATCAAGATGCACTTGTTTTTGTGAGGTGAGGTAATAAATAATTTAAAGTTATTCCCCTTACATCGGGACAATATGGAAGTTTTCCTGGCAGGGTTGTGGGAAGTTAATGGTTAAGAGTTTCGAATAAGCAAAATTTTGGAAACTGGCTTCACACCTTGCATGAAATGCCTGAGTCAAACAGGTAATATTTGTTACTTACCTTCTGAAGGGCCATAGACTGCTAATTATTGGGTGAAGTCATGAAAAAAACACAACATTTTGATATTCAACTCGTCATTACTATACAAACCTCCAAATACTTCAGATTCGTTATCTCAAGTGGCAGAGTGGTAATTTCATTGTAGGACATGTCCAAATCTTCCATGACTTTCATCATGCCAATGTCAAATGGTAAGGACTGGATTTTGTTGTGGGATGCATTGAATATTACTAGCGAATAAGCCTGACGAGACAACAAATAGACAAAGGTTGGCATAAGCATCGGACTGGTGGCTCGCCACCCATAAATTTTGCTTAACACTAGCACAATAGACACTGCCTGCCGCATCCCACTGGGTCGTGGTATAGGCGGTGCCTTTCGTGTTAGTGTGAAGCAAAATTTATTACCCATAATGCTACCATAGTGATAGTCTATCTTCACATCATCCCATACTGACAAAATCAATTGCAAAATTTTGGTAGTTAAACTTTACAAAGTGTTAGAACAACTTTTTAACATTCCGAAATCTACTCCAACAGGTGAGATACCTACACGGTTTTTGGCTGAGAGAATAATACATTAACATACCCTTTGTTTTGACATACCATAGCAGTAATAGCCAAACTTGCTAATGTAAGTGCCACGTAATAATTATGATAAACTTCAGATGTTCGAGAGCCACATGATAATCAACAAAATTTACACACACGTTTTTATTTTTACATACATATTTTGTTACAAAAATTTTACACAAATCATTAAGGAATATGTGTATGCAACAATATTTACCCGTGTGTGCAGTTTTTTTAAACTGTTAATTTGTATTCATTTCAGTAATCATGCATATACCAAATGTTTCAAAAAAGAAAAAAAAGCTAAGCCGACATTTCCACGAGCCACATACTTATGGTCAAGGAGCCGCATGTGGCTCGCGAGCCTTGGTTTGGCCACCCTTGTACTATAGCCTCATTCCAATTATGGTAAAAAAGTGGAGATAGAACAAAGGAGTACTGGGGTGATGAATAATTATCACTGAAATTGAAGACCATAGACAACAACAGTAATAATAATAATAACAGTTCCCATGTTACCAAATTATAACAGCAAATATGTTATGAAAATGGCCTTCTTTTTTGGCTCTTTTTATAATGGTATCAAATTAATTTATTTCAGTAGCATTAAACACAAGGCAGAGCCAAACTTCTATAAATTTCAAACTTTGTTGGTGAAACTCAAGTTACCTTTTGTAATAATAACAATATTTTAAGTTAATGATGACAATGAGGCTGCAGACCAACCTGTTCATAGAACTCCTCCGGTAGTGCTGTCAAGAGGTTGTAGCTGAGGTTGAGATTGTGAAGGTATTTAAGGGCAGCCAGTGTCGGAGGGACCTCCTGTTGAAACAAAACACAAAATCAGGTCATCTTTCACCTCAACGTTGTCCATCCACTGCAGGATGTAGCCCTCCGACAATGACTTCTATTCTTCTCTTGTCTGATGTTTTCTTCACCCATATCATTCCCCTCTCTGTGTACTGATTCCTGGTCCTCCTCTTGTTCTTCTTCCTGTCCTTCGTTGCCATTCAGTGCATCATTTTGTCACAGTTAGTTTTACAATATACTTATAATAGACTGACTTTGTGAAGCTGACGAAATATCACAAATACCACAGAAAAACTGTGGGCTCGCAGCAGGGTTATAAGCAAAGTCAAAATTGGGCAAAAGGAAAAAGTTGTATCTAGCGAAGCCCTGCCTGAAAAATAAAACCCAAACGATACAAAGCAAACTAAAAAGAAGACAGAAAATACACAAATTTTCGCCTTTCGCCTTTTTCAAGTGAAAAAAAAATCGAACAATAAAAGATTTCAACAGGAAATGTACAGAATCGAAGCGAAACAGTTACTTAACTGGGAGTTCTTGCTTCCTAACAAGGGTTTTATTTCTCACGCAGGGCTTCGCTACAATACAACTTTTTCTTTTTGCCCAATTTTGACCTGACTTTGCGAAACACAAATCTTGTGAAATTTGATCAGGACACTGATATTCGACTATACTCGAAACAGCTTACTTTGTCTGAATTTTCTCTCATAATTTTGCTTACCTATAGGGCTTTTGGCCAGTCACAATTTTGCGTAACTACAAGTTCAAGGCAGTTGGCTAGTCACAATCTTGCAGAATTTAAACTAGTCTGTGGGCTATCTTAAAAATCTTATCCTGACTGAAGTTTCTGTCCCAATTTTGCATTACTACAAGACTGTTGGCTAGACACAAGTCTGCATCACCACTAGTCTGTTGGCTATCTTAAAAAGTTTGTTTACCTCAAGCAGATTGTGTGACAGGTCCAGATACACCAATGTGTACACTTTATCTATATTGGGTGGGATGCGTCTGACCTCATTGTAGGATGCATTCAACCATCTCAAACGAGATGTGGTGATGGTTGCTGGTGGCAGAGCCATTAACTTATTGTTAGATATATCAATCTCTGCCCCAACTTCATAGATGGTATTTGGCAGCCGGGTGATCTGAAAACATAAATAATGGCATGAGAAATTTTCAAAACCACTCCCATGGCTATCTCTCCTCCACTCTCATCCAACCATCAAAGTCTTCCACAGAAGTTACTCGGCAGCCTGGTGACCTGAAGGCATCAGCCATTGCATTAAGAAATTTTGAAAATCAGTCCCATGATTAGCTATCCGCCCACTCTCACCCAACCACCAGAGACAAATGCAGACCCAGGAATTCTAAAGTAGAACCAGTTTAAAATCAAACATGCTGTAACCCCACAGATTTTCTAGGGTTTTCCATCTGATATTTTAACACCAGCTTAAGACTGCTTTTAGTTTCATTCGTTTATGTGTACTAAAAATATATAGTCCAAAGGATTAAGGAAATACCAAATGATTTATTAAAGAAAAAGAACCATAATGATGGATTATCACTTCATTTTTCATGGCAGCTGAAAACTTAACTTGAATGTGACCTGCAGAAGAACTGATTCATAGGCTGTTGGCACACAAAGAGTTAATGCGAGTCAAGTGTATAAATATACAGGTGTTTGAAAAGACTTGGAATTCTCATGATTTCCAACTCTGAATGATATTCATGTGTTAAACTCTCACATACAAGATAAATGAATTTAATAATAAGTTCTTGAATTTGATCGCATCCCAATGACATGCGTGGAAAAGAAAAACAAAAACAAAAAAACAGGGCAATTTTAGGACCCAGGCCTTATACTTATAAGATTTCTGGCAAGAAAGGACAATTTTAAACCCTTCGGCTATCAAAGCCAAATTAAGTTGCCTCCCTTGGAGACAAAATGATGCTCAGCTGGCATAGCTTCACTGTTTCTCCTTCGCACCATCATAACTTCTTTGATTTTCTTCTCAATGGAACAAAATATGTGTTAAAATTAACCTTTGCACATGTTGGGGCTCACGGCTCTTGCATGCCCACCGTACATTCCTTCTTTATAACAGCTATTACCTGCATGCAGTATTTTGGAGCTGATTTAAAAATTCATTTAGAATCCTCTGATAAAGCTAGAGTATAATATTTTGTATCGCTGGAAAGCTTCTTCAGAGAGGAATAATGACAGTCATATGTTTACAAACACAAAAAAACAAAGATGGTATTCACTATGAAACCACATGTTATCCTAGGTGGTGTGGCGTGCCACGAACGGTTGTGCGAGTGGCCACACCTTGTTGGTGATCGGCATATCAATGCGTTGTAAAACAGCTAACACCCAATAGGTGAGGAACGTCGTGAAAAGGTTTAATACTGCTTCTACACATATGTGAGCGAGCCCTACTAACCTCAACGAAAGTCGCATTTTTCAGTTTTGCGTTATGAACATCACCATAAAGTATGAAATCTCATCTTTTATTTGGTGTAAAAATTATTGCAAAGTTATCGCTTTTTAAAGACACCTATCCCCTGGTAAAAAATGGAAGTAACTTTCAAAAAAAAATCGCCATTAAAGATGGAGGAGCAATTTTCGCACTCTCCCTAGCACTGGGTACTTGTAATTAACCTAGGGCTTTGAACGTTTGCATGTTCATGCCAATAATTATGAATGATGCATGCCCTGTAAACACTGTGTGACAATAACTTTATTGATTTTGAATTCATCGGGAGTTCAATGAACCCCATTATTGCTGTGACATTCGATGTCAAAGGCAAAATTAAAGGCATTAAAAGCAATATCTACCATATTTAGAGGCTGATTTGAGGCCTAATATTTTCACAGAATATAGAAAAATGGTTGAACTTCAAGTATCAACCAAAATAAAAAAATTGTCAAATATTGGATGTCTGTGTTTCATCACGATTTTCTCCATTTGGTCCAGTGCGCGACTCTTTTACAGATGACCTGATGAAAATAGGCTTCCGATTGTGCCTACGTTCCATGTTTAATTTTACCGTCTAGATACCACAACAAAATAAATTACACATGCAAGGTGACCACAAAGAATAATATACTGCTAATATACTGTAATATACTGCTGCTACCCAAGTTGAACAAAATCTAGCCAAATTCACCATGCTTGTGACAAAACAACCATTCCTGTCAACAAACAATCATAGCCGACATATATCTAAATTGGCAAAATTAAAAAAACTCAGCACTGTGAGCCCCAACCATCCTTTTGCTTGCCTTTTCTCAACTTGAGTGGCAGTGACACACTACCATTTCTGTGCCGCCACATACCAGCACAGCATTTCGTCGCCATTTCCAAAGACTGTAATGGCTCAAATATTCGAAAAATCGATTTTCATATAATATATAATTATATTCAACTACAATAAAAGCCGCATTAAATGATCTTGGTCATAGAGTCCTAGACCAAAAAATAAATGAATAGCAAACTCTTAAAAGTTCACTGTAACTAGACCAGTTTTGCCAAGTTTGAGATTGGAGTTTGAGTTTGGGTTTTATGGTGTGTCAGCACGATAGTTTTTTGCTTCTCTGCAAAAGTAGCCGAGATCAATTACTACAGTTTTAGGGAACAGTGATGATTTGTGCACAAAAATTTGAATGACAACTCACCCTGTTATATGTAGCTGATATTTTGGTCAGGCTTGCACATTTATTCATAGTGGGTGGCAAGGTTTGCAATCTGTTGAAATCGGCTATAAGCGTGTGGAGCAGCTGGCAATTCTTTATGGTGACAGGTATGCCTCTGATGATGTTACTTGAACAGTCCAGCTGCCAGAAAAACAGACAAATAAATTGAAAGTTATGGACTTAATGTCATGATCTTTTCACTATTGCGTAAGTCATTTTTTGGTGTTCTGAGATGAAATGCTCACCTTACTTAATCACACAGTCACGGTGCACCATTCAACAGTTACACTGTTTTCTTCCATTGACTTATGAGTTTTTAAATGAAAACCCCCACATCCACCTAAACCACCATTGAGCCTGTTGTTAGGGCAGAATACTCTAACGGCAAAGCCAAATAGAGAAAACACTGAGCTGTGTTCACTGTTCAATTATAGCTTTCTATGTACGCAACATAGGCTACGCTCCCCTAACAAAAGCTACAGCCATGTTCAAAGTTAACAGTTTCATTGATTTCCAAAAATCACCAAAACATGATTTAGGCAACTGCATAATGGCCGTAAAAATAGAGGGCAAAAAAAGCAGAGGTAGACAAAGAATAACATATCTAGAGAGTTTGAACAGATGGGCGACAGGGAAAAACCAGGACAATATGGGCCTTTTGACAGCATCTAAGCG
Organism: Onchidella celtica; assembly: GCA_963931925.1. Taxonomy (NCBI): domain Eukaryota; kingdom Metazoa; phylum Mollusca; class Gastropoda; order Systellommatophora; family Onchidiidae; genus Onchidella; species Onchidella celtica. The sequence continues at coordinate 13,405,385 of OZ007579.1, read as the reverse complement.
GAGGAATGAGAGGCGAACCATGATCGTCAATATCTGTTCCAGATCCGCCACTTGAAAAAGAAGAAGAATAATGACCGTTGTGATCAGATAAGGAAGCATGGTGGCCACAGACATGTCATGAATTGGAAGTGCTTGATAGGGACAGCAATTGCTGTGGGTTTTTGGTATGGGCAGTTGTCCTCCCTACGGATCAGAGTTTGGGGTATCAGGGTTGATGCCTGGGAAAAAGCCAAACTGTGACGCACATGTTTATCTATGAAGTTGGGGCAGAGACTGATATATCTTACTGGACTGTTGCAAGAAAAAATTTAAAACTGCAAATAGTACAGTATAATGGAGCACAATTAACTTAAGAAAAGGAAAAGACATCATGCATCACCTCTACTGCAGAGCTTGCACTGGCTACAGGCAGAAAAACCAATAATGTATAAGCTGGCTACCCTGTGTCACAAGTGTTACATACAAAACTTATTTAACTGATTTTTTGACTCCCTATACCATCATGACATCTGAATCTTAGATCATCTGCAGACACTAAAAAGTTTTAAAATTTCTAAGATGTCCAGGCTTAAGACCATGGGTGAAAAATCTTTTTCTTTTCAAGGGCCTCAGATTTGGAATACTCTGCCTATGTCTTTGAGAGAGACTGAAAATGTTAAGACTTTTAAACATGTCATCATTTTACACTCTGAATGTCCATCTAGCTATTTTTTTCTCCCTGAGTATGCCTGTGTAATTTATATGATATAAATGTTGTAAAGCAGTTACAGCGTGGTTGTTAATGGGATAATGTGCTTTGTATTGTTATTATTATTATTATTATCTAATGATAAGTTACTGGCGCGCCACCCAATACTGACAAAGTGACTGGTGTATCTGCACTTATCACACAATTTTCTTGAAGTAAGCGACTGAAATGCTATTATTAATTTATGCTATTCACATCCAACATCAACAATCACAAAGTGTACTCATTGGTGTACTTGGATCTGTAACACAATCTACTAGTACTAGAGATTAACCCGTGAAATAGCATCCCTACCATACCACAGTTATTTCCAGGCATCAACTTAGACAATGCTGCCCTAACCCTGTCCCTACCCAAAAATCCGTCAGGACAACTGTCCCTTCCAAAGTACTGGCTGTGAATTAATAAAGTTGGAAAAATGAGGGGGCAATTTTTGCTTAAGAGGCCTGGAACTTAGACACTAGCACCTGACAAAGAGAGTTTTAAAAAAAGGGAGAAGCTATGTTTTTGCCAAGCCCAAGGAAATAGATATGTAGAGGATATAACTAGACATCAATGTTCCCTCTAAGCTGTGTGGCTGTGCACTGGTTGTATTGGTGCCATGCACATCACAATGTTGCCACGCACATCAAAATGTTGCCTCTTATTTTAATTTACAAAATACAGTTTTAAGGGACTTTTTAAATTCAATATATTTTTGCATCAGAAGTTCCGCCCAGTGGTTTGGAAAAATTAGAGGGAACGTTGTTAGACATCACAATCAAAACATTTAAAGAATATGTCAAGTAACATGTGGTGATGTATCCATTTCATGATGTAGGCGAAAGTCTCACTGTCACTGCTCCACAAAAGAGGATTCATTGTTTCCTTTGCTGCCGAATAATGTGTGGTTGATTTACAAAAATACTTTGGTGTATGCCACACAAAAGATAACTTGCTTGTTTGTCAGATATCTGTGGTAACAGCTACAGTGACTTTGCATCAAATTTTATTATGTGATAATATGACTCACGTATTCCAGTGTCAAAATATTGAAAAACTGAGATGGGATGCCTGTCATTAAGTTGTGTCGCATGTCCATGTATCTCAGGTAGTGAAGATTATCTACATTTTCAGGGAGGATCTTCAGTTTGTTGAACTGTAGGAGAAACACTGTAGCCAGTTCACATATTTCTTCATTTTTACATACTTCCATGGGCAGAAGACGGAATCCAATTGATGTAAAGTCAATGATGAGCTGCTTTCTTTTCTTGTCCTCGACTATGATGAGGTGTTTCTTCAAGGCGTCAATTAATGATCTTATCTTTGATCCTGGCCCCATTTGGGGTGGTGGTTCATCTTTCGGTGGCATGGCTGTCCAGTCAGAGTGGGCTCTGATATTATTTTCACTGATCTGCCACTTGAACTAGAATGATAGTGATAACTGCATGCATTAGTGCGCTGTGATCAACTGAGGATATCATCCTGTGGAGTAGCTTTCAGCTGTGTAAGTGTTATTTCATTTCATTTTTATCTCACTCTTCCTGTAACATTCTTTTCTATGCTAGCGGTTTCCTATCTGATCAATTCTGACTTGAAAAATTGGGATGTGCAGTGATTTCCAGATTTTTAAAATAGCCAATGGCCTCAAACAATATGAAAATTCCAAATGGGTCTGGGAAAGAATCTGCGGAAGGAAGAATTTAGATTAATTAACAAATCTTCAATATAAATGCAAGTAGGCCTATCGAAACAACATGTCCCATATGATATGACGCAATCATTAACACTACTGTTTCATATCAAAGGCATGACAAAGAGTAAGCAAACTTGCCAAACACTAGTCCTGACACCCAAACCCTGTGATGTGGGCTATACATTGCTACTTTCCTTCCCTGTATTAATGAAACAAAGTGTTGAATACAGAAAAGCTTCTGGTGTTTCAAAATAGCAGGCTATAAAATCGCTAGTTCCATTTAGTTCTCCACATGCTTACACTTGTCTGATCAAATGTCTTCTGTCACTACTGATATCAATGTAAGCGCTGTAAACAGTATATCACAAAAGATTGCTTGCCTTGAAAATGAAAAAGTTAGAGATATAGACCAGATCTATATTAAAAGGTATATGAACTGTTTAGTTCTGGGACCAATTTCCTGCAGCTTGAGTGAATCAAAATGTTTAAAAGGTAGATTTAATTGAGTGGTGTAGGCCTACAGGACTTTTTTAGATGTTTCTCAAGCTAATGTGACAAGTATTGGACTGATACTTAGATCTAGATCTATAAATAAATATTCTCTTTAGGCCTAGATCTAGATCTAGACTCCGACTGCGTAGTCTTAAGCTATAGTCTCATAAAATACTATTGTGTCGATTACTTGGAACCACTACAACTAGATCTAATCTGCATGATCAGCGTTCAGTTGCGTTGCACTTGCCACGCATAGATCTAGTTAGATCTGGTTGTAGATCTAGATCTAGATCTTTAATGCCAGTTATAGAAGTACCACTGTTACGGCAAAACTAGATCCAGTCCTGATCCAGACAGATCTAGAGTCTACTAGGGCGCTTTTTCGGTAGTTCCCACCCCAACTTACCTAGGCTATATTAGTCGAATTCATTCAATATTTGTCAGTTAGCTGGGTATGACTAGAGACTAGAGGTCTAGATCTAGATCTATTCGATATTTCAATTATTATTTGAGATATTGACTGAAATGCGATTCTAGATCTGGTCTTCTAGATACAGACTAGAGTCTAGATCTATGTAGATCTAGATCTAGATAATCCAGATCTAGATCTAGTCTTGTTCTAAAACGTTTAGAAATTATCACCATACCGTAGATGTTCACTAACGTTTCGGGCAGCGACTCTGCAGTCGTTTCTAAAACCCTAGACGGGCCTACGACAGATTAAACTACAAAACAGCAACGAGATTGTAGATAGTAAACTAAATCTCGTTATGAATTTGATCAACCGGAAGCGAGGCGATTCTGACGAGCGAAAAAGTACTGCGGTGGAAATGTAGACTTCACACCTCAAAATCTTTTCATTTCAGCAGAAAGTATAGATGTATAGCCCCTAATACTCTCTGATTTCAACAATATCTTCTCTTTTACACTTGAGCAGAATCAACATCCATTTTCTCGAAAACTGCAGGTTAAATACGTTTGAATTTTTTCATGCACTATACACTAAACAGTATGGAATTGTTCATGCTTTGGAACAAAGCTCAATTTTGATTTTGCTTATTTAGGCTTTGTCAATTTATTTTCAAATAAACTTGTGGTAATTGTGTTGCAGTGAAATTTTAGTAGCCTACATTTACTGATAAGTAATGACAAGCATGGTAAATTCAGCATTGGTGTCATGCGTGACCGTCTTGAACGGAAAAAAAAAACGCTCAGTATTTGCCCAGGAAATGATACTGGTACCGGTGTAACAGGCCAAAATATACCCCCCGCCCAGACTATGGGCCTAGGCCAGTTTATACCCCGGGGTTACTTTGGGCTAGGCCAGATTATAACCCCCCCCCCCCCCAGTCCAGATTATACCCCCTACTTTAAAAAAAAAAACAAGTCAAGACCACAGCCTGTTCTTTATCACTGTCATCAGATATATTAATTCATACATGAACACATTCTTGACACCCATAAACCATAATACAATTTAGAGGAAATAATAATAACAGTTTATTTCAGCCTTAGTTTAAATTGGTGTACCATACATACATTCTTGACTCCTGATACATCATGATACATTTTAGAGGGAACAAACATGCATTAAAATGCATTGATATACAAAAGGGTTGAGTATCCATTCAAACTGATATATGATTAGACTTCTGCATTAATTTCTCTCGTGTTTATTATTATCATTATTATTATTATTATTATTGGTTGGCCATGAGTAAAACATGCATTGTATTTCTTGTTACAACCATGCAGAGAGAAAAGGCCGGATAACAACACACATACAAAAAAATAATAAAAACATATTAATAACCCAACTGACAGATGTGCAATTCCGTCATCCACTTCAAATAAAACTAAATAGGCACTAAATTTTTTCGCTTGATGAACTCCACTGTCCAGATCCACCTGAAACGTTACAGAATGCTAGCCAGTAATATACAATAATAACAACAAGAACAAGAAATCATCTTATTTACTCTTGAAAATAAAGAGAAATATCAATATCAGAATCATCATCTTGGAATAATGCAAAGATATGAGAGGGAGTGTAAAAACGGCAGAGTAGGCCAACAAATCATTCTATAATCTATAAGCAGCAATATGGGTGTATCAACTACATATATAAAATGTGTTCAATCTTTTCAGCTATTCAAGTAGAACTGGACAGAAAGCTTTAGTGAAATAGCTTTGACAGTTGTGTAGACAGACAGAGTAAGTACACAGACAAAAGTAGTGCATTGTAAAAAGTAATTAGGTCTATAGCATGTTAAGGCAAAATTCGATGGATCATGTTGCTTTAACAGTATTTCTTGCCAGTGAATATGTCTTTGATAGCATATTTGTAGAAAGATATACATTTCATGTACCTTATGGTTTAAGACACTGGATTAGTTTGCAAGACATTTGAAAGATTGAACTTATGTTATAGTGAATAAGGTACGTCTCTAGGGAGTGAAATAAAATTAAAAAAAAAAAAAAGACCTTGTCCGTCTTTACCTTCCTAAGCTTGACACGTCCCTTGCCAGAGGATTTAACAACTGTGTATTCGCACACAAAAATACTCTAAAATGACTTCATTTTTATGAGTGTGTTAATTATTTCATCCATTGCGACTAAGTGTATGTCAGTGCCAAACAAATGATACAGTGCAAATTTTACCCATGGGCAACCAACTACAAAAACAACCACAACATGACAACGAACGTGAGTGAAATGAGGGTTAAAGTTGAATCATATCAGTTTGAATGGATATTCACCACATAGCATATCAATACATAATAATGCATATTTTTTCCTCTGAATTTTATTATGATCTACGGAAGTAACAATGTGTGTATGTATGTATTACTATGGTGCCCGTTGACAGTGATAAAAAATGAATTAAACTATGATTGAAATAAACTGTGGTCTTTAGGCCAAACTACTTTCACCAGTCCAGATTATACTCCCATATTCAGGAAAATATTCAAGGATACAACATTAAGTTTTAAAATTTTATTTCACCCGCAAGTGACCTGCCTCTTTTCACTATAATACATAATTGCAATCCTTCAAATGCCCTGCAAACTAATCCAGTGCCTTAAACCATTAGCTACATGAAATGTATACATTTCTACATAAGCTATCAAAGAATTTACTTACAAGAAATATACGCAACATGATCCATCGAATTTTTTGCCGTAACACACTGTAATTACTTTCTACAATGCACCGTTGACTCAGTTGATTTAATCTGTCAGTTTTCACGTCTATCAAAGCTACTTTACTAAATCTTTCTGTCCAGTTCTACGTAAATAGTTGAAAAGATTTAACACAATTTTTACATGTACATGTAGTTGGTACACACACTTTGCTGCTTATTGATTCTAGAATGATGTGTAGGTCATTTTTACATTCCCTCTTATCTTTATAATAATATTCCAAGATGATGATAATAATAATAATAATAATATATTGCATTTATATAGCGCCCAACCCCGTCGATGACAAGCTCTGGGCGCTTTAACAAACTCTGGTATTGATTATATTCTCTTTATTTTCAAGAGTAAATAAGATGATTTTGTGTCTTATTTTTATTACTGTATATTACTGGTTAGCATTCTGTACCATCTCAAGTGGATCAGGACAGGTTAAGTTTATGATGTGAAAAATTTTTAGGACGTATTTAGTTTCGTGTGAAGCATTTAATGTCTGCTGGATGGTGGAATTGTACCGTCTGTCAGTTGGATTATTAAAATGTTGTTGTTGTTGTTGTTTTCTCTGTGTGTTCTTTCCCGGCCTTTTCTCTCTGCATTATTATAACTTTACATATAGATCTAATTGTTCTGACATATCAAGAACATTTCTGATTTTCAAAAATTAAAATGTATCATAATGTATAATAATCATAATGTATCATAATTTACAAGAGTCAAGAATGTATGCTTCAATATGATATCTGATGACAGTGATAATGAATAATTTGAACTAAAGTTGAAATAAACTGTGGTGTTGACTTGTTTTTTTTTTTTAAAGTAGGGGGTATAATCTGGACTGGGGGGGGGGGGGGAGGGGGGTATAGTCTGGCCTAGCCCAAAGCATACCCCGGAATATAAACTGGCCTGGCCTGGCCGGGTATAGTTTGGCGGGGGTATAATCTGGCCTGCTTCACCTGAACTCATTTTATGCTCTTAAGTTGACCACTTTTTATTCCACTGGAGTATATTTACAGTTTGTCAGGAGGCTGTGATACAAACTGCTGTGTTATTTTTATCTCACAATCTCCCAACCCAAATTTATTTTCTCTATCAAACGATATACAGTGCAAGTTCACGGTATTAAAAAGGGCGGTCTTGCGGTTATTCAATATTTTTGTCAAGTCAGTCAAGAAGCCAAATGTGGATGGATACCATAATGTCATTACCCAAGATGACAAGATAGGCCTACACATTTCTTCTATGAGAAAAAAAAAAAAAAAGAATCAGGAGTGTTTGCCTTAAATAACATTTTCAAAACTGCCAGTGTCAACAAACTTAGCAAGTCGTCAGTGTTTGGAATCACTAGGGGAATGCTGGATAATTGTGATTATGTTTACAGTGATTGAAGCGGAAGTGAGGTACTGAAAAAATTGTGGCTTGGCAGCCATTCTTTCTCAAAGTTGTGTTAAATGTAGGCCTATTGGATTACGTGCGTGTCTGACATGGAAGGGTATTTTTATGGACAGATAATATTTTTGGTGTGTGTCTTTGTCACATTTTTTCCCCATTCGTTTCTAATCAAAACCATTAGAAAGGATACGCCCCTGGAGATGCAAAATTTCAAATAAATCCAACAGTCTTAGAGAAAATCGTTGATGATCCCGCAAGGTTGTCTTAACATGTAGTGCAAGTGATTCTCTCCCGCATTTCAAAAACTGCCCTGCGTGCCCATGCATTAAAACGGCTGTGATTCCTCAAAGGCAACACACACACACACATACACACACATTGCAATACTTTCTAGTGAAGGAACTTTTCACTATCTGTTTTTTATGGTGAATCAGGTCCATGTAGGCCTAGAGTGTTTGTTTTGTGCAACTTTAAGTTGTTCGGGTTGAAGTTAAGTCCCATAAAATATTGTTAAACAGTGTTAGGGTTTCTATTTCAGTCGCCTTATCTCATACGAGCTTCCATGCATTTGGCAGACGGTCGTGCTCTTGTGCTGCTCCAAACAAGAACTCGCAGCTAAGTTCCATATTCTGTTTCGCTTCGATTGTACACATTTCCTGTTGAAACCTTTTATTGTTCAATTGTTTTCTCTGTTCCATTTTTTTTTTCTTGCTAAAGGCGAACGCCGAAAATTAGAACATTTTTTGTCTTCTCTTCAGTTTGCTTTGTATCGTTTGGGTTTTATTTTTCACGCGGGACTTTGCAACATACAACTTTTTCTTTTTGCCCGTTTTTGACATTGCTTATAGTCTTGCTGCGACCCCACAGTTTTTCTGTGGTTTTTATAATATTTCGTCATTATCTCATAGTATATATCTGTTACAATAAAAATGGGCCAATTCAGTGAATATCGTGTACGATTCATTGTAAAATTTTCTTATTCCAAGTATAAAGTTAATAAACGCCTGTTGTGATGAATAAGCGTCAGTGTGCATTATTTAGGCTGACACACATTAAATTCACCGCCAGGCGGTGCTGTGTCTGTTTAGATGCGAGAATTTATTACTACGCTGCTATAGTGCCAAAACAGCGGAATAGGGGATTCGCTCAAAAACCAAATTGGATGAAAATGTGCATTTATTTGATTTTGTCTTCCAGGTGCATTATAATGTAATGTATGATAAAATTTTCATTAGTTTTCATTCTTAAACATAAATAGAGTTTAGATAGTACACCTCGGAATAGTGTAATTTCCGAGTATCTATTTGACCTCTTCACCGTCAATATCTTCACGCTTCTGAAATTTGATTGGCTACAGGGAGAGACGCTGTCATTCGCGCGCTCGAAGTTCGCCTGAGTAGATTGACGTTGATTGTCAGCTTACTGAGCTTAGTGTGTATGACATTATTTACAAGGTGTTTGTTTATCAGACACACAAATACACTGCAGAAATGGCACAATGGTATGGATGTCCCGATGAGAGCAAATACGAAAAACTGGCGAAAATTGGTCAAGGAACCTTCGGGTAAGTAGGCTAAGAGGAGACGCAGAATCTACTCTGATCATGACTCGAAGAGTCGAAGAATCGATCACTAATTTAGCCATATCTAGTCTAGATCTATACTGTCTGATTTAGCCTAGAGTAGAGTTGGACTACACAGGGCAAGATTGCAGTCTAGCAAGATGAGGCTGTAGCCGAGGTCTGGACTACTCTCGACATCTAAGCTGATTGCAAAAAGCTGAAGTTAGGTGATCGCCAATGTCCCGCAAAATCCAGTTAACGAATTGTAGGCTATTATCTAGATTTATGTTCATGGCACGTCTGCAACTTCTTTATTGCAGTAGATCTAGATCTAGCAGGCCCTATTTGCAGGGATTTTACCCACCTACTCAGCAGTTTTATGAAATTTTTAAAACTAGATCTAGAATATATTCTAGATTTGGGAGGTCTTCCACCTGTCCGCGCCATAATTTTTACCGCTATTAAGTAAAGCCCACGGTTACACATTGTCACTGTTATCAATTTAAACTCACAACTCATGGAATGTCAATGGTCAGAGGACCTGGGGTCTAGTCAGTTTGTATCAATGGGCGGTAGTCAGATTGACTAATCAGGCGAAAAGGCGCTGGGGTAGTTGTGTTTTCTTGACTGGTGTGGACGGGCGGAAGACCTTCCCTAGATTCTACATCTAGATCTAGATCTCTAGATAGATCTAGATCTAGACTCTAGAATCCAGATCTAATCACTAGGCCTATCACATCAATATTCAAAGGCACCAACGGATAGACCTAGAGATCTAGATTCTATATTCAACAAATGAAAATCGCTTTCTCAGACCTCAAACTCACATTAGGCCAAACAGCAAACTCCACAAAACTGCACTCATTTTATAATTAGGCTGCATCTAGATTTTTAGATTTAAAACCTGGATCTAGAGATTTATTTGGTGCCTTGTTCAGATGCTTCACAATTGTTGTGATAAGACTGCCCTTTGCAAAAACACCGTATCAAAATCAGCATAGGTTCTAAATCTAGATCTAGATCTACATCTGTAGATCTGCTTAGGGAGAACACGTTTCTCCCACTAATATTTGTATTGACTTTGTGCACTACCATGATGATCATGTATTTGTGATTATTGGAACTGATTCAGTAGAACCTGCTTAAACCATAGCCGAATTATACAAAAGTTGCCTTTATTTTTCAAGATTTCCATGGTCCCACCGTATTCCTTATAGATCTAGACCTCTGTATTCCTGTAATTTCAAGCCTCATTACATGTTCAGATAACATACATGTTAATCCCTTTGAACAGAAAGATTCTCTTTCATTTACTTAAGACAGTTTGGAAATAGCATTTATAACCTTTGATGTGATTGAAAGCAGTGAGTAGTATTTTTTTTTTTTTCTTCACAATTCACTATCCACAACTTTCTTTCGGCTGATACAAATGTGCCATGCATGTTACATTGACTTGTAACAGTATACATTTACCTACTAGTAACAGTACCTCCCAAGGTAGCCTAACCTGAATACATGATAATATTCCATGCAGCTGGCTGATCGCCATCCACTGTTTTGATGGTACTTTCAGGCCACTGTAAAAACCTACATAAAAAGACATCATATTCCCACATTTAAGCAAACACATTCAAATTGGAGATCTGTTGTTGAATTCATCAAGTGGGTTACTAAAGTACAATTAACAAGTTGTTTTATATTCCTTCCTTTTAAGATACTGACAATAATGATTTTAAACCGACTACCCTTTATCCAAATTACTGTTAATATGAAATCCAATTGATGGTCCTTTGAATTTCGGCATAAGTGAGTTCCACTGTATTTCGGAGTTTGTGTGTTTAGGTCTCTATTTTAGGAGGTTCGCTGCCCTTGGCATTTACACCGTACTTTTCTTTTTATTTTCTTGTTGTGATAGGGATCGGTTGTTTTTTTTGTTTTTTTTTTTTAGAATTTTTCCCGGGGCAGTAGCCTGTTTGGCCTGCTTTTTTCGATTTCCAACTACCAAAATATCTTTAACATGCACAAGGCCCTCTGACTTTTTCATCCTTATCTGAGAAGACTAGGTGCCCAATCCTATCTACCATAGGATCAGGGACAGAAAAGTATGGGGAAAAATTCCAACATGCCTGCACTGACCGGTATTTGAACCCGGTACCTTCGGCATGAGAGGCGAGCACCTTGCCTCAAGACACTGTGTCCCCCAATTTCAGAGTTTCTGAATACTCCTGGGTTTTGTAAAATATTAATAATGCTAGGGTCTGATAACTTTTTTGCCCCTCTGTCAGCGAGCACTTGCAATATTGTCAGTTTATTTTCATTAGGCTGGGCACATCAGATGTAAATGTTGTCCTTATAATTCCGAATATTTCTTTCAGTTTGTTTAAAATCCTTTTTGTGAAAGACTTCCAAATTTGTCTCATTCCAGTTTTGCCAGATTGCACCTGTTAAGGTATTGAACTGTTAATTACTGAGCAATGGGTTAACATAGTTATACAGGTTTACAGGCATACATGCGCATCCCACCAGTGCACGTTTGGCCACCGTGAAATATTTTATTACTAGATGAGCTACCGGGCATTGCCCAGAATAAACTTAATCATGTGACCCCCCCCCATAATAAAAGTACACCACAACATCACGCACCAAACTGAATGCTTGATACGGTTACTTTATATGACATGCATGGTATCCGGTACTATATATTACGAAACAGACATGCAAATATGCAGATGTTACATAGCAATAAACATTGTTATTTTTTTAATATATATGCTTGAAGTTGAAGTAAACAACTTTTAATTATAGCCATCATCTTCCTTATCTCAATTGCCACCTTCCTGCCAAATTTAAGGCCTGAAGAGTGTATAGTTTGGTCAGTTAGTCATGCCAAAGGTTGCAAGTTACTGAAATATGTAATAGATTATAAGAAAATCTGGCCGTGAGATGCTTTTGGAACTCCACCCCTCTTGAGCTGAATACTCAACCATGCAGTTGACATTTTAAGGGCTGGACTCTCATAATGTACTGTGCTGGGTAGTCCCGTATCTGTGAAGACATTCATTTTATGTATTATCATTTGTCCATGTGAAGATTATAAAATGCTGTTACTGTTATTGAGCTGCATGAATTGAAGACCCTCAGTCGATTTTAGATAACAACATTCTCACAAGAGATGAGTAAAAAGCAACTTCATACTATTGGAATGCTTGTCTTCATAAGAAGACTTGGCTAGCAAACACGATTTTCAAGATCGAAGAGAATTGAATCTAAAGAAAAAAATTATCATTGTACTTTTATTTATCTCCATTGGCTATGTGTACCGTATGATTATGTTTTGAGTTTTTGTTTTAGTTTATCTTTCAATTTTGAAAGTTGATTATCTTATCGTCATTGTAGGTTTCTTCAGCGACTTTCATTCTTCAATAAATAGTTAAAGCAAGAAGACAGATAGACTACAAGAGTGAACCCAGCGTTGTCAAGAAATACAGTATGAAGTGTAGACATGTCTAAATTTAAAGAGTGAAATCTGACCATTCTGTTGGCGTAATGAAGGATGTGTGCATTAACTGTTACCTTTGTCTGACAACAGATTTTCTGTTTCTCTAGATTTACATCAACAGCCCAGGAGAGAAGAGAATGGAATCAAAGAACAAAGGCAGCAAAGGAGAATGGCGGTATGCATTGTACAAGTTGGTTGACTTGAGGACCCAGATAACAAGACTGTTTTTAAAACTGATCCTTATAACAGAGCAGAATGCTTTTAAATAGTACATTAAAGTGCTTCCTGACTAAGATGACAACCACTCATGATTCTTCACAAAGAAACAGCAACAGGACTGACATATTAGCACCAGCGTTCAGAGATCATGACTTGGCATGGATCATGTATGTGACACAATGCGACGGTTCGGTCCGGAAGGTACAGGCCTAATTGAGAGATTGAGCCCAAACAAACTTTGTCTTAAAAAAAAGTGATAGTCATCAACTTCAATTGCTTATAACACAGACTAAAAATGTTCAGACTTCAATGAATCTATCATCAGATCCAAGGGAAAAGAGTTCTCTTTCACTTGATTTCCATATCTCTGTTTACCTAAAATGTACCCTGTGGACCGAACCGTCATGATGCATCACATAGTGATGTAAAAGAATATCCAAGTTTTTAAAAGTGCAAGCCAGTTTGATTTTGTTTCTGTAACTGAAAAGACAAAAAACTCCATGGTTCCTGAAAAATGATTAAGTGTGAGAAAGTTTGGACTTCGAGAAACAGATCAGTTTAGTCCTGCAGTGAGAGTAACAGTAAAGGTGGAAAATGAGCTCACAAGGGAAGACAAGATAGATTACAAGGTGTGGTTTTTGAGTGACTGATGTTTCCTGACAGAGACAGCAGTTTTCCAGTTTTGTTTTAGCATACCATTGTAATTTCTGCTGTACTTAAACTTGACATTGTAATTATCAATTTTAATGTAAATTTTAAAATTACTGTAATGCATACTAGTAGTGAATTCGGTTATCATATGCCAATTTCACAATAAATGAACAAATTAACATTGTGAGATGGGGCATGAAATTGCCATAACAGAGAGATAATGTTATTTTATTCTACTCACTTTTTGGACTGATTATATCTTGTTCATTGTTATGATTGCAGAGAGGTTTTCAAGGCCAGAGATCGACAGACAAATGGAATTGTTGCCATGAAAAAGGTCATATACCAGAATGAAGAAGAAGGGGTAAGTTAGCATGGTTGAGAACTCAAAATTCAACTCCTTTGCAACTTTTGATGTATGTTACATTTAGTGGCAAGATGTCACCCTGACCTACCACTTTATCACAAAATCAGCTGATTTTGCTGTCACCTAAGAATCTAAGATGCACATCACATTTTATATTTACTGCATTGCTATGAGAAATATAGCGAGAAACTGATGAAGAATATGAAATCTACAATGAGAATTTGTGGAACAGTTTTTCCACTTGTTTTCAGTTTTCTTTCTCATTCTCTTTGTGGCTGTTGAACACACTGTACTAGCTTGACCATTGTAAACCTGTCAAAACTTGAAGACATTTAGTATCATGAGGGGATGGAGTTTTTGTCTTGGCACCTAACAATTATGCGTGGAAATTTGATCTGGGATGACATTCATGTCATGACATCGGTACATTAAAGATATGGGGGCAAGTCATGCTGAGCCGAGCAAATTACTGACATAAGAAATAACAAAAGTTTCAACAGTTTAAAGGATTTTACCAGTCAAGCCACTGTAGGAAAATGGTCCCATGATCATGAACTTTTTTTGTTTGTTATTGTTTTTCTTTCACATAATTTCAGATGGACTCAAAAGCTGTTGTTATTGAAATAATTTGTCCTGTATATAAATTTATGCTTTCTTTTCTTCAGTTTCCAATCACAACACTGAGAGAAATCAAAATATTGGAAGGGCTGAAACATGAGAACATTGTGAACCTCCTGGAAGTTTGCATGAGCAAAGGTACATGTACTTCTTTTCTTTTTTTTAAAAATTTATTTTTTTATTTTTTATTTTTTTTATTAACCCATAGAAACTGACCTCTTATGTTCAAAATTGTTGTTGATAACATTTAAAATATTTGCTGGCTTTGATATTCCAGAAATAGTTTTTTAACATAAAGTGAACTCATTATATTAGGTGAACAGTTAGCAGTTAGGTATTGCCTGGGATAAATCTTTTTTTTAGGCAGTGGTCTCGTTTCAGTATGCTTATGATACGAAGCTACCTGAACTTGTCTGTCCTTTGACAGTATGTAAAAGTTACTGGTAAAAATGGAAAAAGAAATACAAACTTGATTCCAGTTTCCATTATAGGCATCTGGGCACATTATTCACATTTTAACTCCAAAAAGCATTAGTATAGCACATCTTGACATTTTTCTGTCCCTCAAATGACTTAACTCATCAGTATTGTGATTCAAGGTGATGTTTGATAATTGAATGTGCATGTTATCTGTCATAGATTTCTGTATTACGAAATGGTATTAATGATTTTAAGACAGTGACATCCGAGCTGTTTTTCTACTCATATAAATGACAATGATCCTTGCTAGGAACAAATAAAAATCAACATTTGAGTGATTGTAACTAAAAAAATTGTTTGCGTATTATTCACAGGCACAGCTAAAGATGGTGACCCCATATTTGATTTCCACCTGGTCTTTGAGTATTGTGATCATGACCTGGCAGGTTTGCTGAAGGATGGTGAGGTGAAATTTAGTCTGGCAGAGAAAAAGACAGTAATGCAGCAGATACTGAATGGATTGCACTACATTCATGTGTAAGTATGAGGCAGTATTGTTTTGTTCATAATCTACCAAGTGTAATCTCATGCCAGAATTTTTCGACAGGTATGAAATTAAATCCCTAAAATGTTTCAGGAATCCTTTGAGAAATTCAGAGCATTATTTTAAAAAATGGACAAAAAAAATCTTAAAAAGTACTTTTATATCTATTATGTAGTTAAAAACAGCTGTTTGGGCCATAATAACTGGCTCTGAGGGGCTTTCGCTATGATAACCAGAAGCTTAAAAAGTCTTCTGTTTACTTTCTACCAAATTGAAATACCACAACGCCGAAGCATGCTGTGAATTTTTTGTGTAAATCTTGTTTTTGTACATGCATTATCTTTAATCTTTTCTTTTTAACCAGTGTGTTGGACATAAAATTAATTAAATTTGAGACCACCTGAAAGGTAATTCATTTATCTTTATGCAAATATTTCTCAGATGGCGATTAAGGTAGATTTGAGTGCGTAATGGCAGTTTTTATGGCCTTTGAATTGTTTTGAGTTATTTCCCTGGAACTGAGAAATTAATGGCTAAGTCGCTGATGGCTAGTAAAGCAGTGCAAAGCTCACCATCTTACCTGAATTTCCATCGTTTTACTATTTTCAGTAATCAGATCTTCCATCGAGACTTAAAGCCGGCAAATATTCTCATCACCAAAGATGGAGTGTTGAAATTGGCAGACTTTGGATTGGCCAGAGCTTTCAGGTAGGTGTATTCACTTGATGTAAAGCTCATCTGGCTAGTGATAACATTGTCCTTGGCTGAAGTCCACTTTATAAGTCATTTGATCATCAGTGTTGTTAATATCATTTTATAGAATTTATTATTTAATTGTTTGTTGTTGTCATTTATTGCAGGGGTGGTTGGTGGGCGCTAGTGGCAGGATCTTCTTCTGTCCTATCATTCTATTATATTCTGTTCATTGTCGTGCTTTTCCCTGGCATAATGAGACTGTTCTCATGTTGACATGCTTTGACCAAACTTAACCTCAAACTTCTTATTCATTGCCACCCATCTTAGATCCCCGTACTAATTTTACAGCTAGGCTGTTGAGTGGTCTCCATTCATTTTCAGTGAGGATTTTCACATTTCCACCTATGATCTCTAGCACCTTTTACCATCCTTTGCATACTTTTCTCACATTCTTTTATGCATGTATTTTTGTTTGCCATTCTGATGTATCAAACCATGCAGACATTTGCTAAGGCTGATACACGTTAAAGTAGTGTTCAATGTGACCTATATTCACAACTCATTCTGTAGCGTTCATTTTTTGTTTGTTTTTGAGAGCCATATTGATTTAATGTTTTGACAATGTAATTATTGCCAATGTCAATGCCACATTAGTCGCACTTTGATTAGCTCCATCAAGTATTAAATGTGTTATGAATTTTATGGTTATAGACATAGGTTGTTATCAACAGTTGTTATTTCAGATGGTGCGCTCAATTGTCTTTTTGTATTTGTTTCAACAGAGAATATTACAAAGCCTATACTCCAAAGGCAATCACTTTGTGGTATCGACCCCCTGAGATCTTGCTCGGAGAGAGAAAATATGGTCCAGCAATTGATTTATGGGGAGTTGGATGTATAATGGCAGAACTGTGGCTGGAGAAGCCCCTGTTCCAAGGAAACACAGAACAAACCATGGTGAGTGAATTACATAAAATTTTGTTTTGGACACTTTTTAACCCTACTACCCCTACATGCTCCAAACCATTATTGACAGAGACAGCCCAAACCTAGTTGACACCCACAGAGAGGATAATGTGCATTTTTCGGTTGTTTCTTCTTCTTCTTCTTAAATATCTCTGATGTTAATGTGCCACAAATCAACAGCTAGTCATGCGGTTATTTTTTGTGTGGAAGCAATTTAAAATATAAGGTTTTATGAATTTTCATGTTTGTAAGACATGTAAATTATGTGAAAATGAATTTTGGTAGGGAAGAAAAAACATCTACCAGGTGGTTAAGAACATGAAAACCTGAATACATGCTTTTTCATATTGTCGCATAGTGGAAATTTGTGGATAGATGATATAAATCTTGTTTTATTCTTTAAAGCACTTCAAAAATACACCTTTTCTCTTGCTCTCTCTCTCTCTTTTTTTTTGCTGACGTCGTTTTAATATGGAAGTGTATTGTTGGTTACAATTAAGAACAACTGGTTTTATTTCAGCTGCAACTAATCAGCATGTTCTGTGGCTCAATCTGCCCTGAAGTCTGGCCTGAGGTGACCAATTTAAGTCTTTATAGAGAGATGAACCTGCTACGGTATTACAAGAGAAGACTGCTTGATTATCTAAATGGATATATGAAAAGTGGCGTGTCCGCTGATTTAGTGAACCGCCTTCTAGCTCTTGACCCAGCCCAACGTATTGATTGTGACACCGCCTTAGATCATGACTTTTTCTGGTCTGAACCTTTGCCAGCGGACCTGAAACCTGTGTTGTCTCGGCTGGAGAAATCTATGCTAGATTTTTTGGCTTCCCGTCCTGCACGTGTACCCCTCCAACCAGCAATGAGGAATCGACATCCATTATATCGTCAGCCAGAAGCGTCAGCAGCTGCCTTGGGACTGGCAGCTGATCATTATATGGATCAAATTTACTAATCTGTCATATTCATCGTGTCTCAGATCATTTCTAGTCCCTAAGATTGCAGTAACTGTATAATTTGATAAATCAATTTATATATTATATATCTTCAACTAAATTTAAAGCCACATCAAATGATCTTGGTAATATTCCAAGTCGAAAAATAATCGAATAGCAAACTTCTGAAATCCATAACTAGACAAGTTGTGCTGAAATGAAGCAGTTTTTTTTTTTTTTTTTGTGCTTCTCCTGAAAGATAGTCAAAACCATTTACTGCGGTTTTAGGGAACAGCAACAGGATGTGCATTTTATTTTGCCATTGCACAGCAAGAGTTGCAAATGAAATTTATTACTCTTGTCACGTGTCCATCACATTTCAGATGTGTATTTTGATTTGATATTGTATGGTGAAGGTTGCGGATTGCATCTATTAATCTGGCATATTTTCATCCCATCCCAGGTGTGTATTTTGATTTGTTACTGTACAGTGGGGGTTGCAGGTTACGTTCTCATAGAACCATCACATGTCCATCGCATCTCAGATGTGTATTTTTATTAGCTACTATAGCGAGAGGTGCAGATAGCCTTTTTTATAAAAGTATCATTTGTCCATCACATCTGAGATATATATTTTACCTTGATACTACAGTGAGACTTGCCGATTGCATTTATGCCTATTGCATCTCAGATGTGTATTTTAATTTGCTACTATACAACGAGTGTTGAAGATACCATTTATCACAGTCACATGTCCAGTGTATCTCAGGTATGTATGGTTTTGTAAAGTGGGAGTTGCAGGTTGCATTTATATAAAGCTGTCACATGTCCATGGCATCTCAGATATATATATATATATGTATATTTTAATTTGCTATTGTCCAGTAAGGTTTGTGTTATGGAGACTTAACTGAGGATTTAGTGTAATTATAACCGTCACCATTCCCTAAGACTGTAGTAATTAAAAAACTGTTTTTGTACATGTCATGTATATATTCAACTATATTCAAAGCCCCATCAAATGATCTTGATTGTCGGCCTCTATTTCTAAGCCCAAAAATAATCGAATAGCAAAATTTGAAAATTCATCAAAACTAGGCCAGTTGTAATAAGATAAATCAGTTTTTGGCTTCTAGCTCCTGAAAAGTAGCCAAAACCAATTACTACAGTTTTAGATAACGGCGTTATAGACATCGTCTTTCAATGTACATCCTTTTTTTCCTAGTGACCAGGCCATCTTTTCATATAATGGTTTACTGGCTGTGTTTGGTGAAATAAACCCGTTATTTTAATAGATTTTATATATATGTACAGCCCTCAGTTTTCCCTCGTCATACCCCCGGCCCTTCGGTGGCAAAGTTTATATACTGTACATTCTGCATAACTCATATTGATCATTTATACCTTGCAAGCTGCAGATTTCCATTTTCCGCTTGTTTTATTTGCTTGTCTTTTACTATGCTGACTCACAGATGGATGACAAAACATTTCCCTTGTCTTCTTTTAAAATTAGGCAGACTAATCATTATGTAAAATGAAGATTTATTGATAAGGCTGAATAAACTTATGATTTTTTAGATTTTAATGTAAATATTTCAGTTATTAAATTATGTTTTAAAGAATTAAGAAGTCTGATAAATTTTAAAATGTAAATTAACCAGTATACTTTCTTTCAAACAAATTTCATAAAATGCATCAGATTTCCACATTGGTATAAACTGAGCATGGTCCTGGTCACCGCTGTGTAGTTTGAACTTAAATTCTGCGGTTAGTTTGAAATAAAGGCTAAATTATTAATCACATATGATAATGCAAAACTAGTTCTATTGTTGTCTTGAAACTGAAGAGAAAACAAATTGTACAGCAAGTGCACAATGCAAAAATGCAAGGAAATTCATCCATTTCCCTTTTAAAAAATAAACTTAAAATTCTGTGCTTAGTTGGAAATAAAAGATAAACTATAAAGCACATCATGCAAAAGTTCTTTTGTGTTGATTCTGAAGAAATAAATTGTACAGTAAATGTATAGGTAAAAAATGCAACAAAATTTATCCATTTCTGTTTTAAGAACAAACTTAAATTCTGTGGTTAGTTTGAAATAAAGTCTAAGTTATAAATCACATGTTCATGCAAAAGGAGTTCTATTGTTGTCTTGAATCTGAAGAAAAAGAATTGTACAGGAAGTGCACAGGCCAAAATGCAAGAAAATTTATCCCATTTCCTTTTCAAAAATGTGTTAATTTAATGCAGTATTATTTTTTATAGTGATGGTTTGGAATTATTGGAAAGTGGACAAAACTTGAATAAGATTCAAGTCTAAGAGAGAAATTAGCGAGAAGCTTAAACTTTAAAAGAGAATTTTGTTTTACTTCACATAATTGATTTCTGCTAATGAAATAACTGCAATAATTAAAAGCATTACTTTTCTCTCAACATCTTGCCTAATTAACAGATACATGTAATATATACATACCTAAAACACCTAATACATGTATAAAAATATATTGTGTATAGTCAAATAAATTTTGACCTTTTCTTTGTTTTAGTTTAGGTTCTAAAATTTAAGTGAGGACTTTGTTGTTTGTTTGCATGTTTGTGTGAGCTGAGTACATGTGTTGTTTGCCTTCCTTGTCACTTTCTTTTACTTCGCAGATTTCTTGCTCTCTTTTTTACCTCCATCTTTGTTGCCTATCTGTGATGCCGTCTGAGTCCTGAACAATATTCGTGAACTTGAAAATTAAAGTCTCGAAGACTCCATTTTTGATCCAAATTTTAATTTGAACTACTCCCTTCCTCTGTTACAATTACATACGCCTATTTCAACAATTCAATTCAAAGTAAACAATTTTTTTAGAGGGGGCGCCCCTGATCATAACCTTCATACATTTCCATCACTTTTTCATTAAATACATACATGAGCACTACAGTACATAACGGATGGCGAAGGGAGAGTTTTCAGTGCAATCATAGAATTTATAGAAAGAGGTTGAAGTTGATGGGTGGGTGAACATCTATTTACCTTCAGTGTAAACACAGTTTACTTTGTGTGGGATTGAGGCAAGGAGAAAGAGGGTCGTTTATGGGCAAAGATGAAATTTCTATCAGATATGAACGAACGCGTATCGCTGGTGTGACCAGCCGTAAGTAATGCCATACTAATTACTACAGTCCAATCCACTTAACTTAAAAATTGTGTCGAGTCCCAGCCTGTTCCTTCTTTAATGCTACTACATGTATATTATATAGCTGCTGCAAGACGCTGAAATATGCATAATGGCATTGTGTTTGAGGAAGTGAGAAAGTAATCAAATACCGATACTGAAACATACATAATCTAGATACCTGACAATTTAAATTAACAAGCACAAGACACATCTTGGACATGAACAGAATTACTACAGTGTACATGCACCGTAGTAATATATTCATCACTGAGACACTTTAGAGGCCATTCGTAAAGTGGAAGCTTGATTTGGGCCGTTTTTTTTTTTTTTTCACCCCTCTCCCCATTTACGAGCGTATGGCCATTAGAGAACGGTGAATGTCCATGGCTTGATCATTTGATGATGTTCCAAACCTTAGTAGGCTACATGTGTTGGCATTTTAATGGACCGCTTCATTGAAAACGTGTTTAATCTTTCAACTTGCATGTGCTTCGTTGAAAGTTAAGACATATAATTTTTTTTTTTTTTTTCAAGGCCTATCAAGGAGTTTATGTTAAATGAAAACAAACTTTCTTCCACACCATAATTGAAAAGCGAAAGAACACCACACAGAATTAAGCTCCTCCTGCATCCCCCATCACCCGTGAATGTTGTGTTTTTTCAAGGACAAAGTCATCCCCACCCACTCACCCCCTACCCCTCCATGGAGCGTCTTTGCGCACAGGCCCCTAGATTCCGGAGCTTGTGGAAATCGCGATTACGTGTTTTGAGACAAGCTAGCATTCTTGCAGCGCATTCAGCATTATAATAATAGTATACATGTAATAAGTTGTCGTAACTGAAGGCGTCGTAAGGCCTGCAAGTAACAAACAAAAATGGAATTAAAAATAGTAAAATATACAGTGCAGGTAGGCTAAGATATCCATCACATTTCCAGTCATACTTGTGTTTTTAACTTCAGGAGCAACTCGTTTTACTAAAACTGTTCGAACAACACTCGGCTTAACGATCGAACCTGAATACAAAGTGCGTAATGTAGACCGGTAATTCAGACGTCTTTTAAACGATCGCCCCATTAGGGCCAAATTGTTCTTTCACACCCCCCTCCCCCTCCCACACACAAAAACACCCAACCTATTTCATCACCCCCAATAAACAATCATAACTATACAGACTGCACACAATTTTAAGTTACTCAGTACACGTATTTTCTCTATTCAGCGAATTAGACTATAGGGTCTCCCAAAGACAGCAATTTCAGTCAAGATAAATGTTCAGTACAACTGTCATTTACGTCATCAGACATAAATTCTGTGCAACTCAGCACAGCCATTATAATTAACACTTTGAGGCCCCGCTGTTGTTACGAGGACATTTTTTTTTTCCTAGCTGAACAGGGAAGAAAACTCAGTATTTTCTCTGGTTGGTTTTGTAATGAGACTTAATCCTCCCTAACAACACCGCATCAAATACACGTATAATGAGTAAATACACACACGCATAATGCAAACAAAGAGCGAGTGACGTGTACATAATATAATAACATTTTTGTTTAAAGATTATTCCCCATTCTCGAACACACGCAGTTCACGCTGGTGAACTGGTGAATACTGTAAATATACTGTGTTTTTTCTGCTGTTGAGCAAAACCCATGCATGTCATAATTAAAAATGCTCACAATGTCTTCACAATCACGTAAAAACTAAAACAAAGTCTCGCTTTCTTAATTCATACCCGCATATCAACTAACAGACAGCCTAAAAAGATCAGTCTGTGAAGTCAGTAGAAACGAAGAAAAGCAATTCACAAGCTGGCGTTGTTAGTACTAGATCTAGTAGCAACATCTCCACTCATGTGCGAGGGCTACACCACAAGGTAAGTTAGTTTTTTCGGTTTCCTCCTAATTTTGTTCATGTACATTGCACAACGATGGAATTATCTGGTGTGTAGAATTAATTTGTAAATATATCGCATATTCTTAGTCTGCTATCTTCAATTCACGGACGATACATTTGTCCGATGACACTCATTTTTGTTTTGCTTTAATAATAAGTTTCAGATTACAAGAAAATGATGGATGATTATCCAGTGAGTTTTAATCCTCTTTACCCTTAATACTTTAAGCTTTGCACGAGCACTGGACCTATTTAAATATGAATTTAATCCACACCCCCAAATGTTTGCATCATGATAATAAATGTATTTCTAATATACTGCTGGAATGAGAGGTAAATAATCCAAAGACACATTAATTATCACCATTATTTATTTATCTCAATAAACATTATTTTCGGTTTGGGGCTGGAAAAAATTGTTACTTTTGGCGTTTTTTCGGCTAGTTTTTTTTTTCTAACTTTGGCTGTTTAAAAAAAAAAATAATCTGGGAACACTGGCACAAAACTACAATGTTGACCCCTCCGTGCAATTCAGAACATCAGATCTAGATCTAGAGTTGATAGCTTTGGCTAGCGCACCTGAAGTTAGTTGGCTGTCCCCATCCCACATCTGTAATGTCTGTTTATGCAAGTCAGTGATGGAAGGTCGAATGCATTACGGGGCAGGTATTGAGCGCCTTAAAGTGTCATAGATCCAGATGATTGTATTTCGGGAAGGAGTTCCGTACTCGAGCGCCAAAGACCAGAAACTAACTAAAAGAGATGATACATAGCTACCCCGGGGGCTTTCCCTGATATGTCAATCTGACTACTGCCCAGACGAACATCGGCCTACGGCCTCGATGATACAAACTGACTAGACCCTCACGTCGTTACTTATCAATCTGACAATCTGTCAAAGTGGCGCTCGAGTAAGGTACTCCTCCCGTATTTCGTTGCCGGTAAATTAGTCATTAATTTTGGCTGGTGCTAGACAAATTAGATCTACAGGAAGATCTAGATCCAGATCTGATTCACAACAGATTTAGACCTATATTGTCCCAAATACCAGACAGTCAATCTAATGCATTATTTCCAGTCCCCGCAAAATTATCCTGGTAAGGAAACAAGAAATACATGTATAATTGTTGGATGCTTTTGTCTTGTGTCGCTTAACGGATCTTGATATTCAGTGGTTGTGCAGTTCATAAGTTCATGTTTCCATTTCAGAACAGCAGTTTCCGAAATCAATGGGTTTGGCGGAGAAACATCTTAGGTCCTTCAAAGCCTGCACAAAGACCAATAAGCTCTCAGTCAGGGAGATTTGCTGCCAATAAAATGTATGAGCACTTGCATATGACAGACACCAGGTGGCATTATCAGCACCAGATACAGCGGGCTTGCATTGTATTAAGACAATCTCTTGTATTGACACATCTGGCTAAAAAAGTCTCCAACTGTAGACAAAAGTTTTATCTCCTGGAGAGATTTGCTGCCAAGACATTGACTTGCAAGATACGAGGACAAACCTTATTCACAACCATAGTATTAGCTGTTTTTGTGAAAGAGAACCCACTAAAGAGGGCACAAGATTTAGCTTGTAACAGATATCATTGTCTTTCCGTCCCTGTTACTTTTTCTGAGCTAGTAGTAGTAACGCTTTTTTCAAGTTTCATATCCCAGCCACACACAGTGACAAACAAAATGACTCGGGCTACATGGATTTCATCACAATCCTGTACCAATTGCCCCAATTAGCTGTCACAAAATTGTGAATGAGAACCCACTAATGAGAATAGCTGACAGATGTTTCTAGTGAGCTCTTGGGGAGATTTGTTGCCAATATATTGACTTGCAAGATACCAGGACAAATACCACGCAGCATTATCAGCACTATATACAATAGACTTGCATTGTATTAACTAAGACAATCTGTAATATAGAGTTATAAGTCTAGAAAAGTCTCGAATAGGCAACAGCCGATAGAATTTTCTAGTGAGCTCTCACTATTCTCAGGGAGATTTGCTGCCAATACTTGCAAGATACCAGAACAAACACCAGACAGCTTTATCAGCACCAGATACAATAGACTTGCATTAAGGCAGTCTCTTGTATAAAACATTTATCTAATAAAGTCTCCGACAAGCAACAGCTGACAGAAGTTTCTAGTGAGCTTTCAGGAAAATTGCTGTCAATGCATGGACTTGACAAAATGTGAGAATAAACACTAGGCAGCACCATCAACACCAGTGACAGTGCACTTGCACGATATGAAGAAAAACTGATAGAGTTATCTGTTAAAGTCTCCAACAGGCAGCAGCCATCAGAAGTGTCTAGTGAGCTCTCGTCTGGATTTTGCTGCCTCCAAAGGTACACAGGCTTGCATAGTATTTTAAAGACAACCACTGGTAAAGAGGCCTCTGATCAAAAACTCTCCAACAGGTATCAGCTGACATAATTATTGAGCTGTCAGTGAGATTTGCAGCCAATACATATAATCACAAGATACCAGGACAAACTGCAGACAGCACCAACAGCACCAGCTACACTGGACTTGAATGGTACGAAGACAATCTCTGATACATAAAGACATCTCTCTACAAGTCTCCAACTCGCAGCAGCCATCAGAAGAATCTAGTGAGCTTTCGTCTGGATTTTGCTGCCTCCAGTGGTACATGGACTTGCAAAGTATTAAGACAGTCACTGATAAAGAGGCCTCTGGTCAAAAACTCTCCAACAATCATCAGCTGACATTATTAGTGGGTTATCAGTGAGATTTGTAGCCAAAACACGTAATCACAAGATACCAAGTCAACTCCAGACATCATCAACATCAGTTACACTGGACTTTCATTGTGTTAAGACAGTCTCTGGTGAAGAGCCATCTGTTAGTCTCCAACAGGCAATAGCCTGTAGAAGTGTCTTGCGATCTCTCGTCCGAATTTGCTGCCTCCGAAGGTACATGGGCGTGCATTTCAAGACGGTCGCTGGTAAAGAGCCATCTTACGCAACATCTCTAACATGCAGCAGCTGACATTATTGGTGGGCTGTCTGGAAGATTTGCAGTCAATACACATAATTGCAAGATTCCAGGACAAACTCCAGGCATCATCCTCTGCACCAACTACAGTGGACTTGCATTACTCATCTTGTAAGAGATTTTGTAGTTAGCAGAATTTACTGGCCTATACTATAATCTTATGGCACATCCTTGTTAAAGCAGCAAAGGCAAACAGTGCACAGCTGTTTCTGTAACAAGTCATCTTATTGACCAATTTAAACAAAAATTTATTTGGAATGTTAAAAAAGAGTAACATTCTGCATACAAGCCTTTAAATGCATTTAAAGGGGACATATGGATCTGACTAATAGGACAGATATCATATTGTTTGCATTTTCATTTAATGTTTCATTCATGGTACAGAGAACACATAATTCAATCATGTATATTATGTAGGTATGAACATTGAATTGTAGACAAATTATTTCCCCTAACAATACATTAATTACCAAGCATGGAGGTTTGATGCAGTTGTGTCCCTTGACTATTCCAGTTACAGTGCCCTGACAGTCATCATTGATTCATGATTGTGACAGTCAGCAAGAAACACTATTTGTCACTAGGCGTGGCTGTTTGTCTATGTCGGAAAGCTGTGAGCCAAAATATTGAAAGGTAGGCATTGTTTTAAAAATAATCCATCAGGCCTTTTTAGTATAACATGATGACATACATTTGTTACGTGCTGAAAAGTTGACAAAATTGATTTTTTTTATACTGTAGTCAGGTTATGCTGGTATACCATGCTGTATGTGAAAGTTAAAAAATCTACTCCTCAGTCTGTTAAGTACTATCCAGCCACAACTTGTGCAGAATGTAGTACCATTATATAAATGTAGGTCACAATACTTTTTCTTGGAAGAAAGCTGATATCACTTCCCTTTTGAGTCACAATTGTTTACTTGTGTGAACACTAGAATTGACCACTATATACAAATGTCATGGTGTGTTAGGAGAATTTTTTTTTGGTGTTCATTCAGCTCTTAACTGTTTGTTGCTTTCCTTTATTGCAGGCAAGATCCTCTCATCAGCTCACATGTGATCCACAAACATCAGTGTTGAAATATCAACCATCGGCTTGGGATGAAGCCCAAGCCAGTTCACGTTCCTGTACACACTCGTTCATATGACATTTGTAGCATCCCCGGACAGCCAAGAACTCTAGAAACAGTTCTAGAATCTTCAGGATGTCCATAACATATTGACAATAAAGACATCCTGTAACAACCAGGACAAGAAACGACAGCTCCAAGATCCTCAAGGAAGGATACAGTGAGTAAAGTGCTCTTTCAAGATTTACCACAGGCCACTTCATGTTTTGCTATAGATAATTTAGAACCTAGCTTGCACATGTTAAACATTGAAATCTAAACCTTGAATGTTCACATAATCATTCTTGAAAGAGGAAAATGTCATGAACTTTTTAGCATTATGCTGAAATGTTCCTATAGGATGCATAGAGCATGACAAATATTGTTGGCTTGATCAGAGTAAGCTGTAGTCAGTGTGGATTTGAAGTTGGGGGAGACAAAAAAACCAAACGTGAATGAGCTCTTAGTTGATATACGTGAGCAGCCAAAACTCAGGACTGTATTAAAAAAAAACACACAAAAAAAAAGAATACCCTGTAAATGAGTCCTACAAAAAAAAAAAATAGAAAAAAAAAAAGAAAAAAAACCAAAATATAAAAAAAAACCCAAAAAAACCAAACACAAAAAAAGGGTAAATTTTCTGGTGGGCTCTTATTTTTGATGTATTTCGCTAACCCAAACTCGGCTATAGGACAAAATAAAAAAAGAAGTTTGAATGGGCTGTAAATGTAGTTGATATATTTGAGCAACTTAAACTAATGAGGCGTGTAGGGTGGGATTGGAAACAAGTCTAAATTTCCACTGTCAAAATTTCCTCTGGCCTAATATAGCTCACAGACGTTCCGGTTCATGTATGTAAAAGTAGTAGTGGAGATGAAATATTTGATTTTTAAAATGCAGGGGTTATTGCCCATATGGCTGAGACTGATTCTTTTTTCCATTCATTTACATAGTGCATTAAATTGACAAAAGGGCTTCACTGTGATGGGGATGGAATGAAACCCTTAACATTTTTCTGATCTTAGAGCATTTTTCTAAATCATGATCAGTTATAAGAACATATGTCAAGGGGAACAAATACATACAAAACTTAAATTGTTTTTCTTAAGGAACTTCAATCTGTATTTCCAAAAGGGAAATTTTAAAAAGATATCATTTGTATCATAGTATAAATATAACTCTCGATAAGTATGGGAACAACATTAAGATATTTCTTGTGTCAGGTCGGTGGATACTTCAGACATGCCAGGCTTTTTCCCCATTGTTCAAAATATTCCTAGAATCCGACATTTACTTTTCTCAGTTTAATTTTAATTGTAGGTCATCAGACCTTTCGAAACTTAATAGGTAGTACCACTTGGATTTATGTATCATTGTTCCCCTCATTTATTATTACTTGGGCCCATAAGATGTGGAAAGTGAAGTATTAAATTTGTAATAAATGCTTTGTAGGATGATCACTGTGTAAAATTTAACATTGTTGCAGATAAAAATTCAGAAATCTTATGATGCATCACTTGTAAACTTCCCAGATTTTGATGAATTTGAATTTACCCCTGACCACCCCAGCCCAGCCCCACCATATTCAACCTAATTTGACAAGTCTGAGGTATTCATTGCTACTGCTAATGACAGTAAGCATTACTATCCTGTGATCTGTTGGCCGAGTTGGGCGGTCACATCTTAGGATCTTACAGAAATTGACTTCTTACATGCTCCACTTATCATCTCATCATAATCAGAGGTCTGACATTGTCTAGATGAAGTAGCCTTTGCTAGTTGTCCTGCCTGGCGGATTTGTAGCTTGCCAGGTTCAGACCAGAAAGTAAAAGTTATGAAATTGGAGCAGAAAAAGACTTAATTTTTGTGGATCCTACCCCCTAGCACCTTTAGGGCAGAGAACATCTTTTTGGGATCAGAGACTCTCCAGAAATTAACCACCATTTAGCACCATCTATGTACAATGGAGACTGAAATTTTTTTGATGAATAAACACTGTCCTAAAGGTAAAACATAATTTATTCTTAAATCTGGTCAGAATTTGAGGAAGTCAGCATCAATAGGGCTTTCAGTCATTATCAGTAGAACAAATGAATCAGAACAAAACTTCAGGAAGGAATGCAGTAGAATTAACTTAGCTGTGTACAATGGATTTACAAGAATTTCAGTCCTTTAACTTTTTAATGCAGACACGCAAACCTGGACTATCATTGAAACATTCACCCTAGGCTTTCCAATTACATGTATACTAAATTATAGCCATTTTATCGAAGAAATTAAACTATTAATTAATTTCCGGTTCTGGAATTATTTTGTGCCGAAAATTTATTGTTGCTGTTGCTAAGCGTAAACCTCATAAGTGCCATATAAGAAATTTATCGAAAACCATGTCCTCCTTTTTTTTTTTCAAGTAAACTAGTTTCAAAGATGTAACAGTGTAACAATTCAGTCAGGTCTCATTTGTATTTTTGTTTTGTTTTTGGTGCCACTATTTTCATGGCTTCACGGGAGGCAATGTACTGTAACGTTCATGCCACTTCTGTAATAGTATGGGAGATTTTAGTAGTGTGGTAGGTAAATCTGTGGTCTGGTCATTTCATTCTGCCACTGAAATGCATCTTGCGTCACATAAAGGCAAAAAGAAACAATCTTGGAGGTATGAAGGAATGTTCGAAAAGGAAGATTATCAGCTAAAACTAAGATCGTTAGCTAAAATTGAGATTATGAGCGAAAGTTAAAATTATTTAAGATTATTCGCCAAAAAGATTCTTATTAGCTAAAATGCCCATTCTGTAAATGGCTCCCTCACTCCCCCCACCCCTTGTCATTCTCCCCAAAATCGTCTCGTGTAGAAGGGTGGGGAGAAGGGGGTGGGGTGTTTATCCTGAACATCGCTGGATACCTGTGCTGGTAAAAAGTTTGTGAACTGCTCAGGTTTAAAGAGATGAAGCTAGGGCTTGTGTTTGAATATTTTGGTTATGGACATCAAATTCCAGTGCCCCCGAGTGCTGGAATGAAGAGTGATGAAGGGGTTGGAAGAGGGATGATGCAAACAGTTTGGAAGAAAAAGTTTTAGAGAGAACAGCAAATGATGATAGTGATGAAGTGGGAACATTTTTGTGTCACAGAGAATACAGGAAACAAATTTACATTCGTTGCAGAACATTCCTATCTCCCCCCTCCTCCCATATTTATACACACACACACACAATCCACCACCCCCTTCCCCATCACCCACCCAGTTCCCTATCTTTACCTCCCATTTCCCTCCATCCCCTTCCCTATCTCTCTACCCCTACCATCCCTCCCCTCGCAATCACCCCCAGCCCCAATATATGTCATCCCCTTCCCCACAAACTATTCCCCATATCTCATCCCCTTCCCCACATACCCTGCCCCATATCTCATCCCCTTCCCCACATACCCTGCCCCATATCTCATCCCCGTCCCTGCAAGCCCTTCCCCATATCTCATCCCTGTCCCCATAAACCCTTCCCCATATCCCATCCCCGTCCCCATATCTCAGCCTCTTCCCAACACCCCCCCCCCCCTTTTTTTGCCGTCAGTCTTCCTGGCTGCACCACCTCCCAATAAAGTATGATGATTTTCAAATAGCCAGAAAAAAATAATCATGCTTATAATCTGTGCTGCATAAGTTCTGACATAGGAAGGTATCAATATCATTGCGAGAAATTGTCAGTGTGAACAATTTCCTATGGCTATTGTCCTATGGCTGAATTGAAAAAAACTGGTCCCTTTTGTTAAGGAAAAATTAAACCTGCAAAAGGTGTAGCCTACTATCGCAGATAAAGTAACAGGGATGGAAAGACAGTGAGGATAGAGGATATGTCACAAGCAAAAACTTGTATTCTCGTTCACAAAAACGGCTAATTGAGGAATTAGTACAGGATTGTGATAAAATCCAAGTAGCCCGAGTCATTTTGTTTGTCACTGTGTGTAGCTGGGATATGAAAACTTGAAAAAAGTGTACTACTACTAGCTCAGAAAAAGTAACAGGGACGGAAAGACTATGGTATCTGTTACAAGCTAAATCTTGTGCTCTCTCTAGTGGGTTCTCTTTCACGAAAACAGCTAAGTGGGTAATTAGCTCAGGGTCGTGGTTGTTTTTGTCACTCTATGGAGCTGGGATATGAAATACAGCAGCAGCTCAGATAAAATAACGGACAGAAAGACTATGGGGACAGAAGGTGTCACAAGCAAAACCTTGTGCTCACTCTAGTGGGTTCTCATTCATGAAAACAGCTAATTAGGTAATTAGCCCAGGATTGTGATAAAAGCTATGTAGCCGAAATCATTTTGTCTGTCACTGTGTGTAGCTGGGATATGAAACTTCACTAAAATGTACTAGCTCAGATTAACTAACAGGGACGGAAAGACTATGAGGTTTAAGGATATTTGCCACATGCAAAACCTTGTGCTCTCTCTAGTGGGTTCTCATTCATGAAAACAGCTAATTAGGTAATTAGCCCAGGATTGTGATAAAAGCCATGTAGCCGAAATCATTTTGTCTGTCACTGTGTGTAGCTGGGATATGAAACTTGACTAAAACGTACTAGCTCAGATAAAATAATGGGGACGGAAAGATTATGAGGATAGAGATTATGTCACAAGCCAAAACTCGCACTCTCTCTAGTGGGTTCTCATTCATGAAAGCAGATAATTAGATAATTAGCCCAGGATTGTGATAAATAGTGATGTAACCGGAATCATTTTGTTTGTCACTGTGTGTAGCTGGGATATGAAACTTGACTAAAACGTACTAGCTCAGATCAAGTAATGGGGACGGAAAGATTATGAGTCTAGAGGATAATGTTACATGCAAAATTTTAATGCTGTCTCTATTGGGGTCTTATTCATGAAAACAGCTAATTACATGTAGGTAATTAGCCCAGTAATTACATGTAGGTAATTAGCCCAGGATTGTGATAAAAAGCCATGTAGCCGGAATCATTTTGTCTGTCACTGTGTGTAGCTGGGATATGAAACTTGAAAAAAGTGTACTAGCTCAGATAAAATAACCAGGATGGTAAGACTATAGGGACAGAGGATATGTCACAAGCAAAACCTTGTACTCTCTTTAGTGGGTTCTCATTCATGAAAACAGCTAATTAGGTAATTAGCCCAGGATCGGATAAAAGTCATGTAGCCGGAATCATTTTGTTTGTCACTGTGTGTAGCTGGGATATGAAACTTGAGAAAAGCGTACTAGCTCAGATGAAATAACAGGGACGAGAAGACTATGAGGATAGAGGATATCTGTTGCAAGTGTGAGAGGATGAACGACTTTCTATTTTTAATGTGCTTTCATGGTGGCTCTGGTGCGTGAGTGGGGGACGGCCACTCATAGTGGTTTATGGACGCTTGGCCGAGCGCCATTAATTGGATTGTTTCCCTTGTAGTGCTGGCGCGGGACCCGTTGTTCGCATCACGGTGAAGCACAGAGCCGACGCTTGCCATCGCCACCCCGCCCCATAAGGCATGTAGCGGTAGCACAGGACCCGGAGAAACTTTGGCTTATGGCTGGTTGGGTTTCTTTTTTTTTGGGCTTCTTCTTTTTCTGGGTTTCTTTTTTTGGGCTTTTTTTGTTTGGTAGTGATACCGTTGTTAGGCTTTTTGAATAAATAAGATTGCCAGCAGAACCCTGTGTTTGTTAATCCTGTGTATCCTTAAGGGAGTTACTATTGAACCCACGCAGTAACCACATTAGCCACTCGTAGTTCATCCAACATTTTCTGGTGTCAAGAAGTGGGATACACAGAAGGGTTAGTTTGTAGTGTAGAGAACCCAGCCGTGGAAATTTTTAGTTTGAAGCCCAGCCAGCCAGCCAACCCCTGCCCCACCCCATAGGAACCATGGAGCCACGAAGACCAACGCCCTCCAACGTCAACTCAAGATTCAGGACCTGTATCCCAGTCGACCGATGTCTGGTACTTCCCGGCTCACCACCCTTGCCAGCCACCTGCAGCCCGACCGGACCCTCAACCTGGGATGACAACTTCCCAGCGCCTACCTCCTGTGCGACGGTCCAGCCGCCCACACAGACAACCCCAGAGATTGGACCTCTGACTCTTATTGGTGATTAACATTAGACATTGACTGTGAGTGCAGAAAGAGCAGGGGAGCGCACCCATCAAGACCCCCCCTAGTTTCCATCAGGCCAGATGATAGACCACCGAATCCAAGGGAGCTCCGCCTCCAGATTTTAAGTTAGAGAGTATGCCCATGTTAGCTTTCTCCACAGCTTAGTTACAATTACTTTTAATGCCTATGTTGACCTTACCTTTTTCATTGCACTAGTGCCCTTATTAGCTTATAGCATATTGTATTTTTTTTGTACTGTTCGATCCTACGTTAACCCTGATAGTGGTCTGGGACCACCGTTGCAGGTCTGGGACCTGTTGTTTTGTCCATATGATGTAACTTACTACAGCCAGAGCTGAGACTGTTGTGTACATCTTCAGGATGCCAGTAGTAACTTAGCCGGTTCACGCCACCTGTTAGTAGTTATAAAGAGGATGGACCATTGTTGTACTTCGGTTCACCGTGTGTAATTTGCAATTGTTCTACTCTAAGTGATGGTATCATAGCCCCTTAGAGTTTGTTTATACCTTCAGTGGTCTTTTGTAAACCTTTGAATTGATGTATGTGTCACGTAAGGGACTACGTGACTTAGCAGGGGAGAATGTGAGAGGATGAACGACTTTCTATTTTTAATGTGCTTTCATGGTGGCTCTGGTGCGTGAGTGGGGGACGGCCACTCATAGTGGTTTATGGACGCTTGGCCGAGCGCCATTAATTGGATTGTTTCCCTTGTAGTGCTGGCGCGGGACCCGTTGTTCGCATCACGGTGAAGGGCGCGCGTTTTGATTGGTCAATTGGAAATTTTGACCACCGGGCTTCCAACTCTTATATCATGGCTTTAAGTTTCTTACAACTCGCTCCTTCGTTGTTATCCACCGACAGAAAGACGGGAACCCGAATTCATTTTTGAGAGTAGACAATACCCGATCGGTACAAAATAGGTACTCATGATAACGTTTGTTATCAATGGAGATACGTCGTATTAATGGACGAAAGTATCCCGCACAAAATTGTCGAATGTTGTTAGTCCTGACACTTTGAAAATTTATATTAAAACTATTACCGGGTTTCTGGTATAAGTAGTCAGTTAGAATTGTAGCAGCAAGTTTCTACTTTATAATGGTACCAATTTCGTTGTGCTTTGATGCACAGGTCCTATTGAAATAATTAATAAGAGGATCTCGGATTTAAAGTAAACCACGAGTTAGACGCATGTTATCCCCGATAAATCCAACCTGGGTCAAATTTATTCAATTATTGCTGGAGGGGACGTTAGAGTAATTTCTGCAGTTTACCGGGATACCTAATTGACTTTTGTGTGCACCCTTTTAACCGTACTGTAAATTCGATTGTGTTAGGACCCTAACCGGTTATGTTGTTCGGCTGGACTCAATGTCCGAGCCTTTCACTTGTGCAACACGGGCTACGTAATAGCTCTCTCGGACGTCCGCGCGGGCTCATAAATAAGATGCGGTTCGAGTGGTCGACACACTCCATCAAAGACGCAGAGACAAGAGCCGACAGCACAGTGAACCTAGGCCGGCGGCGGCCTGCCGTGGCGCGCCTCGCCCAAAACATGGCCTAGTGCAGTTGCGCCAGTAGCAGAGAAACTTTGGGTAAGTTGGAGACTATTATATTAGAAGTGACTTTAATTTGCGCACCCCCCACCCCCCCTTTCGGGGATGCCACGTAGAGAATGCTGATCTACAGAGACCATTATGAGTCCGGCTCAACGGTAATTGCCATTGTCATAAGACGTGTAAGATGCGCGATGCAGCGCAGTGTCTTGATATTGTGACTTTATTGTCA
The DNA here is from genome assembly GCA_963931925.1 of Onchidella celtica. Taxonomy (NCBI): domain Eukaryota; kingdom Metazoa; phylum Mollusca; class Gastropoda; order Systellommatophora; family Onchidiidae; genus Onchidella; species Onchidella celtica. The sequence continues at coordinate 13,370,304 of OZ007579.1, read as the reverse complement.
AAGTTAACGTTTGCGGTGCTAGATGATAATGATGGCTCGCTAACCAAGCTATCACGATTTGCTTGTGTGCATATATATAGTGTGTGTGTAGCATTGCCTTGTTGTGGTAGGCAGTGAGGATTTCCTGACATGTTGATGTGGATGACTTATGTTATAGCGAGCGGCACTCCACACTTGATTGTATTACGGGTATTTGTGTACCTTGCCAGTACCACTATGCTATAGAGAGCAGTGTGATTGTGATTGCGTGTTTAGTGTTTAAGATGTGTAATTAATTACATGTATTGGAGATGCATAATCTTAGTTGGGCCTCACATGGGTGAGCCCCAGGATTGTTCGATGTGCGGCGGTGGATGAACAATGTTTCAATGAGTCTACACATGTTGCAATGAGTCTCGCCGACATATATATATATATCATGTGCATGTATTATAGTTATCCAGATGTATTATGCTTCTATATGAGTTTCGTAAGTGTGTGAAGGACAGTTTCATTTTAAGGAATGTACACATTACTTTATGTATCTAGTGGTGTGTCATACGCATGTTAGCCTGGCGGCATAGCTCCGCGGCTAAGGTCAAAGGGCATGACCCTTCAGTATCGATTGGGAAGGGAAGTAACCAATACAATAGCCCTGGGGCGGGTTAGTACTAATAATGGGAGTGGGCCTATGAGGATGGCCTGCATTGGGATGCAGCGTCTGTGTTATGGACGGTCAGTGGGCCATGTTGGCCACTGCGTTATTAAATGGAATGGCCACTCTGGATGTGTTGTACACCGGCTCAGTGGAGCGAAACTATTGTGTTCTTGCCCCTTCATTTGTTATGTCCTTCATACTTTGATTAGTACATTAATTAGTTTATGTTGCCAGTGTACTAGGAAACTCCTTGTGTATATGATATAGCCACTTGTAGTTGTTATTCATTAACCTTAGCGCTATTTTATTCCATGCATACATATCCAGTTGGTTATTGCTTAAATTCTATATTATATTGTGGTTGTTTGATTTAATACTTAATACTATTACTATGTATGTCCACCATTGATTGCCTGATTAATGTTGTCATTATATCCTAATCATATTTTCGTCTTTTTCTCTTGTTCCAGCTTATGGCTGGTTGGGCTTCTTTTTCTTGGCTTCTTTTTCCTTTTTTGTTTGGTAGTGATACCGTTGTTAGGCTTTTTGAATAAATAAGATTGCCAGCAGAACCCTGTGTTTGTTAATCCTGTGTATCCTTAAGGGAGTTACTATTGAACCCACGCAGTAACCACATTAGCCACTCGTAGTTCATCCAACACAAGCAAAACCTTGTGTTCTCTTTAGTGGATTCTCGTTCACAAAAACAGCTAATTGAGGTAATTAGCCCAGGATTGTGATAGAAAGCCATGTAGCCAAAATCATTTTGTTTGTCACTGTGTGTAGCTGGGATATGAAACGTGAAAAACGTGTATTAGCTCAGATAAAGTAACAGGGATGGAAAGACTATAAGGATGGAGAGATTGGTCACATGCCAAACCTTGTGCTGTCTCTAGTGAGTTCTCATTCACGAAAACAGCTAAGTGGGGTAATTAGTTCAGGATCGTGATAAAAGCCAGGTAGTCGGAATCATTTTGTTTGTCACTGTATGTAGCTGGGATATGAAACTTGCAAAAAAAACTTGCCTCTTGTTGGATGAAGTGATTAAAATTTTTGCAGTTGGTTAAAGGATGAAAAAATTGGAACAATGAGACTATGAGTGGTGATTTTGTTTCGTACATGGTATTTTGACATTCTGAAACTCATTAGATGTCTGTCAGAAAAGGATTTTTCAGACAACGGAAGGGAAGGTAACCATTGTGATCTCAACACTGCGTTGGTTATTGACAGTAATTTAATTTGGAGATGGTTAGAGTAAAAAAAAAAAGGTATTTGCAATATGAAGAGAAGAGTGTCACACACTATATATTGTGACTTTGTGGAACCCACAGATATCAGTTAGGGAAGGGTTTTAGTCAGTTGAGGATAAGCCTTGTGATCTCAATATTCGTAATTTGTGAGAAATTAAATTTTGCAGAAGGTTGAATTTAAAAAAAAAAAAAAGTGGGGGGGGGGGGGTGTATCATATAACAGTATACTGTGTCATTCTGGAACTGATACATGTCAAGATTGGTAAGAGATTTAGTTGATTGAGGTAAATCCTATAGCCTAGTGATCTCAACACTGTGTTGGTTATTTGCAGTAATTTAAATTTTATAGACTGAGTAAAAAAAAAAATTGCATTATAGAGAGGAGATATTGTATCACACACGACATATTGTAACTTTGTGGAATCCATAGATATTATTCAGGGGAGGGTTTTAGCCATTTGAGAATAAACCTTGTGACCTCAATATTGTGTTGGTAATTTACAGAAATTTAAATTGTGCAGATGGTTAAAGTGAAAAAAAAACAAAACGTATGTAAGGGTGATCTTGTTTCATACATGCAGATTGTGCTATTCAAGAACAGGTAGATATCAGACAGGAAAGGGTTTTAGTTAGTTTAGGTTAACCCTTGTGATGTCACCATTGAGTTGGTAATTTTGCAGCAAATTTTGTGGATAGTTAAGCTTAAACAAAAGTGCAATATGGATAGATGAGATTGTTTTACACACGAAATATTTTGTCTTTGTAGAACCCATAGATATCAGACAGGGAAAGGGAAGGGTTTTAGTCATTTGAGGATAAGCCTTGTGACCTCAATATTGTGTTGGTAATTTACAGTAATTAATATGAACTGTGCAGATGGTTAAAGGGGAAAAAATGCAGTATATAGGGATGATATTATATTGTTTCACACACAGTATTAAGCCATTAAGGAACCAATAGTTATCAGGAAAGGACAGGGGTTTAGTCAATTGAGGTTAACCGCGGTGATCTCAGCACTGTTGATAATTTGCAGTAATTTCAGTTTTATAGATGGTTAAAATTAAAACAAAAGTGCAATATGGAGGGCTGATATTGTTTCAGACACAGTATGTCATGCCATTCAGGAACCCATAGACGTCAGTCAGGAATGGGTTTTAGGCAACTGAGGTAGAGACTTGTGATCTCAGTATTGTATTGGTAATTTGCAGTACTTTACATTTTGCAGATGAAGTAAAAAAAAAAAAAAATGCAGTCTGAAGGGGAATATTATTGCAGTAAATTATGCTGTTCTGGACTCCATAGATGTCAGGAAAGGAGAGGGTTTCAGTCAATCAGGTTAACCCTTGTGATCTCAACATTGTTTGGTCATTTGCAGTAATATAAACTTTTTATATGGTTAAGCTTAGACAGAATTGCAGTGTGGATAGGTGACATTGTTTCACACACGATACATTGTGACTTTACAGAACCCATCGATATCAGAGGTTTTTAGACAGTTGAGGGTAAGACTTGTGATCTAAATACTAGTAACTTTCAGTAATTAAAATGTTTGTAAACGGTTAAAGTAAAAGAAGAGAAAAAAATTGCAGTAAGGAGGGATGATATTATTTTCCCATACAGAATATTGTGCCATTCTGGAACCCATATCAATGTCAGGATAGGAAAGGGTTTTAGTCAATTGAGGTTAACCCTGGTGATCTCAGCACTGTGACGGGAATTTGCAGTAATATAAATTTTGTAAACGGTTAAAGTTTAAAAAAATTGCCATATGGAGAGGTGATATTGTTTCCCCACACAGTATAGTGCCATTCTGGAACCCATAGATGTCATTCAGGAAAAGATTTTAGTCAACAAAGGGTAAACCTTGTGATCTCAACATTGTGTTTGTAAATTTTCAAAAGAAACTGTACAACAGTTCTTATCAGTTTACTAGTTTGTCAGAATTGCAATGTGCAATTGTCTAGGAAGTGGGTGTTTTGATGGTAATATAATTTCACGCTAGTAAGTAGTATAGTAGTTTTGCTGCCTTTGGTAACAGTGGTTTTTTTTCTTCATTTTATATAGGTATATATTTTATATAGATTGGGCTGTGTTCATGATAATAATTCTTCCCGATGTGGACTTCAGTTTTGGCAATCCAGTGTTTGTCTTTGATTTGGTCTTTTTGAAGTTCACATTCAAAATTAAAATATATTTTTTTTTTTGGAAATTATCACCAAATAGGTCTAATTGTCTGTAGTGACCCATTGTTCAGCCGAGGTATCCTTGTTTGTAGTTGTGGTCATGTATGTTGTTGTGTGTGACTCTGTTGTTTCTGGCTTGTCCCGGTCTCTACAGGGTGTAACAAACCTGACACTTGCAGTTCTATGAGGAGGGTGAGGGCAGGTGGGGACACCAGCTAAGAAATTTTGTGATGCCCAGGATTACATGTGTCTGGGCTGTTTTTATTTTTATGGCTGGTTATTTTTGAAATTGTATATTTATTCTTTCTTTCTTTCTTTCTTTCTCTGTCTTTCTTTTGTTCTCTTTCTCTGTCTTTCTTTTGTTCTCTTTCTCTGTCTTTCTTTTGTTCTCTTTCTCTGTCTTTCTTTTGTTCTCTTTCTCTGTCTTTCTTTTGTTCTCTTTCTCTGTCTTTCTTTTGTTCTCTTTCTCTCTGTTTTCTTTTTTCCCTTGTTCCCTTTTTTCATTTTTCTTTTTCTCTTTCTTCCAATATTTTTTCTTCTTTGTTTTGCTTCCTTTCTTTTTTTTTTGTTGTTTTTTTTAAAAATATTTTTCTTCACTTGGGGGGTTTTTTTTTTCTTCCTTTCTTCTTTTTTTTGTTTCATTATTTTTCTTCACTTGTTTTTTTACTTTTTTTTATTTTTCTTCCTTTATCTTTTTTTATTGGTTTCATTTTTCTTTCTTTATTTTTTTATTCATTTATTTTTCTTTGTTTTTTTATTCCTTTTTCTTTTTGTTCCTGTTTATCTTTCACCCTTTCTCCCTATTTCCTTTCATTCTTTCTTCCTCGCTCTCTTTCTTGTTGCCTGCTTTTTTTCTTCTTACTTTTTCATTATGATTATTGTTGTTATTTTTTTGGGTTATTGTTTGGTAGATGGGTATAGGGAATGTTGCTTTGTTACACCCTGTCTGTGTGTAGCATAGGAAACGAGACCTCGACTGGCCCGAGAACGGGGAGCTATTAAGGAAGAAAAGGTGTCGACGGCGGTACCCTGATATTGCGTTTATCGGTGGGACCCAGACCCGGACCTTCAAAGATAATCGACTTAGAATGTTCTCCCATCTCTTTGTCAAAAAGCTGTTTTCGGCGCCTAAGCTCTTTGTTGATTAAGATGGGAAGACATTATCCAATGGTGACATTCAAAAAGTTAAGACTGTCTTTTGGTTCAGATATCTAAAAAAATGGGATAGAAAGAGCTGTATTTGCAAAACCTTGTGTGAATATTGTCATATTTGATAAACATTTGACTCGGTTTGAAAGTTAGGATGAAGGGGAGAATTATCTTAGCAAGGTCTTAATTTATCTTGTTTCAGAGCCGTAAAGTGTAACTTTATTTATGTAATTATTTTTTTGTGCTATCCATCATTTGCCAAACTTAAAATTTTTTTTTTCATTTTTGGCATCCCCAGTTTCCTTGTCTAGCTATTTTGTTGCAGGTTCTTTTGCCACTGAAGAAAAAATCAATCACATTTTGTTCAGAGAAGAGGGACTTTATCCTTGAGGAGTTGATTAAATTTCATCACTGATAACATTGTTCAGACAAACATAATTATGTGAATAGTTTCCAGGATATAATAAAAGGGCACTATTTCTGTGTAGGGAGATGGAGGAAAATTTTTGAATGATTGTTTACAGTGGTAATTTTTGGTGAGTGTCGAATATTTGCCTCATAATTTTGAAGCAGCTTAAGTTTCTAAAACCGGTCCTATGCACATTTACATGATAAAGATTATGGGATTTTGTGAGTGTGTAACAGAAAACTGGGAAACTAGTATGACAGGGCAAACTTGTGAGACATGGTCTGATAATGTGTAAACATAGTTAGTGTAACTTGGGGGGGGAGGGGGGGGGGGTTAAGGATTTCAGTAAAACGGTATTTGCAACAAATTTGGATCTCGCTGTGAAGTTAGCATTTTTTGTTCTTTTTACAAAACGTCAATAAAATGTAATAGGACTTAAATTGGAAAAGTATGTTACATTTTTTTTTCTTCCATTTTCCTAATTTCAGTCAGGCAATTAAACCAATACTGGTATTGCACTGGGAGCTTGTGAGAAAGACAGAATTTTTTTCTTCCTCAGTAAAAAACAAACAAAAAAAAAAAGGCGAGAAAAAAATAAACGGCTATTTCAAGTTGGACAAGTAAAAAATTGAATAGGTTATCATTTTTTTCCTTCTTCTTTTAATGTATTGAAACTGCAGTTGTGTTAAAACAAATAAATAATGGGTATCTTGTCAAGACTTTTTAAAACCTTAAACTTCCTAAAATCCAGCATATTCTATGGATTGTGAAATTGAAGTCGGTATTAGCCAGTCACAAGATTTAAATGTTCCCAGTAAAGGGCTTGGACAGTTTTGTTGCGCTAAGAATATTTAGGGAGGTTGACTTTGTATCAGCAGAGAGGGAGAAAAACAGAATTTGAAATAAAAATCCAAGCTCTTTATCCAGGACTAACTTGCATGCTGCCCTCCTATTACTCACAATTGCATGAACACCTGGTTTATGCATGCCGTCAAGGAACTTTGGATTTTGTGACTGGTGTAATACTGAATTATGACAGATATGGCCCTCCATAAAACCATCCTGTAAATATGACATTGCTTGGCTTTTGATCAATGTGGACCTCAGTATTTGATAAATATGGAAAGGAACTCATTTTGAAGAGACATGATACCCGAATGATCAATGGTTAAGACAGCTGGAACATGAAAATGATTTTCTTTCACATTTTTTAGGAAGACTTAATTTTTTTGATTTTGATACCATAAAAATTTGTAAAAAACTTTTTGGAACCCAAATGAGAGGGGTGTAGTTTAATGGCACAGGTATATAAACATTGAGGTGACAAAAATAATAGAGGAAAAGGCATGGGGAGTCCTAACCTAAGTGGCCGGGGGGGGGGGGGTGTGAGGCATTGGTTAGTTTACTCCACATTGAGATCACAGAAGATGATAAAACAAAAGGGAGTTAGAACCTTAACCTTTTTTGGGGATATGTCATTTGGTTATGTTTTTTCATGGAAGAACCTTGAGAATGCAAATGAAAGATTCCGGTGTGTTTTTGAACCATTCCAGCTTTTTGAGTAGGTAAGGGCCGAAATACTAGTTTGGCGGAGGTCCTCTTTCGGTGAAGGTTTCCTGTAGTCTGGCTTTCCTAAGAGTTTGTTACTACAAATTGTTTTTCAGGGTAATTAAATTTCTATTGGTTGTTAAATATTCCTATATGTTGATATGAGAAAATGATTATCTACCAGACATCAAGTGTACATGTGTATATATATATATAATGGTTGTCAGCTGGGGGGGGGGGGGAGATATTGGTTAATATCACAGGTATACACAATGAGGTCACAAGGATGATAAAGCAAAAGGGAGGTAGAACGCCAACCCAAATCAGGGAGGTGTTAACTGCACAGGCATGTTGAGATTGGAAAGATGACAAAGAAGAAAAAAGATAGGGAATGCTAATCAGGGAGTATTGATTAACGGCACTGGTATAAACGTTGAGGTTATAAGGAAGAAAAAAAGATAGGGAATGCTAATCAGGGAGTATTAACAGCACTGGTATAAACGTTGAGGTTACAAGGAAGAAAAAAAGATAGGAAATGTTAATCAGGGAGTTGTCACGAGCAGAGTTAGGGTCTTGGGGATGTTACGACTGCACGAGAGGCAGCTAACTCACACTCGGACACAACCACACAAGAAAAGTACTAAATAACTAGAGCGTATATATGTCAGGCCGGTCAGGCCATAGTTTACATAAATATTAATAACAAAACAAAAGACAATAGAGGTATATATTCAAACCAAAAACTCTAATTAATAACTTAACCAATGATATTCATGTAACTATGGAGGTACTGCAATCAATAGTAAATAGGTATATTATACGAAACTGGATATCAATTTAAAGTGACAGTTGAGTCGCCACTGGCCAGTCGCCAGGCAAACTCTCCATAAATCATATGGGCTTAAATGTTAGGAGAGCCCAGTACGTTCAAAGCCTACAGAAGCACTCTTCGGCTTGTAGGTAATTTAAGCAGTTGCCAAAAGACTATATTTTATGCACAATCACTATTCAATTCATCAACGATGTGCTATATTATTCCAATCATACTATGGCAATAGATCTATCATACAGGACACTCGTGGTCGAGTGCCAGCTGGGGTTTCCTTAGTCTTCCTATGAGGCTGTAGTTCTCTCTCTATCTCCGATCTCTATTATACTTGAATAATTAAGATATATTACCATTGCTCACGCCTACTGAGAGGCGCGAACATCAAAATAGCGCAGCGTGGGCTTTCAAAGGTCAGCCCACTCAGACCTTTCTTTCTAGAGCTCAGTCAGTCCGTTAGCAAGGACTTCTTAGTCTTCAGACCACACAGTTCAGGTACTGGCCAACCGGAGATACTTCACGAAACGATGCTTCTCTCGTCTGTATTCACCTAATCTGAACGTTACACGATGTTATATACTATCTAACTACCCAGCGTGCTAGTCCGCTGGCCCAATTAGTTCAGCTATCTCATAGGTCGAAACCTCCCACCATTTTAACTGTAGTAATAAGTCTGCACTATTCTACCAGCCAGTTAACGTGCAAAAACTTGTCTAGTCATACTTAACAATGTCAACTGTCCCCACCTTGTTTCACCCCTACTCCATTACTTATTAATCACGAACATTAAAACCGACAAGCGTGACTCTAGCAGTTTAACTTTACATTTATTTACTCACCAACTATAATTTGGCGAGGACCGTTCAAGGCCACCAGCCAATTTTTCATGGCCCTGGTAAAAAAACAACTCACTCTCTGCGTGAGTTTTAATAACATCCGAATCATGACACATCCCCCACCCCAGTTAAAATTTGCAATTTTAACGATATAAATTATTATCGTAAAGGGAAGGCATGAGTCGAGAAATTGCTCGAAAGGTTAACTTAACTAAGAATACTAGGTAATAACTAAGACTAGTACTAAAGTTGAAAAAAACCTACAGGACGGGTATCATTGATGGACAAAACTTCATGAAAATCTTAAGGTTCCGTCCAAAAGTATATATCTTTCTGAGGATTAAATCTTACCTCTAAATAGGTAGACATTAACAATCATAACTCTAAAATTTTAGAGTACAACACTGATCCTGTGCGAATGTCATCAGGAATGCATACATACAATGAATAATACTCAAGAAAAGATAACTATAGTAGCATCGATGGCATTAGTGGATCTGGACTCCTGGTCTGCCATGATCTTCTCGTCCTCGACCCTGGGCAACAACGTCTGGTGTGGCCAAAATACGGGTCGACGTCAGTAAAATAGCTGTTGGAACAAAGGAAAGCACAGGGGTAGGTGAAAAGTGTTCACAATGGGTGAACAATATGTGATACCATCCCTCGGTCTCTGAATGAGGTGCTAATCAGTATCCAACGCCAATACATATGACAGACTAAAATACAACAAGATTAAGGTAACCGTGATAATAGGTCGGCATGGACATTATCTCCACCAGGAATGGCCTTTATAATGAAGCGGTATTCCTGAAGGGCCAGACTCCATCTGGTCAAACGAGCGTTCTTGGCTCGGTTCGATTTTAAAAATAACAACGGTTTATGGTCTGTCTCGATGACGAATTCTGTCATAAGTAGGTAGCGGGAAAACGCGTCTACGGCGTATACAATCGCCAGGCATTCTCGCTCTATAATAGCGTATCTCTGCTCTCTCGGAAGTAATTTCCGGCTAGCGTACATACAAGGGCGCAATAAGCCATCTCTTTCCTGAAGCAAAACAGCTCCAATTCCCTGGTCCGACGCGTCAGTTCGGACGGTGAAGGTGCGCCTAATATTCGGTAGTATAAGCAGCGGCGAACTGGAGAACAGTTGCTGCACTGTCGCGAGCGCGGTGGCGCACTGCGTATTCCAGGTAATTTTGTTGGGTCTGTCTTTTCTTGTAAGATCGGATAACGGGGCCGTAAGGGCCGAAAAATTAGGAACAAATTTCCGATAATAGCTTAAGAAGCCTAACAGGCTACGAACCTGCTTCTTAGTATGAGGAGCCTGGAGTTTTAAAATCTTACTTATCTTACTGTCGTCCGGTGTTTGGACGCCTTTGGCGATAGTATGTCCCAGAAAGTTAATCTGCGTATAACCCAGGAAGACTTTGCTAGGCTTAGCTGTAAGCCCGGCATCTCGAAGTTTACTAAGCACTTGACGAAGTGCTTCTAAGTGGCCTTTCCAATCCGTATGGAAAGCGCAAATGTCGTCAAAGTAGCTTAGGACGCATGGTGTCTGCTGCAATAGGATGTTCATCATCCTCGCAAATGTCGCTGGTGCCGTTACGAGACCGAATGGCATGAATCTCCATTGCATGAGACCCATAGGGGTCTGAAACGCTGTGTACTGTTTACTGGCCTCTTCCATTGGGATTTGCCAGTAGCCTTTAGCCAAATCTATTTTCGAAAACACGGACGACTCGGCCAATCGCGCAAATAGATCTTCCTGATTCGGGATAGGTTCAGCATCGTAAATGGTTAGAGCGTTAAGCTTCCTGTAATCGATACAAAATCTAACGGAACCGTCTGTTTTCTTTACTAGTACAATCGGCGAGCAGTAAGGGCTCGTCGAGCGCTCAATGACTCCTAAGCTGAGCATCTTTTCCACCTCGGACTGTATGGTGTCGTGCGCTTGCAGCGGGCGCGGGTAGGGTTTGACAAACACGGGTACGTCCGAGTGCAACCGGATGACGTGTTGAACTAAGGATGTTTTACCCGGCAAATCAGTGAATACTGGCGAAAACTCCCGAACAAGATTCATGATGTCCTGTGTCTTACTTTGATCCAGCTCTGGATTGATATTAACGGAAGTCGCGTCCTCTGTGGCTTGCAAGGATAGGAGCGATCTTGTCATAGATAATGGCTCCCGGTCGTTGTCATCGATAGTGACCATCGCTGCGTTTGCTTGGGCCACAACATGGCATGAATGATCGTGATGAGTTTGATCATCGGTAAGATACTTTTTCAACATATTAATATGGTACACCTTATCGTTACCACGTATGGTAATGAGATAATTAACTCTCGAGAGTCGCTTTTTAACTAGAAAGGGGCCTTTCCAAGTGAGGAGTAGTTTGTTATTCGTTTCTGGTAACAGCACCAATGCCCGATCTCCGACTGACAGGGTTCTTAACCGACTACCCCGATCGCGATATCCTATAAATGACCTGGTCCGTACGCATGCAAATTGTCGAGCCAGGTCGCATGCATTAACTATTCTATGTCGGAGATCGACTATGTACTGATACGCGGATCGCGTATCAGGAACGTCGGTATCAGAACCGGCGTATAAATCGCGTAAAATGGCCATCGGGCCACGTGGTTTTCGACCGTATAACAGTTCAAACGGGGAAAAACCCGTTGTCGCATTTGGGAGTTCCCTATATGCGAACAAGATGGCCGGAAGTCGACGGTCCCAGTCACCAGGTCTATCGGCGGAAACGCGTGCCAGCATAGTTTTCATGGTGGCATTCCAGCGCTCGCAACAGCCATTGGACTGTGGATGGTATGGCGACGTAAGTTTCTGCCTAATGCCCGTGAGTTCCAATACTTTCCTGAAAAGGTCAGAGGTGAATTGCGGACCTCTATCAGATAATAATTCGGACGGGAATCCGACACGTGTGAATATGGTCACCAATGCCTCGGCGACGTGATCGGCCGATATTTCCTTTAAAGGGACAGCCTCAGGCCAACGGGTGGCATAATCGATTACTGATAGAATAAACCGATGGCCTCTATCCGACTTCGGTAATGGCCCGACGATGTCGACGGCAACTCGCTGAAATGGAGTGGAAACCGGCGGCATCTCTTGTATAGGCGCCCGCGAAGTTTTTCCTTTGGGGGTTCTTTTCTGGCATGTATCGCAACGCGACACATAGCTATTTATGTCCCCGTAAACCCCGGGCCAAAAAAACTGAGACAGGACTCTCGATTTTGTTCTCGCTTTGCCTTGGTGGCCCGCTAATGGCGTGTCGTGCGCGAGGCGGGTGATGTCTCGGCGAAATGATCTCGGTATGACCAATTGCAAAATAGTTTCGCGCTTTCCCCGAAAAACGCGATATAGGAGGTCGTCTTTAAGGCAGAACCTGGATGTATCCGGGTTGTCCGGATCAATCTTAGCAAAGAGGGGCTTTAGTGATGGATCTGTGCGCTGTTCGTTACGAAAAATCTCGGGGGTTACATCCAAATCGACGACAGGCGATCGTAATGTGTCGTCACTCTGGCGACGCGATTGTTGTCTTGTCGTGACACACGCAATGTCGTTATCATCCCAAATCCCGAGTTCGCAATCGGAGACGTCCTTTAAGTGGGGAATATTCCCAATGATTAGGTCGGCGACCGGATTTGGTAGCACGCAGGCCGTGACAACACCAGTTATAAACGGTGTGTCAACATATATTTCCGCCAAACGAAAATGTTCAACTGAACCACCAAAAGTAATGCAAGTCGCATCGCGATCCAGGAGTTGTGCAGGACGGACCAGGGATTCACGTACACCGACGGTCGTACAGCCTGAATCTCGCAATACGGATGCTCGTATGGCGTTTACTCGTCCCTCATACAATGTCAGCGCGCCTCGCTCGTGGAGGGCGGACATCACTGGAATAACTTTATCTACGGTTACGGCATTCCTAGTTCTGTAACCGCGGTTTTCGGTGAATGCTACAGAGCATGCATTTGCCGCATCTAATCTAACTCTGCATTGTCGCGCAATGTGGCCTCCGGCGCCACATCTATAACAGTAGACTGGATTATCATCCCTTCGAGGTGTACCTCGATAAGAAGGAAATGTGGGCGCTTGATAGTAGTTGTTACGCGGTCCTCCGGTAGGGAAAGGACGTGTATATCGGGGTTCCCAGTCCCGAGAAAATTTATGGGGATTCGGTTGCCTCCTGCTAACCGGCGGCTCGGACCGTGGACGAACCTGCGGCGACTGTCGAAAGGGCTGTCTTGATTGTCTCGACGGTACCGGTGTCTTAGTAGCAGCGCCGGCGTAACACGGTTCGTTTACTTTAGCTTTAGCTAACGATCGATTAGGGTGAGCTGCAGCATACCGTTCCGCTATCGATGTTATCTCGACGGTAGTTTTGGGGGCTTGTTCCTTAAAATGCGCCACCAGGTCCGTGTGGCAGGACATATATATTTGGTCTTTAATTATCAAATCATATAGTTTCTTATAGTTTCCCTCTTCCACACCGGCCAACTCAGTCCAACGGCTGAGTAGGTGGCGGAGGCGGTCCACGTAAGTAGAGAAATTCTCAGATGCCTCCGGCTTGCAATCGCGGAAACGCTTATGAAATCCATCTTCCGTATGTTGGAAACGCTTTAATAGCGCGGTCTTTAGAATGTCATAGTCCCTAGCGTCATCAATAGTGAGGCTATGAAAAACTTCCAACGCTCTCCCTGTCAAAAGATTGGCGAGGCATGACGTGTACTCACTACGCTGCCATCCCGCGCAAACGGCATGGAGTTCGAAGCGGTGTAGGTAGGAATCAATACGATCAACCTTATCATTAAAGGTTGGCAATTTAGGCTTCGTTTTATTATTGGAAGTAACTTCCGGAGCCCCGGTAGGTTGGGCTTGCTTCGCTTCTAACTGTTTCAAAGCGAGCTCGTACTCTCTTTGAGCCTGTTTTTCCGCGCGTTCCGCGGCTCTATCTTCTCGTTCCGCGGCTTTTTCTTCTCGTAATCTCTCCGCGGCCTTTTCTTCTCGTAATCTCTCCGCGGCCTTTTCTTCTCGTAATCTCTCCGCGGCCTTTTCTTCTCGTAATCTCTCCGCGGCCTTTTCTTCTCGTTCTTCTTTCAGTTTCTGGTCTACCCAAGAAGCACGCTGAGCTTCCGGTATGCCAAATGATTGGGCCAGTTCCAAATATTTCTGTAGTTCGGCCATGATATCGGTCGATAATACGATATAATAATGTCCTAATCGAGGACAGCTCCTGAAAAATCTCCAACTTTATTCTCCCTTGAAGCAATTTATCAATTGCACTCTGCGGGTGCTCGTTCCTGCAGTATGAACGAAATTAACGAAATCAACAACAAACTGTACGTCTTAGTCAACCAAGTAGTGGTTGAGCTATCTCAGTGATCACTTAACTCCACTTATTTCTCCTAATCCTCAAGCAGTGAGTCTACTGCTTCCGTGATTGGTCGTTACTAACGATACCAATGTAATATTCCCAGTGTATTTTCCGTACACTCCTAGCAGCGTTCCCTCTGCTATAAATCGGAATAAATCAATATTCACGATATGAACTTCCTTGGCTATACCAGCCTAACAACTCTAATATCCAGATTATCTCTCAACGTGCCCTAGACACGTGATTTATCCCAGGCAATAATATAGCAAGTATGAATACAAAATATAATAATGCAACACTATAATGGAAAAGAATTACATGGAGAGTAAGACGAGACTAACAGAAAGAACAAACGACAACAGACCTGACTAACCTGAAACTATCTACAAAAAGGTAAGAAAAAGAACAGGAGAGACGTCTTCCTAAAATACGAGGAAGATAGAACGCTAACAATCTATACGAATAACAGGTCCCTACAGAACTATTCAAGGCAAAGCAAATCTCCTATCCGTTTTAAACGCCATCTAGATCTGCTAGTCTGGCAAAAAGAGGTATGCTGAGTCTCGATCCCTTCCAACCACCCGCCTATCTAATCTAACACAAAAGAAAAAAATAATGCCTGTCAAAAGTAGGGGAGCTGGAACGACGAACCCCTCAAACGAAGACAAATACAGATGGTTCACTTAACTGGGCAAAATGGACTGGCTCTTTCCTTTGGTCCACAGCGCTGGTCTTGTCTTTTCCTGATGCTAGCTGTCAGTCCCTCGTAGTGGTCCCAGGATCAATGACGAGAGGACATGCCAGACATGTGGGGGAGAAACAAACAAAAAAATCAGCAGTATACAAAACTATAAACTACAAAAATTACATAAATAACAGTGGAGTCACAGAGTGGTAGACCTGCAGCTGTTGACGGGGTCCTCTTCCGATGATAGTAGTGTTCTCTAGATGTCAGAAGGTGACGGGTCCTCTTCAGATGTCAGTGGGGTCCCCTCCAGATGTCACGAGCAGAGTTAGGGTCTTGGGGATGTTACGACTGCACGAGAGGCAGCTAACTCACACTCGGACACAACCACACAAGAAAAGTACTAAATAACTAGAGCGTATATATGTCAGGCCGGTCAGGCCATAGTTTACATAAATATTAATAACAAAACAAAAGACAATAGAGGTATATATTCAAACCAAAAACTCTAATTAATAACTTAACCAATGATATTCATGTAACTATGGAGGTACTGCAATCAATAGTAAATAGGTATATTATACGAAACTGGATATCAATTTAAAGTGACAGTTGAGTCGCCACTGGCCAGTCGCCAGGCAAACTCTCCATAAATCATATGGGCTTAAATGTTAGGAGAGCCCAGTACGTTCAAAGCCTACAGAAGCACTCTTCGGCTTGTAGGTAATTTAAGCAGTTGCCAAAAGACTATATTTTATGCACAATCACTATTCAATTCATCAACGATGTGCTATATTATTCCAATCATACTATGGCAATAGATCTATCATACAGGACACTCGTGGTCGAGTGCCAGCTGGGGTTTCCTTAGTCTTCCTATGAGGCTGTAGTTCTCTCTCTATCTCCGATCTCTATTATACTTGAATAATTAAGATATATTACCATTGCTCACGCCTACTGAGAGGCGCGAACATCAAAATAGCGCAGCGTGGGCTTTCAAAGGTCAGCCCACTCAGACCTTTCTTTCTAGAGCTCAGTCAGTCCGTTAGCAAGGACTTCTTAGTCTTCAGACCACACAGTTCAGGTACTGGCCAACCGGAGATACTTCACGAAACGATGCTTCTCTCGTCTGTATTCACCTAATCTGAACGTTACACGATGTTATATACTATCTAACTACCCAGCGTGCTAGTCCGCTGGCCCAATTAGTTCAGCTATCTCATAGGTCGAAACCTCCCACCATTTTAACTGTAGTAATAAGTCTGCACTATTCTACCAGCCAGTTAACGTGCAAAAACTTGTCTAGTCATACTTAACAATGTCAACTGTCCCCACCTTGTTTCACCCCTACTCCATTACTTATTAATCACGAACATTAAAACCGACAAGCGTGACTCTAGCAGTTTAACTTTACATTTATTTACTCACCAACTATAATTTGGCGAGGACCGTTCAAGGCCACCAGCCAATTTTTCATGGCCCTGGTAAAAAAACAACTCACTCTCTGCGTGAGTTTTAATAACATCCGAATCATGACAGGAGTATTGATTAACGGCACTGGTATAAACGTTTGAGGTTACAAGGAAGAAAAAAAGATAGGGAATGCTAATCAGGGAGTATTAACAGCACTGGTATAAACGTTTGAGGTTACAAGGAAGAAAAAAAGATAGGGAATGCTAATCAGGGAGTATTGATTAACGGCACTGGTATAAACGTTTGAGGTTACAAGGAAGAAAAAAAGATAGGGAATGTTAATCAGGGAGTATTGATTAACGACACTGGTATAAACGTTTGAGGTTACAAGGAAGAAAAAAAGATAGGGAATGTTAATCAGGGAGTATTGATTAACGGCACTGGTATAAACGTTTGAGGTTACAAGGAAGAAAAAAAGATAGGGAATGTTAATCAGGGAGTATTGATTAACGACACTGGTATAAACGTTTGAGGTTACAAGGAAGAAAAAAAGATAGGGAATGCTAATCAGGGAGTATTAACAGCACTGGTATAAACGTTGAGGTTACAAGGAAGAAAAAAAGATAGGAAATGTTAATCAGGGAGTATTGATTAACGGCACTGGTATAAACGTTTGAGGTTACAAGGAAGAAAAAAAATATAGGGAAAAGGGAGCATTGATTAACTTAACAGTACAGGTATAGATGGCCAAGCTTACAGGGACAAAAAAAGATAGGAAAACCTAACCAGGGAGCATTGATGAACTGCACAGGTATAGGCATTGAGGCTACAAAAAGCAGAAAAAAGATAGGGATCCCTGATCCAGGAATGTTGATTAATGGCGCAGGTATAAACATTGAGGCTACAAAGAAGGAAAAAGATAGAGACCCCTAATCAGGGAATGTTCATTAACGTCACAGGTATAGTCATTGAGGCTACAAGGAAGACATAAGATCAGGTACTCTAATCAGGGAGTGTTGATTAATGGCAATGGTATAGACATTGAGGCTACAAGGAAGACATAAGATAAGGACTGGAACTCTAATCAGGGAGTGTTAACAGCACTGGTATAAACATTGAGGCTAGAAGGAAGACATAAGATAAGGAACTCTAATGAGGGAGTGTTGATTAATGGCACTGGTATAAACATTGAGGCTACGCAGATGAAAAAAGACAGGGAACTCTAATGAGGGAGTGTTGATTAATGGCATGGGTATAGACATTGAGGTTACAAGGAAGACATAAGGAACTCTAATCAGGGAGTGTTGATTAATGGCAATGGTATAGACATTGAGGCTAGAAGGAAGATATAAGATAAGGAACTCTAATCAGGGAGTGTTGATTAATGGCACTGGTATAGACATTGAGGCTACAAAGAAGACATAAGATAAGGAACTCTAATGAGGGAGTGTTGATTAATGGCACTGGTATAGACATGGAGGCTAGAAGGAAGATATAAGATAAGGAACTAATCAGAGAGTGTTGATCAATGGCACTGGTATAGACATTGAGGCTAGAAGGAAGACATAAGATAAGGAACTTTAAACCAGGAAGTGTTGATCAATGGCACTGGTATAGACATTGAGGCTAGAAGGATGGAAAAGGCTGGGACCCCTAGTCAGGGAATGTTCATTAACGGCACAGGTATTGACAATGAGGCTACAAAGGAGTAAAAAGATAGGAAACCGTAAGCAGGGAGTGTTGATTAACGGCTCGGATATAGACATTGAGGCTACAAGGAAGAAAAGAGATTGGGAACCCTAGTGAGGGAGTGTTGATTAACGGCACTGGTATTGACAGTGAAGCTACAAAGAAGTAAAGAGATAGAGAATCCTAGCCAGGGGGCATTGATTAACTTCACAGATAAAGACATTGAGGCTGCAAAGGAGAAGAAAGATAGGGAGCCCTAATCAGGGAGTGTTCACTAATCGCACAAGTATAGACATGGAGGTGACAAGGAAGAAAACAGATAAGGAACCCCCATAAGGGAGCGTTGATTAACCACACAGGTTAAGATATAAGAGGTTACGAAAAGGAGAAGAAAGTTTTAAGTAAGAAGAAAATAAAGGGACTGAAGGGTCAGCAGTCACTAAGTAGAGGTGTTAGGTGGATGAGGGACATACAAATGGAATGTCTATACTATATTTCATATATACACAAAGAGAAAACAAGGAAGACCACCCATTACATATCACGATAACATCAAGAAAGTCAGCCAGCTGGAAATAAGTGAACTAACTAGGAAAGCTAAGGACAGGATTGGGTGGAGGAGATTTTGTCGTGACATCCACTGTAGCAGCTAACATCGATGACGATGAAGCCGACAGGTGACAGGTGACACCCATTTCCCTTCCACAAAGTTGATATTTTAGTACATGAGGGACTCACTATTGTCTGGACAAGCTGGATTGTGTCCTCCTCCATTCTCCCCCCCCCCTCCCCCTCCCCCCCTTCTCGTTCATTCCCCTATCTCCCTCCTGTCCAATCTTCCCTTCCCCTGTGCTCTTGTCTCCTCTTCCCCTCCCTTCTTCCCATGCCCCCTTTTTTCCCTCACTCTCCCCCTCCCCCTCTCCTTCCCTTCCCCCTTCTCTCAAATCTCTTAAACCCCCCCCCCCCTTTTCCCCCTGCTCCTTGTCCCACCCCCTCTTCTCCCCTACTCCTTCTCCCCACCTCTACTCGAGCCCCATCCTCTCACCCCTTCTTTCTCGTAACCCCCCTCCCCCCACCCATAACGTACACACAAACACACACACTTCCCAGTAAAATTAAACGTTTGTACAAAAATAAAGAAAGACATAAATTGAAATACTTTTCAAGGAATCAAACAAAAAAAATTGAAAACTTCGCTCAAAGGAAATAAAAATTACGCCCAGAGTAAAGTCATAGGTCACAGGTGTGAATATGGAGGTTTCAAAGGTAACAAAGAGGAAAGGCATGGGGAGATCATGCCATAGGGCTGTTGATTAACATTAGGTATAAAACATTGAGGTTCCAAAAGAGGAAAAGAGATTTGGAACCCAAATCAAGGGGGTGTGTAGGGCTACTGCACCGGTATAAATATTGAGCGTGCAAAGGCGACAAAGAAGGAAAAGGATTTGGAACCTAAATGAGGGGGCGTTCATTAACGACCCAGGTATAAACATTGTGATTACAAAGATGACAAATGGAAAAAGGGATGCATAACCCTAACCCTAATTAGGGGGCGTTTATTAACGCCCCAGGTGTAAACACTGGGTTTACAAAGATGCCATAGAGGAAACGGGATTTGGAACCCTAATCAGGGGGCGTTCATTAACTCCCCACGTATAAACATTGTGATTACAAAGATGTCAAAGAGGAAAAGGGATGAATAACATAATGAGGGGGCGTTCATTAACGCCCCAGGTATAAACATAGAGATTAAAAGATGTCAAAGAGGAAAAGCGATGTATAAGCTAATCAGGGGGCGTTCATTAATGCCCCAGGTATAATCATTGAGATTATAAAGATGCCAAGGAGAAAAGGGGATTTGGAACTCCACCCCAGGTATATATATAAACATTGAGATTCTAAAGATGCCACAGAGAAAAAGGGACATAGAACCCAATTCTATGGGTGTTCATTAATGCCCCAGGGATAAACATTGAGAGTATAAAGATGCCACAGAGGAAAAGGGAATCAGGAAGCGTTCATTAATGCCCCAGGTATAAACATTGAGATTATAAAGATCACAAAGAGGCAAAGGGATTTGGAGCCCCAACCAGGGGTTGTTGTTTAACGGCACAGGTATAAACGGTGAGGTTACGAAGATAAGAAAGAGCAAAAGGGAGGTAGAACCCTAACCCTAATCAGGGAGGTGTTGATTAACGACACAGGCACATTAGCATTACATAGATCACAATGAAGACAAGATATAAGGAACTCAAATCAGGGAGAGTTAACCGCATTAGTATAAGCATTGATGCTACAGAGCAGAAAACAGATAGGGAACCCTAATTAGGGAGTGCTGATTAAAGGTACAAGCATGAATATCGAGGCAACAAAGGTGACGGGATGGGAAACCCAAGGAGATGAGCTGCTTTTTGTTGGAGGAGATTTGGGAAAAAAGCTTCAGAAAAGATAGCATGATGTAATATTGAACAAGATTGACCAGGGCCTTCAGTTCCGCAGCTTCATGTGTAAGATAAAGTAATAAAGTCAACACTGTTTCAGTGGCAGAAACTCCTAAACTGGCAAAAGGGTGGCACTGCATAATTCAAAATGTTTAATTTTGTAGGCCGGAGCTAAGGGGGGGGGGGGGCGGGGGGCTTTTGAAAACAATTAGCTTTCATTAAAAAGAAAATTTAAGGCTGATTTAGTCATTTTTCTTTCTTACATGGCAGTGTTTTTCTTTTTTTTATGGTTCTTATTTTTTGGGCTGATAGAAATGGATTTTTGAAATTTCTCATGCATTGCCAATTATAACAGCTTTGCCTTTGAAAAGTAAATTTGAGATGGAGGTATCTTTTTGTGCTTAACCGCAGGGAATGTTAGTTCCAATACAGCAGCTTTCTTTGCTTTAAAAAAGTGAATTTCAGCTTATTCTACTGAAACCATGGAAAGTCTTGAGCTGTGGAAGAGGGTAGTATGTCTAGCATGGCAATGTAGACAACTTGCAGAAAACATTTAGGTATATTTTCAGATTGCACACAGGGTCATTTTGGTCGGGGGAAAACAAAAACCAAAAGTGAAAAAGCCTACGATTTAAGACATCTAAGAAATGGATGAAGTTTAGGAAAGGACAGTATTAGAGAATAAAACATTGGTAAATTTAGTCGCTAAGGACACCCTTCACTATTAGTCATATTATGCATTGTAAATTTGATTTATTCATTCATTCTTGAATAAATTGTGACGACTTCATTCATTGAACAACTGATGGTTTTTATTATCACTAGAGCAAACTCTGACCATATTTAAGAGAACTGACATTAGAGAAATAGAAGTGAAAAACAAAATGTAAAGCAAACTACAAAAGAGGAGACATTTGGGATGAGAATTAGCGCTTGAATAACATTGAGAACAACAGTGTTTTTTCCCATTTGAGTTGAAACTTTGTTAGGAGTATTTATTACTAAACTGAAAATTTAAATCAACAACCTGTAACTCGTAAATGGTTATGGTAATGTTGTCTTGAGTTTTAGAATGTAACAATTATAATATGTAAATAACTGAAGCAGAATAGAGAATGAATAACTAGGAATGGAAGAAATGTAATTATAGGATGGAGGATGTACATAACTACAGTAGAATAGAGGATAGAATACATAAAAATGAATGACTAGAAGTCAAGATAAAAGAAATGGAAATTTGAATCAGTCGCACAATAAATTACAAAATATTTCCTCAGGTATATTTTGTCTAATTGTTAAAAATTTATTTTTGTATAACATATGGAGTAGAAAAAAAGAACTAAAACTGAGAATGATTTGTATCCACTTTGGGGATTGACAAAATTTGTAATAATGCCCGCAAAAGATGTTTAAAAGATGTCAGAGACTGAGATTATAAATCTATACAGAAATTTGTGCCAGACAGTAATGGTTCATGTACATAAAAGATGTTGGGAATTTGATTTTTTCATGTTTAAGTTGCTCAAAAATTCGAAAAATTAATGTTTATATTCAACTACATTCAGAGAAAATATTGAGATCCAGTGACCTGGTGTGTGTGGTGAGGGGTATTTGGGTAGGAATGAGAAACAGCTACTGGGTGGGTGGGTGGGAGGGAGACTAGTGTGGGGGTGGGGGGGTGTCTTATGAAACTTGCAGTTTGTGTGTGTGTGTGTATTGTTTATGGGGGTGGGGGAGAGAAAGTAGGAAATATTTATGTACAATTTAATGGGGAAGGGAAATTGATGTTTATAGATTCAACTACATTCAAACGGGGGAAAAGAGTGAGATCCAGTGACTTGTGTGTGGTCGGGGGGAGGGGGAGGGGGGTTATTTAGGTAAGAATGAGAGACAGTTACTGTGTGTGTGTGGTGGGGGGGGGGGAGGAGGGGACTGGTGTAAAACTTTAGGGTTACAAATACTTGATGAAAATTGTAATGTATACTTAGAATACGTGCTGTGAATTACTTTGTTATGTATATGATGTTTGTTGATTCTGATATATCTCTCTATAAATGCAGTCCTGTCAGTATGAAACCCAAATACATGTATCTTCGGTTGCTGTTCAGTGAAATTAAAAAATATTTTTGTTCCTTTCCTCCGGTATCAGGAATAGAAAGTTTGGGGTTCATATGAAGCAGGAAAAGAAATGAGATGGGGGTTTCTATATTTGCTTTAGGTTAGAATGCTGAATAGTTAGAGAGTAAATTCTTGTGTATGCAGCGTTGCATTGGCAAAGAGTAAATGGTGAAATATTTGTAGTCAAATGACTGTGCTAATTAACAAGCGCCAATATGGATTTTCAGTGTGTTTTGTGTGTAGTGGATTGTGGGGAAGGGAGGGCAGGGGGGCAGAATAATTTTGGCCTTTTTAATTTGCATGAATATTACTGTAAAATTACATTTTTTTATATTGATCTACAAGATTGAGACTCCAAATATTTTTTCTGTTACTGTGAAGTGACACAGAAATTCATCACTAATTGGGGAATAAGTGTTTGGGTTTTTAAAAATTTTCACTCACAATAACAGGACCTGTATTTGAGGTTCATGTAAATGGGTGATTTCTTTCAGTGTGATGTCTTGGCAGAATAATTTTGGCTCTTTCAATTTGCATAAATATTACTGTTCAATTACTTAGTTTATATTTGTGGAGTTTAGAATCATGTAAGTTTTTTTTCATGTTGATCTGTGAGAATGAAACTGAAATATTTTTTCTGTTACTATGGAGTGACATTGGAATTAATCACCAATTGGGGGGAATGTGTTTGTTTTCACTTTTCACTCTTGGTAACAAATTGTATTTGAGGTTCATGTAAATGGTTTTCCCTTTTAGCGTGGGTATTATTTTTGTTAGTTATTAAGCATTATGTGTGTGTGTGTGGGATGGAGGGGGGGGGGGGAGATTCAGTGTCTATGTATCTGTGAAATTGGAAGGGGGGGGGGAGAATTAAGTTAGTTCTTAAGTATTGTGTATGAAGGGGGGGGGGGTGGGGTGGGGAGATTCAATGACTGTGTGAAACTTGGTAGGGGGGAGGGGGGAAATTAAGTTAGTTATTAAATATGTGTATGTATGGGGGGGGGGGGGGATTATTCAGTGACTGTTTGTATGTCTGTGTGAAATTTTATGGGGTAGGATTGGGGTTTGTGGGTGTCTGACTTTTAGGGGACATAGTTAGGATTTAAATGTGATGTAGATGTATAGGAATGAGAGACAACTGTATTTCATAGAGTTCTGTGATGGAAAACATATTTACTACAAAGTAAGGTATTTACCTTACAAAAAAGTTTAATATTTAGTTGGAATATTTGCGGTGTACATTTTCTGTTTATTATATTATGTTTCACATATATTATATTTATTTCTGTAGACCTGTCAATATGAAACCCAAATCTCTTCTGTTGCTGTGCAGTTAAATTCAGAATATTTTTCTTTCTTTTTGAATTTCAGCAATGGAAACTTTGGGGTTCATATAAAACAGGGGAGTAAATGAGATGTACTTTTAACTTGCATTATTATTAGTGGCTAGTGATTGTGACTTGTATGGATTTGTGTGTGTGTTTTCAGGGGGTGGGAGGGTGTGTGTATTGTGTATGGGGGGGGGGGGTGGCGGGATGGGAGAGAGAAAGTAGGAAATATTTATGTATGAATGGGGAAGGGAAACAGTAAATGTCTCATTCTTTGTAGGTGTAAAAGGGAATAGAAAAATGACTTCAGAGAACATGAGGCCTTAATATTCTGTTGCACAATTTTGGTACACACCAGCATTTTTCAAATTGACTAACCACAAGCTCTTTATGTTCAGTTTGTAAAACAAGTGCTGCAATTAAAGTTTAAAAAAAAACCCAGAAAAGCTAGTTATGTTTTCTTTGTTTATGATTGTGTAAATCAGTGTGTTACATTAGTTGTACTATCCAACCCCAAAAAAAAACAGTGTGCAGAATACAGAGTTCGGAAAGAACGTGCAATTAAATTTTGACTTTCACAGAAATAAAAAAGTAATTCTGAATATATTGTTGTGGAATTGTCACCTTTTGGACTAAGTTCCCAACACGCAAGTCTGCCAGTTAGCAATTACTCAGAGTCATTAACTAATTAGACAACGCTTTTATAGTTGTGCACAAACATTGGCACTGCATATGGTTGTATTCATGCTTCCCTTCAACTGAGTGCAGTTTCTGAGCATGAATTACATTCTCTAAATGGATAGGGAAAATGATTCTTGTGATGATTTGACTTAAAAGCCCTGCAAGTTCAAGGCATCCTACAAATGACTGGCTGATTCTGCATCCGCAAAAGTTAATTAGCACAAATGCTACAAAAGAGTTTATTTTCATTTTCCTAAACAGCTAATTACTCTGTGCAATGTTACCCAACAAATCGTTCCCTTAAAATGGCAAGATTCTATCTCCACTTTTTGGCTGAACTGAGTTACACACAATATACTTCTACAAGCCTTCTCCATTGTGTGTCAAAGTATCAAGCAGATTCGGTGTGTTAGGCTGTGATTGCATAGGGCAACACGTGGTAAAAAGTTATAGTAGTGATGGCTGCATAGATCGACACATCACTCGCGATGTGACACCGGGAATGCGTGAAACGACACAGATCGAGAAAGCGTGCAAGTCCATTTTTTGAAAACGTGTCTTGAAAAAGTTGGGAGGTCCAGTGCACTGCACAGATAATGGACATCTACAGGAAAGCAGTGATTGAGCTGTACGTCTTATCTGTGACATTCTTAAATAATTGACAAAAAGTATCTCATGTTGATTATTCATCAGTGAACAATCGGTTTGGTAAAATTCCCCTTTTGTAATTTCTCAACAAGAAATGTTCTCTGCACCATATCTTGCGTCGCCCCCTCGTTCCGTTGTTTCTAAGTAAAATTAGTACCAACAAGGTATCATCATCTGAAGACTCCATCTTGTCTGCATGTGTTCTGTTCAAATTGTCTAAAAACATATTTACACAAGCGTGCATGAAGGTGTGATGTGACATCTAGGTAAACTGGTGACATATGTATTGCGACATACGTTTCGAATGTGGCCCTATGTAATCAGTGCCTAATTAGTACGTATTACCGAGACACAGGATATTGATACGAACCATTCCTTCTCCCCATATGTCCACACATTGTGCGCATATAAATATGGAGGGTACTAGTATTTTCCATTCAGGTATGAAGGGGTGTGGCGCATATTATTGCATTGTTGACACTGATGAGCTACGTGCAAAATGATGGACAGAATATCGTGAGTTGGTTCCTCGCAGTATCATGTGCCTCGGTATTACCAAAAAGAAAAAAAAGGCGCATCTCTCAAAGCTATGAGTACATGGAAATTCAATCATCAATTTCTCAAAAGTTGATGGAAGAGAGTTAGAAACATATCATTCTAAGGGGACAAATTCTGAACCATTCAAATCAACAATCCACATGTTTTCAAGTATCAATGAGGGCAAAGGCATAAAATTTTAAATCTATTGCTATTGTCTTTATTTTTATTCTATTTGCAACACACTTCCTCAAAAATGTCTCAAACTGTCCCACAAGCTGGTTATCATATATAAAAAATTGTGTAAATTTAAAGGGAAACCAAACAAATAACAAGGCAGACATTTTAACAGGATACTATCATATTGTAACATTTATCACAAAATTATCAATACACCACCAATATAATACTGATTTAAGAAAAATCTCACATTCATACTGACTTGTATAAACAACTTGTATAAAATTACAGTGAATCTCAGTGGCTTCCAGTTTTGGAAGATGAATAAAAACAATGAAAAATGTAAAAAAAATCTTAAATGTCTTCTCCATAGCAAGCACAAGACCAGGTGTACAATATTACAAAGATCAAAGGGTTCAAAGAGATCTCTTTGAGATGTATCAAGCAAAAATTTTACTATGTAATTTTTAACATGGGAGCAATCCTATATGAACTTGCTGGAAAAAAATTGTATAGTAATCTCAATGTCAAAACCTTCTGTGGTTGGGAAATCACAACAAAAGAACCAAACACAGTAAAATGACCTCCTTGTCGGAGTCAAGCCAAGTACATCACCAAAGACAGTAATAATCCAAGGTCCGTGGATAATTGAGAAATGGCAACTATTTTCCTCCAAACTAATTAGTTTTGCTTTTGCATCTGGATTTGTCTGAACTTTTGAACTGAAAAAATAACTGATCAAAAGAAAATTACAGTAATGAATGTAGGAACTAGCTGGTAGTTTAGAATAGATTCAAGTTAGTTATTCAATATTATCCTTGCAATGAAACAAAAAATGTGATGGCTCCTTGACCCAATTTGATCAATGAAGTGCTTGCATAGCCAGCATCCTTGCATCAAATTAAGAGCCCAGTCTCAGTGGCTTTGACTTTGTTTTGCTTTCGGCAGTTTTGCCCAAAGACTTCGTCTAGCAAGAGCAGATGTCAAAGACCTTCACAACACCTTTAAGAGTGCATAGTGCTTCCTCTATAGTCTCATTTTGCTTCTCGCTGAGACTGCCAAATTGAAGCGAAACCAAAGCCATGACGTCTGGGCTTTAAGTAGGATTTGCCTTAAGACTGCTCATGCTAATGACATTGTTTCTGATGTAGTTCCACTAGTTACTGTTGGTTTGACGTAGGAAATCTGCCCCTATAGTAACTTACCAACCCTACACAAAGCTGTGTTGAATTGACACACGGATGCTAACTGAGTGCAAACTCAAACTGTCGTGTCACCAAGTAATACTCTAACACATCAAAAACAAATTTCTAATAGACTCTACAGACTTGCGACATAGTTTTCACAATACTGGAATACTTCAACTACCAGACAATAAAGGACAATTGTTGCTTGAATGTAGCCCGCTGCTGTTTTAACTTGGCTTCTAAACAATCTCTTCTTTTAAGGTTTCCACTGAAAAGTTGGCAAGATTAAAATGAACAACTCTCATATCAAAACCAAAAACTTTGCCATACTAAATGTAAAAGTGGATTGGTGACAGTCTGACTTGATTGGCCAAGGACCAGAAAATCTATTTCATGTACATGTACTTCTTTTGCCGTGATATGAAATCAATTACTTCAATTTTGCCTTAACATGAAACCAATTTATAGCAGAGGTGCTGATATAATTGCACTGACAATTACAATTATGTGAACAAATTTAATGCTTGAACTATGGTCGATTTTCAATCACATTTCTTATGTTATACATGTAATAATAATACTTAACCCTCTAGGCACCGCCCCCATTTCTGCTTGTAGATGAATTCTGACTTTGTGATAATTTGTTCTTGGGGGCATGATTAAGTTGTCTTTCATGATCATTTAGTTGATTTGTTGTGTATAATGTAGAAAACACATCGGGCTGAGTTCTTGTAGAAACAGCAACCGAATGATAAATGTCTGTGTATCACTGGTGATATATTATGGTGCCTAGAGAGTTAACTCTAGTTAACAATCACTGAATTAGTCTCAAAGATGTTTTACAAAAAAACAAAACTTAAGCATGATTTCAGAAATTACATCCAATCAATACACATGCCTGAGTTTAATCAAAGAAAAAGAGCTTATGCTAAGAAAGCAATGCACAAGATTTCAATGTCTATTATCTGCAGATTTTTTAACAACAGAAATTGAATTCAAATTTTATCTATTTCCAGCTGCGCTGTGCAGGGTTAATTTTATGACAGAATTTACCAATAAACGTTCTCAAAAATTTTAAACATTGTGACAAGAAGAATCATTGCATAACTTTCTCAGCATAAGGAAGGAAGATGGGTCCGTAACAAATCTACAATGCCCATAAAAAATAGTCTTTGTCCTCATCAAATGACACCATCATCAAATAACATATCAAATATGCCAGAGTATACACCTCTGTTGTCTGGGTAACAAATCAACAAAATTCTAAGATTTTGTGTCCTTAGGTGGGAATAATCGCACAAATTTAAGACAAAGATGGTTTAATCATGTTTGAACACCATCATAATATGATGTTTGTTCTGTTTCCCCTTCTCAAAATGACTTAACAACTAGAGTGATTTTACAAGGTGGTTTTAAAAAACAAAAAGCCAAATTCATGGCAAAATGTCTATATTTAAATGCTCTGATTAATGAATTTTCTTTGTTTCTCAATTTCCCATCCTTTTTTTGTCAAGTTTTTCCCATGGTTAACATTTTACACAAGAATAATCTTATTTTTATGAAGGCAAAATTTATGGAAAGCCATACATGCCATTTTCCAGACTTTTTTGGTTTGTACATTGTTTTCCCTTTGAATGTTTTATTACATATATCAGAAGGTTCTTAAATATTAAGCATCGCTTTTGTAACATAGAACTTCCATCTCTGAAACTGTGAAAGGTTTTAATGTGAACGAAGATTTCTGATGACCTTGTCAAAGATCGGTTCAATGTTCTTAAATCGGAAGATATCCTTGTTTGAAATAGGAATTGAATGAACATGAGGTTTCAATTTTTCAAAATTGTCGCAGAAATCTCGGCTGTCCTGAAAAACTGTTGAAATGATGTATGCAGTCACACTCAGAGCCAAGCAGTTCCTCGAAGACTGTTATTTCTCAAGAAACTTCCTAAGACCGACTTATTAACAGTGTTTTTCAGAGTAGAATTACAATGAGTTCTGCACATACATGTGTACTCAACTTTGACCCCCCCTCCCCCAGTATAAGCATATTGATATTGCCATTGGAACGGTAACAGCCACAATGGAAAACTTCTTGGTGTCTTAAAAACTGTAAGTGACCTTTTGTATGGCCTATGTGACTGTTTCATTCAAATGTAAGTTCTATACTAAACAACAACCTAATGTGGAGAAGAAAAAATATAAATAAAACCAAACTTTTTGATCCATTATTATAACAGAAATACAGAAGCGCTCTCTCCAGAAAAGTACACTTCTGATACACTTAGGCTAAGGTGTGTGTGGCCCCCCCTCTTTTTTTAAAGTACACATTCATTATGAATGGCCCTCCAATTTACAGGACATTCATGGATTTGGAAGTCCCGGGTGTAATGGTCAAGTATGACATATATATTTAAAGAGATTAAAATTACCACTTGGAAATTACATGGTACCACATGAAAGTTTGCAAACCTTTCTTTGCTGAATGAATTAGTATATCTATGCTTTTTGCATTATGTGCAAAGTTGTCCAAATTTCATGTTAACTCATACTTAAATTGAAGAGAAAAATTAAACGAGAACTTCAACACTGTAGCTCATGTATCTGAAAAGTGACGTCTTTCAAGATATTATAGGCAACAAAAAGGCATATCTTGTTGTCTTATGGCTGAGCACAATGGCCATAAATGCAAATGGACAAACATGTTACTTATGACCAAAGTTAAAACTTTTTCATCAAAAGCTACAAGACTGGATGCCCAGCCAGCAACCGAACTTAAATAAAACCCATAGGACTGACCTCAGGTTTACTTATAGGAATGACATCACTGCTACGTAAATCCACTGATTATGAGATTGTCTGGTCACTGGTTTGACGCAGGAACTGTGCCCCCATGGTAATCTTACCAACATTATGAAAATCCCATAAAATCTATCAGATTAACGCAGGGATGCTGGCTGGGTGACCATTCATTAACCACCAGTTTGGTTGCATGGCCAATATACACTCTGCATCATGTGGCATCACTATTTTGTGAACTGTCACACACAAACAGGATAAAAATGGCTTCGAGCTGAACAATGATACCGGCAGAAAAAGGGCCAATGGCCACATCATGTTGGTCTTGAGATGTCATCTGATTTTGAAGCATTAAACCATTTTTTCTATCTCACGTGCAAGTTTCAAACTTAATATATACCCACATATGTGTAGCCGCCTGATAAAATGGGGTGCATCTCAGCACCACCCGATTCGAGAAAATCATTAAAAGGCATCATAAGATCAATTTTATCGATTTTCAGTTTTCAGTGTTTTTGAAAAGTTTAACCTCTTTAGTTTTCCTTTTTCCAAATGACCATGCTTGTTGAGAGCAGTAAATGCCTCAAAATTGTCTTTTAACTGAGTCACCATCAACAATTTGTATTTCTAAGCTGAAACTTTAAAAACATTTTTCTCAAAACAACTAGGGTTTGGTCATTTCCTGTCTTTGAGAGGCCATATCTTCTCAGCTAATTAACTTACAGCAATAATTTTTTTACCGTATGAAAAGGCCTATGCGAGAAGTGCCTCATTTTGTCAGGAGGCTACCCACATATCGTTGGTTGGCTGTCGGAACCTCATTAAAGCTAACCTTTTGAGGCTGTTGTCAGGGGAATGCTAAGTATTTTCTCTATTTGGCTTTGTAATTAGTCTAACATCCCCTAACAACTTAGTTTTAACCAGGTTCCTACAGCTGACCAATGACAAATGGCTCTCAAAGGATTTTAATTAATTATATTGCTCTGCTGTCGCCAAATTACAGCTTGTGAGTATCACAATTTTTTTTATCTTATCTGCAAGTTTCAAGCCTTACAATGACTGATAAATTTATATGAAAAGCATTTCAATTATGCGATCATGTGGTCTCTAAATTGCTCCTCTGACTCTGAAACCTGTCGCTGCCATTCAGGAAACCCAATGCATGTCAACTTTTCCAAAACTTAGAAATTGTTATAGTTTTTGAATTCTCTGATCTAACTAGCTGGGTTACAATATGATAACTGCTTCTTGTGTTCAAGAATCAGTCTGGAATAACATAGCTCTTCTGTGCAACTTAGGCAACAGGAATAAAGCGGTTTTGGACAAATGTCGTTGTTGCTCTATCTTCCTGTAACAGCATAGGAAATCAGTGGTTCAGAGTGTGTTCAGAAATTATGATGAAAATATTATATCTTGATGACATCTCTTGAAACTTTCCCATATTGAATCACACATTTTTAAGTGGAACAAATGTGGTGTTGGAAAAAATTTCGTGGCAATAACTATCTGTCACACTACAAAACTCAGAGTGGTCAAAACACAAATCTTGTTCCGTTCGTGTGTGACAGGTCATAGGTCATATTTACTACATTAAAAAAAAAATTTTAAAAATTGAAAACCCAGCGAATGTAACTGGCGCCCCAAAACTTCAATCTCCAACATTCCTTGTCACCAGACACATGTATTTCAGTGCACCTATCATTGTGTCATTTGCAGTGTTCTGGATTTGTGTGGTGAAAAAAACTTTAAAAAAATGCCGTCCCACTATGCTGTTTTAGTCATTGGCTTCATTAATCCATTAAACTTGATCTTGTAGTAACAAATAAATTATTAATGAGTGATCTTCTTCTTCCCCCCCCCCACAGGTAGACAAAGTATGTTTCATTCTATAAAACAATGTTACAAAATTATCCATTTTGTGGTGGCCGAAAGAAATTATTAGTTGTTCAAAATTATAACCCAGATAGAAGGATAGAGCACATTTCATTCTACAAATAATGTTAAAAAGTGAATTTTATCTTGATTGGCGTATACATATGGCATTTTTTCCTAAGACAGCAGTGTGGCTGCAGTTGGGTGTTTAATCCTGAAGATCGTCTTCATCCCATGTCTGGGCTTCTCCTGGCAGTAAGTCGCCGTCACGATTCTTGTAGGCTGACTGTTGACTCTTGTCCACCTGATGAGACAGAAATGGGAGGGAAAAAAATCAAATTGTATTAAACAAGCTTAGCATACTGATGTCAAGAGAGGAATGCATAGCATATCAACTCACTGCCTACACAGACTTTATTTTTATATAAGTATTTATATACTTCTATAATCCCATTTGGGAAATTTGCCTTGGTGTCATTGCAGCCCAGTTACAACCAGAGCAGACACGGTGTCGCCAATGTGTAGCGCCTTGGGGGGGGGGGGGAGTCTTTTTAAAAAAATTTTGTTCGGGTAGGGGGGGGGAGTCTTTTTTTTTTGTTTTTTTTTTTAAATTTTGTTCGGGCAGCAGCCTGTTTGGCCTGCTCATCTCAATTTTCAACTGCCAAGGTATCTTTGATGTGCACAACGTGCACATGGTCCCTCTGATTTTTTGTCCTTATCCGAGAAGACTAGGCGCTCGATTCTACATACCATGGGACCAGGGATAGGAAAATATGAGAAAAATCCCAATTCCAACATGCCTGCACCGGTCAGGATTTGACTCCGGTACCTTCAGCATAAGAGGCGGGAACCTTGCCTCTAGTCCAACATGTCCTCATTTTAGGCCCAGTCAGCCTCCTGTTTTACGCAGCTTTTATACTGTTTTTTTTTTTTTAAAAAGACCATGTACTGTCCAGATTTATATTTGGCTAACACCAAATGAAAGGTCATTCTTTCATCTTTTCATTGCTATATAACTCAAACTCAAACTCTTTGTCTGAAGGGGGTTTCCACAATAAGTTGTCAAAGTTACTCTTCCCCTCTGTCAAAAATAAAAATTATCACCTTGGTCACATTCAGTTTCATCTAGGTCAATTCAAACTTCAGTTTCCTTGTCTGAATCTTCACAGGAACCATTTCTAATGATTCCCCCGAAAATGTATGCACAAACGTTTATCTCTAACCCCGTCCTTATCCTCAACCCTACATCTTATCGAATCCCTAACCCTGCCCTACTCTTTCAACCAAAAAACTGGAGGGAAACAAAAAGAAAACCTGAAAGAATAATTAATCATAAATGGCTGTTGCCAAGAAGCATTTCCAAAGGAGCTCTCTAACTCTGGAGTCACAAAAGGCTTTATAATACGTACTCCATGTGTAAAAAACCTGGGGGACTTACGTCCTTGTAACAACATCCTTCTAGTTATGGGGGGCTAGACAGATAGATGGATGAATAAACAAACCAATGAAGTTTCTGGATGTGCAGCTCACCTCACATTTTGCTACCAATGTATCAAACTTTGCGGGGAAATTCCTGATCTTGTTGTCACTGACATCCAGTTTCTTTAAGTTGGGCATCTTGCAGATGTTATCTGGCACAGACTCCAACAGGTTATCGTGCAAGTCGAAGTTTTCCAGTCCCGCCATCTTGTTAATATCGTTTGGCAGTTCGTGTAGATTGTTGTACCCAAGATTCAATGTCTTGACTCTGAAAGAATTTTGTTTAATAAAAAAATCTGTTTAATCAAAAATTTCTAGATCATCCAGGAACAACAGAATAATGCACATGAAAACAAATAGAGAAAGATACAGAGAACTGTTTTTGTCCTCCAGCAATTCGCCTTAACAAGACATTTTAGTTAGACGTGTGCCACGTTTCATGAAGGTTCCTTAACATGATTGTTACTTCATATATACCTATTGAGTTATTGAGTTAACTATACTTATGTACAGTTGATGCATAAGATGCATATTGAGTTACGATAATAATATGCTTATGTAAAGCTGATGTGTAAGATGCCTATTGAGTGAGTTATGATATATGCTAATGTAAAGTTGATGCGTAAGATGCCTATTGAGTTACGATATATGCTTATGTAAAGTTGATGTGTAAGATGTGTGTACCGTATATGAGCTCTTAAATGCTCTGTGAAAGAGAATTTCCCTCATAGGATAATGAAGTAATTCATATCTTATCTTATCTTATCTTTGGCACAAATCAAGTAACTATTATGAAAATTAATTTTGCTCCCCATTTTTGGGGTCCATTATATTTCTTGAAGACATGTCCACTGCACTTTCCACAATTCTTCTGACAACCAAGCATAGCCTGCCAAATCCATTACTTGGATTTCAACAATGTTCTAGTGTTCTTTTATCTGTGTTCTTTTACTTTATGAAAGTATTCAAAGGCAAATCTCTCTTGTCCTAACACAAACCACTCAAATGTGAAGGACCTGATTTCACAGGGGAGAAAAAAAAATATCGTACTTGAAATTTCCTTATGTTAAATACATTTTTAGTTATATGATCATTTGAACTGTTATACTCCCTCTTTATGTGTACAAAAATATAAAATTCCTTCATGGAATTCACAGAGTGTTTGGCTAAATAGAGCCATCGTCTGCCAAACACTGCTAATGTATTTGAGTGCTTTCTTGAAGACGAGTGCTTCGTGTTGGGGTCCAGCGGTCTGTGAGCTTGTACTTCCCTGTAAAAATAGGACATGTCTGTTGGCAGTGCACTGATATGATTCTTGGAAATATCTAATGTCTTAAATGCATCTCATAGATTGCTGCAGAAATTGTGGCACAAATTCCACCCGGAGTTTAGTTTGTGAACAGATTAAGCACTGAAATTTGTGTTTACCTGTATAAATAGGGCATGTCGGTTGGCATTGCATTGATATGATTCTTGGAGAGGTCTAAGGTAAGTAGAGAAGCTAAAACATCGACACGATCCTCAGGAAACCGCACCAGCTCGTTGTTACTTAAGTTCAGGAAAACCAGGTGATCCATTCGGTTGAAATTTTCCGGCAATTCACTAATTTGGTTGAACGACAGATCTAGATAAGTCACTTTGTTGCACTGGGGACGATAGAATATGTGAGAGGATGGTAAAAATGTGAAATTGAAGGACAGATCAGTATAGAATGAGCTAATAAAGAAGAAGGGTAGGAAAGAGAGAAAAATGTTCTGAATTTCTAAGCAAAAGCATGAACACTTGCATAAACCTTTGGTGCCCAATATACCATATGGAACACCTCGCTCGGTGCCTATTGTTCTATTATAAAAACCACAGAAAAACTGTGGGCTCGCATATACATTTCCTGTTGAAATCTTTTATTGTTCGATTGTTTTCTCTGTTCTCCCCTTTTTTTTTTCCACTTGATAAAGGCGAAAGCCGAAAACTTTGCGTATTTTCTGTCTTCTCTTTAGTTTGCTTTGTATCGTTTGGGTTTTATTTCTCACACAGGGTTTCGCTTCATACAACTTTTTCTTTTTGCCCAATTTTGACATTGCCTATTGTTCTGATTTTAGACAATTTTTAATTTCTCCATAAACTATTTTATTTGATGATATGGTCTTTCTTTCTTTTTTCTTTCTTTAAAAAAAAATAAAAAAATTTTTAATTAACTTTTGCAGGTTTCAAAACTATTGGCCAAGCTAACTTTATGTTTGGGCACTGGATGGTTAAAAGACAACACTATTGAATAGCAAAATTAAAAATTTCACAATGAAGGCATTCTTGTGCATGTTGTTCAAAATTTCACCCAGGTGAGAAATTGAGAACTGTGAAACAGCTTGACAAGTGCCACAGCCCATTTAAACAAGTGTCAAAGTGTGCATTTGTTACATCTCTTCTTCATACTTAAAGATCTCCAGTTTTTAGAAAATGGAGATTGAACAAATAAGAACAAAGGTCATGATACAGGCCCAAACTTTCTACAGACTGACTTTACACCATGTGGTCAAATTGGGTTTTTGTTTGCTCAGTAAAGGTTTCTACAAAATGTTAGACACGGCGTACAAAAACCGGATACTTTAGTTGGCCGCTGGTAATAGGCTGGAGGCGCCCGCGGTCATTGGGCCGTGACGGTGACCGGGGTTACTCATCGGTCAGCGAGCGCCGTAGAATGGATGTTGCAAAACGCGTTTTTTTGTACTTTATCGGGGAGTTATTACGCTAACAATGTTTGGTTCAGCGTTTAATTGTTAGTGGGTAGCCGTAGGCAAATGCTGTTAGTGTAAGACATCGAAAGAAAAATACTTAAATATTGATTGGTTTAGTTGTAGTAGGGAGTTAAAATTGACCCTATTTCAATGCTGACACTGTTGTTAGATACGACATAATAAAGATCCAGAATTCGGTAACCGCCGGTCAGTTCCCGTTCAAATTTACAACATATGAAGTAGACACATGTACAAGCTTTCTCACCAAGTGGCTTTTTTGCCGCAGCTTTTATAATGCGTACAGGTCAATTTAAACAGCTACGTGTTGCCACTTGGCATATTGTCGCCCTAAGCTTGCACTTGCCGTCTCCTCGTAAGAATGTTTTGCGCATTTCTTTTACTTGGAACAGCTTATTTATGTACACTAAATACAGTTTCGAAGTGCCTCACAATTTGGTTCATTGTTGTGTGGAGGGGTCGGTCTCTGAATTTTCATTTGGCCGCACTTTAAGCCAGGGTTTGACTGTGCAGCTCAGTGACGGAGCTACTTGCAACAGATGGATTTTCATGATAAATTCTGGTTTACGAAAGTCATCATTGATGCTACATACTCCTTTTTTTTTTTTTTGAGTTTGGCGATAGCCTGGTGGCTACTCGCACTGCCTTGCTCACCCAGCAACCGAACCCGAATGTTATTGTCTTATATAGTATAGTATGTAGATCTAGTGGTGTTCTACAATGTACTGTTCTGGGATTGTTTTGTTGGGCAACATCCTCCTGTATGTCACATGGTAATTGTCTATCACTATCAGAGTTTGAAATCCGGAGAGTGATTCTGTGTGGACGGGTTTAGTGTATGAGATGGCTCTGTGAACTTGACTGAAAGAGCTGTTGAGATAGTCGAATGTCATTTGCAGTGTACATGCCTCCTCGATGATGAATGGGGTTGCGTGTATGCATTTTTGCCTGAGTGAATCTCTTTAGTGAGGCTGAGATTCTTATGGCAGTGGTTATCAATAAATGACCTGCTGCTATAAATCAATAATAAGCATATGGTGAGATTCTGTGTGTTTTGAGAATTCCATCAAAACAGGAAGCAAGAGGGCCAGAGTTTGGGGTGAGCCCAGAAAATGTGCTAAGAGATAATGCATCTTCTGTCTGCTTCAATTCTTGTGTGTATTTTGTTTTGTCGGCGTCCGTGTCGCTGAAAATTATGCTAGTTACATTTATATAGGGTATGTCCTGGCTGGTTGTTTCAGTGTGAGGTATGTTTTGGTCAGTTATGTTTGATTTAGAGAGACTTATGCTTGAAGAGTCTACAGTAGTGTGTTTTTTTGTTTTTTTTCGGCTGCTGAGGTGAGACATCTGGGATGCAAACTGCTTCAGTAGGACACAACCGTGAGACATTCGCTGCCTCTGCTGTTTCGTTACAGTTGGGGTTGTATTCGCTCCTAATGTTTAAACGGTTTTCAATAGTAGGTCGGAGAATCAAGTGAAACAGTGCTTTGTTGACGTTTAGCGTCCTGAACTATCTTGTAACATTCTGGACAGATATATTTGGAATGTTTCTTGATATAGCCTTCCCTGATATCTAGTCGGCAGACAAAAAAAAAAATAAAAACATCGCAAGCAATTGATGAACACAAAAAAATGGTTTTTGGTCTGTTTTTTTTTTTTTATCATCCAAACACGTCACAAATGTCCAGAGCAGAAATATGCTTATTTCGTGCATGATTCACGTTATTATTATGTTCAAGCAGTTTATTACATCACAAGAAAGTCAGTAGTTTGGCCAACATAACAACAATAGGTGAGCACGTCACATATAAATTGATATAGCATTCCAACTAAAGCTGCGGCGTTAATGAAATTAGCGCAGACAGATCAGAAATTATTTCTGATCACACAGATGAAAACTGCAAACTGTTTTCGCCGGCCAGTTTTGTGTAATTAACAATACTTTATCTGCGATTGGGCAAGGGAAAAGTACAAAATATAGGTAATAAACATACGTGCGTTGAAGAAAGACAAAAGCACGTAGAAAGCTGGGATTTGCGCAGACTGTAAGGGAAAGATTGTTGCTAGAGTCTTCATAGCAAGACATCGGGATGGGTCCACGGGGACTGTCGCAAATTTGATATCAAAAGAGTCGAATTTTAACATGAAAGCGTCTCCTGTTAATTGCTGCCCGCGGAGTGAATCTGACCGCATTGACCCCGGCGAGCATTCCAGCGCACGAGATTTATGACCGCCAGCTGGCGATAACTAAGAGGCGCGATTTTGAGCATTTTTGTACGCCGTGTAGAACTGGGAACAGGGTTAGGGCTAGAAATAACTTTGACTTATTGCCTACATTTAACTTTTTTGTTGTCACATGACCACAGTGACATTTTTGGAAATTGGTCACAAGATTGTCACAAAAAAAACCCCATAATACATGCATGGCTCAAAAAGCTACAATATATCACAAATGCCATTAAAAGAGCAATAGTATTTTTATACAATAGATTTTCACTGCATTTACCTTGGTCAAAGTTTCAGGAAATCCAGTGATTGTATTCTGAGACAGGTCAAGATATTGTAGATTGTGTAGCAAGTCAATATACATTGGAATTTCTGTAATCTCATTGTTATGGGCGTCTAGGTATTCTATATTCCGACACTTGCACAGCTCATCTGGGATATGTTTGATCTGTAGCAAATAGCAAGGTAAAACATCTAATTTAGATCATGTTTGATCTGTAGCAAATCCATGACAAAACATCCAAGTTAGATTACCTCTGATCCGTAGTAAACACAATAAGACAAATCATTTAATTCAGATCATGTTTGAACTAAAGCCAATATAACTAGACAAAACATCTAATTAAAACTATGTTTGATCTGCAGCAAATAAAACATGACAAAACATCTAATTTGGACCATGTATGATTTGTACAGGCAAATACAAAGAAGGGATCAGTGGGGCAAAATCTGCGATGGAAAGCAAAACTAAAAAAAATATTTCCCCACCATTTCAAGTTTCTAATCTGAAAAAAAAACACCAACCCCTGCGGGTCCAAAAGGAGGCACCTGTAAAATTTGATGCAAATCGGAGCTGTATGAGCGGTGGTAGGTCTTGTTAAAAGTCATGCGAGTTCTTTTATTATACAGATCTACTTACATTGAATAAATTGTTTGTTTAAACAATTTGCCCTTTTAAAAATTCCAACTTACAGTGAGTAATGACAAGCCAACTATTTGAATTTGAAGACCTAGATGGAAGAATGACATTGTCTGATTTTAAAGATTTTTTTGGTTATTTTAAAAAATTATTACAATGCCTATTTTGCCCCAAAGACCAGTTTTTTCTATTTAAGTAAAGCCTCCCTCTGATGAAACAGGTTGCTTTTCATTAACAATGCACTTGGGGACTTTTAAACTTGAAGAATTGATTTTTTTCAGTTTCATAGATAATGTGTGGCTATGGTCGTTTTTTTCCACCTGGGTCTTCATTTGTGACTTGGCCTACCTGATTATTTGCTAACTTTAGGGTCACCAACAACTTCAAGTGACAAACGCCTTGTGGGAACGCATCCAACCGGATGCTAGACATATCCAGAAAGCTAATCCTCTTGCGGTGAACTTTCTCTCCAATATAGGTAAGAGTTGATTTTGGATCTTGGCTTGGTGGGAAAATTGGATTCTCTGCTATGTTCAAACGCTATAAAAATAGACATAGGACAACAATTTTCATTAGTTTTAATACAGCAGTTACGATATCGTAGAGTATTTGCCATGTTGTTGTATGCGACATTTTGTGGATTTTGAGGTCTTGTCATGAAATGGTCTCTCACTCCTAATTTCATGCTGTACAAGTGTCATTCCAACCAGTTAAACACTTTTCGAGATATGTTTGTGAACGTAATGTTGTCCTCTGATTTTACCCAACTCTTCAAAGTTTCAATCCTCATTTTCTCGAAAAGGCAAAAATGCATATACAACAATATAGAAAAACCCTGGCAGTATGTTTACAAATATCTTTACTACTCCGTGTCTCAAAAAAAAAAAAAAAAATGCAAACACACTTTGAATATTCACACAATGTCAATTAAGATACATCCAAGATTTGAAGAGATATATGTACGTAAATATCTGAGTTATCGCATGTGCTCAAAATGATGGCCACTCTGGGTTAGACACGGGTGACAATGTGGTACAGTAAGAGTTGTAAACAACATCAAACAATTCATTTCATGTATACATTTGTTTAAGACAATTGATACATGCAAAATTTGGTGGTAAAAGCTGCTTCCAATATTCTAGATACTTGGTCAAACACATGATTCTCTGTGACCCTGCACAGTCTTCCAATTTCACCAAGCACCCCTCAAGTGATGAAAACAGGTGTTACACATAACAACCCAGCCAGCATTCCTACGTCAATCCAATGTTGACTTGTATAGGATTTCCATCGGCTTGATAGGGCTACAGAAGGGGCTGATTACCTACATCAAACTGATGGCAGCACAGTGCTGTAATCCTAATTCCTATGTTGGAATGATGTCATTCCTATGCGCAAATTTAACGTTAATTCTAGGTAGTCAGACTGACATAGGGTTGTTGGCTGGGCACTGACCTCCAACGTATCAGGCAAGTGGCACTCGGTCAGCTGATTCCCACTAACATCCATGTCCACAAGGAACTCTAAGACTTCAATCGACTTAGGCAATGCCGGAAGTTTGTTTTGGCTTAAGTGAAGGACCTCTAGAGTTCTCAATTTCTTCATGTCCTGAG
This sequence comes from Onchidella celtica, assembly GCA_963931925.1. Taxonomy (NCBI): domain Eukaryota; kingdom Metazoa; phylum Mollusca; class Gastropoda; order Systellommatophora; family Onchidiidae; genus Onchidella; species Onchidella celtica. Next base: position 13,329,506 of record OZ007579.1, on the reverse strand, counting down.
GTAACGATGTCAACCTGCAGAGCAAAGTGTAATATATAGACAAGACATTGTATCAAGATAGATGTGTGCCATATTTTACGAAGGTTCCTTACCATGTCACTTCATGTATGCCTGTTATTGAGCTGTGATATCCCCGTGCTGGGGCCATACAGCACAGGGGCGCATCCCCTGGGTGGCGGATAGAGGAGCCCCGAAAAAAAAGGGGTTGCACCTAGAAGGTGCCGTGGACCAACATGGCCCGGGCAGATGGGGCTCGTGAGCAATGTCAAGCAACCTATCTAAGAGAAGGAAAACTCTGACTCCAAACCCGGCTAGATAGAGACCGTAAGCACCGAAAGGCAGTCTAAATAGGAGATGGAAAACTCCGAACTTAAACCTCTGCTGCCTTGCAGAAGATCCTGACAGATCAAAGGCTAAGGAAGCACATCCTGACAGAAAAGCAGGCCAAAGCCGGAGTCACTGGACCGAAAGGTGCAGATAGACCAGACTGGTGTAACAACCTTGCCTGAAAACTGCAGTGACACGCACCAACCCCCTAAAAATCATGGACGGACACCAAAAATTTACTAAAAGTTATGGTGTGAAGCCTGTGGACTCCCGCCGGACAGGTGTAGCGCCGGGCCCAAAGGGCCCACCCAAGCGATCTGGTGGTGCCTTACCCTCTTCTTGTGGAACCAGGGGAAGAGGTGTGAGGTTACGGACGACTGGAACCAATCTTAAAGTGCTACAGTGGAACGCAGAAGGAGTAGCCAAGAAAAAGCTGCCATTAATGCGAAAGCTGTATCAAGAAAAAGTGGATGTCGCCTGCATACAGGAAACCCATCTCACGGACAACATACGCTTCTCAATAAGAGGATACCAGTGCTTGAGGCAAGATAGGATAACGGGACACAAGGGTGGAATCATCATACTAGTTAAAAATGACTACACCATAAAAGATATAGTGATTGACACGGACAACCAGTCAGAACTACAGGGTATCAAGTTATACAAAGACAACTCTGAAATCAGTATTTACAACTGCTATTGCCCACCCAACAAGAAACTATCACTTGAGAAACTAGATATAGGAGAGGAGACATGCTTAGTACTGGGTGATTTTAACAGCCACTCCCCAAGCTGGGGATACGATGATCTGAATAAGAGAGGAGAGGAAATGGAAAACTGGCAAGTGGAAACTAAATTACAACTACTCTACGATGAAGAGGACCCAGACACATTCTTCTCACGCACATGGAGAACTACCACAAACCCAGATCTCACCTTTGCGTCAGAAGACCTGACTGGGAAAATACGAAGAGCAGTGCTTCCCCAACTTGCAGGTAGCGACCATAGACCCATACTCACTGAAATAGACTCAAATAAATCTTGCAACCAAGCACCAACTGTCCCCAGATGGAACTACAAAAGAGCAAACTGGGAAAAATTCCAAAGGAGCACCAACCTTTATTCCACCAAAACAAATTGCAAGTCCAAGAATGTTAATAAATCTGCAAGGGAACTCACAGAAGCAATACTGAAAGCCGCAAGGGAAAGTATACCAAGAGGAGCAAGAAAAAACTACATCCCCCTATGGTCTGATGGGCTTGAGAATCTCACTAATGCAGCAACACAGGCAAGAGAGACAGCAGAAGAAGAACCAACGGATGAAAACATGATCGCCTTCAAAGCAGCAGAGGCCAGACTGAAAAGAGAAACAATACATACTTCTCGGACTGCATGGCAAGAGAAAACACAGAGGTTGGACCTGGACAAGAACGGGACAAAACTGTGGAAACTGACAAGAGCACTTAATAGAGAACCAAACTATTTTGCACCCCCAGCCCTTGAAACAGAAAATGGTAACCTGCAAACCGCACAACAGGCAGCCAACTCATTCATGAAACAATTTCAGGAGACTGGCAACATATCAGTGGAAAAACATTCTGACAAGGAGGTGAAGGAAAATAATAGAACCCTAAAGAACAAGCACAAGGAACCAGAGGATAAAATCATGACGGATCCACTGAAGAAAGAAGAGCTAGAGCAAGCGCTAAAAGCCCTAACCACAGAAAAGTCTCCAGGACCTGATGGAATAACAAATGAGATGCTTATTCATTTGGGAGAGACAGCCAAAAGAAAACTACTCCAACTTTTTAATGCTTCATGGAAGACTGGAGAAATACCTGCCACTTGGAAAAAAGCAACCGTTATCCCCATCAAAAAAGAAGGTAAACCAGGTAATAAACCAGAAAACTACCGACCCATCAGTCTAACCAGCTGTCTGTGCAAACTACAAGAAAGGATTGTTAATGCAAGACTCATGTGGTATCTGGAAAGCAATCACATCCTTGTGAATGAACAAGCCGGGTTCAGACGAAGTCGATGTACAGAAGACCAGATCACCTATATCACACAGGTCATAGAAGACGGCTTCCAAGAAGGAAAGAAGACGGTAGCCGTATGGGTCGATATGGAGAAAGCCTTCGACAGAGTATGGAGGGATGGAATGATACTGAAACTGTTGCAGGCTAAAGTGACGCACAATATGCTAAAATGGATCTGCAGCTACCTGTAGGGAAGAAAAGCTAGAGTGTCATCTCAAGGAACCCTAAGCAGAGAAGCCAAATTGAGGCATGGAGTGCCACAGGGAGGGGTTTTATCTCCAACATTGTTCCTATTATATGTCAACGACCTGAAAGGAACACTATGCAGAGAAGTAAAAGCAGTGATGTACGCAGATGACCTTGCTCTGCTCTCCTCCGATAGTAATGCGGGAGCGGCCAGACAGAGATTACAGATCACCCTGGACCACCTACAAGACTGGACAGAAACATGGTGTATGAAACTAAATGCTCACAAGACAAACTACACTGTATTCAGCCTTTCTCCAAAGCTGGACAACATCACGCTAAATGTAGGCCAACACACTCTTAAGAAAAATGAATCACCCAAATACCTTGGTGTGCACTTTGATACCAGATTAACATGGAAAAACCAGATAGCAGAATGCCAAAGAAAAGGATATCAAAGAACCAGATTAATGAAAAAATTAGCAGGAACAAAATGGGGAGCAAGTATGACAATCCTAAAGCATACTTACCAGGGATATGTCAGACCAGCACTAGAATATGGAATGGCTGCTTGGGGTACATGTGCCAAAAGCCAAATGGGAAAACTTGACAAAGTACAAAACCAAAGCCTGAGAATCATTACGGGAGGCATAAAATCAACACCCATCACAGAAATGGAAACAGTTACTACACTGGAATCTCTACCTGAAAGAAGAGACAAGAAGATACTAAACCAGTACTCTAAAATAAAGTCACAGATCCATCAACCACTCCACCCGAGATCCAAAGAGAAAGGCACTGACAGGCTGAAGAGAACAAACTTTGTGGAAAATGCACAAAGACTAGAAAAAAAATCACAACCTAACAAAACTATCGGTGGAGGAAGTAAGAGAAGTAACAAACAGATGTCCACCATGGGCAAGAACAAAGCTGCCACCTATTATAACCAGTGTGAAGGGCATTTCCTCCAAACAAGACCTAAACCAGGAGGCACTGAAAAGAGTGACACTGCAGTACCTTGACCAGAAATACCCAAGAGACGAATGGGTCAGAATATATACAGATGGATCGGCTACTGAAGCTGTCACCGACGGAGGAGCTGGCATATTCATTGAATGGCCAAATGGAACTAATAAGAAAATCAGAATGCCTGGAGGGAAGAGATGCAGCAATTACAAAGCGGAGGCACTGGCATTGCTAGAGGGATCAAAGGCCATCTACAAGGAAGAAGGCACATATGACTCCAAAGTTGTATTCCTGTCAGATGCACGGTCTGTGCTCGAATCTCTCCAAAATCCAGATTGCATGATACACAATGAACTTATTACAGAGCTAATGCAACTGAAAAACTCAGCCAGAGAAGTTTACCTGCAATGGATTCCTGGACACTGCAGTATATATGGCAATGAAGCTGCAGATAATCTGGCCAAGGAGGGAGCTAAGCAGCAACAACCAGATGGAAGTGTCTCCCACGAAGAAGTAAAGACCATCATAAAAGCCACATACCAAAAGCAATGGAAAAATAACCATCCAAAATTCCAGGGTGAAGACTCAATAAGACAACTGAACAGAGCAGAACAGGTTATGATATTCAGGCTTCGCACAGGACACAATCTGCTAAAGGATCACATGCATCGCATCTTTAGAATTGGCAACAGCAGTGTATGCGAATGCGGCTTAGAAGCAGAAAATGCAGAACACATCCTGCAGACTTGTCCAAAATATAACATGCAAAGGGAAGCCCATTGGCCTGAGGCCACGCCTGTCAGGGAGAAGCTGTATGGCAGCTTGGAACAATTGAAGAGAACAGCTGCTTTCTTGCAGAGGATTGGAGTAAAGATTTGACGTCCGCCATGATGGGGAACGCAGAAGAAGAAGAAGAAGAGCTGTGATATGTGTTACTATAACGCTGTGTAAGCTATGTGTACCATGTACGTGCTCTTAAATGCTCTGTGAAAGAGAATTTCCTTTATGGGATAATAAAGTGATTCTTATCTTATCTTATAGCGCCAACCATGCTTGAGTTTGGTTATTTTCAACCTCCTCTGTGACACACTTTCCACATGTGAGTGAGCCCCACTAACCTCAACAGAAGTCGCATTTTTCCGGTTTTAAGTTACGGCTATCACCATAAAATATGAAATCTCATCTTCAATTTGGTGTAAAAATTATTGTAATGCTCCTTTTCATTGCAAAGTTATGACTTTTTAAAGACACCTACCCTCCCGGTCAAAAATGGAAGTAACTTCTGAGACAATTGCCATTAAAGATGGAGGAGCGATGTGCGCTCTCGGCAAGATGGGTGGCCTTACTATCTCCCTAACAGCAGGTACTTTTTATCAACCTACCGCTTTCAAATTTTGCATGTCTGTGCCAATATAAATGATGTACGCTCTGTAAACATTTTGTGACAATAGGTTTATTGATTTTGACGTTATCGGGAGTTCAATGAACCCCATTATTGCTGTGATATTCGATGTCAGAGACAAAATTGAAGGCATTAAAAGCAATATTTATAATATTTAGAGGCTGATTTGAGACCTAATATTTTCATTGAATGTAAAAAAATGATTGACCTTTAAGGGGAGGAGCGGCTCAAAATATTGACCACTGGGACTAGATCTAGACAAAATTGGGAAACAATTTCAATTCTCAATTTCTCCATAACTAGCAGACAGATTGCCCCCAAATTTTGCACATATGTACTTGGATGTATGTTACAATGGCCAATTTTGGTTATTTGTGAAATTTTTTGCGAGCTAGAGCAATTAGAAAGCCCTTAGGACCCTTTGGTTTTAACGCATTTTCACAATTTCAGTTCTTAATTTCTCCATAACTAGCGAACAGATGGCCCTCAAAATTTGCACATGTGTCATTGAATATATATACTTTGATGTTACAACGGCCGATTTGGGTCATATGTGATATTTTTTCAGACAGAGTAATTTGAAAACTGTGTTGTCAGATAAAAATGAAACCATGAAACCTACTACTTCAATGTTGGAATATGACCAATTGGATAAATTTATTGGAAATATGGCGTTGTAATTCTCTTTGCATACCTATTCTTAACTTGTATGCAAAATTTGAGCTCATTGCAGCCGATGGTTTTCACAGAATTATTAATTTAAAAATGTAATGAAAATTCAATATGGCCGCCGTTACCATAGCAACCGCAAAGTTAAAAAAAAAATTTGAATACATTTTTCAAATCACATTTTCATTCTGATTCATTACCACAAATTTTATGGAAATTTATTAACAACTAGGGAAAATAGAATTTTTAGCCGCTCCTCCCCTTAATTATAGACCAAAATAGAAAAATCGTCAAAAATTCGGATATTTCTGTTTCATCGCAATTTTCTCCGTTTGGTCCAGTGCGACTTCCGTTGAGGTTAATGGGGCTCGCTCACATATGTTTAGCCTCAACACCACTCTACCCTTTGATAAGTGGTCAGCCATTAGACAGCTGAATGTCCATGACGACTATAAGGCCTTGATATTTGAAAATTTTAAAGAGCAATTTGCATGGATAATTTGACCGTTTCATTAAGAGATGAAAGACTGTTACATAATCTAACAATTTCATTTGTGGCAAAAAAGTTCATGAAACCAGTCTTTCCAGTTTATCACCATAGTTGAAAAGTGAACACACCCTCCTTGGAAACCGTTATATCTTCGCTATGCTGCAAGACTAACATTTCAAAAATTTTACAGGAGAGCCAAGAAACTGATTTTCTTTGGCTTATTGCTGACAGCAAATTCTACAGACAATGGACTTGATTATTGCAATATCGTTATCTATAGGAATTGAGCTTGGAGCTTTTGATACAAAGCGTGCCATTGATTTTCAGACCCAAAGAACGAAAAAAGTGATTTTGGCCAAAAATGTTAGTTACAGGAGTCTTGCAGCAGAGTGACTATATGTTTTGTGTACGATGAAAATGCCACTTGCAGTTTTCAAACATCAAGGCTTTAAGTGGCATTTTTTGCATGGACTATCTGACTGTTTGATTAGAAACATGATTTTTATGTAATCCAATAATTTAAAATGCTGAGGAAAAGTATATAAAACCAAAACTTTTCAATTCATTACTATAAATCTGATTTTGAGAGCAGATATTCTTATGCCTGGGTATCTAATCCGTATATAAAACCACCCTGAGAGTTTGAAAATTCTCCGTCAATTGGTTAAGAAATGACAATTTTTTCAGTGTGATACCCCAGTTTTCTTTGAATGATCCCAAATGCCTAAGCAACAAAGGACAAACTTCTCTTTAAAGTCTCAGTGACTCAAGTGTAAAGACAGTAAATCTTACTTGTTTCCAGACAAGTTCAAACTGCGGAGTAACTGATGTTTGCCCAGGGATTCCTCAATGACGGAGATATTGTTGTCCGCACCAAGTATGTCTTTGAGGGAAATAATTCTGTGCACAAAGAAATAGTACAGTATACATTGTATGCTTATGTACTACATATATATCTATTATTATAATTTGGTAACTTGGTAGTTATGTTCTCAGTTTTAGGATAAAACGGTTGAATGTACTGTCTTGAAATTTTCGGAGAAGAAAAATAACGGAATGAGTTAGGTTTTCACAAGCCAGTTCTGAAAAGTAATTAGGCAGAAAACAAAACAGTGTGTCGCTGTGGTGGATTTCCTTCGCAGCTTTTGATGAATCCAATTCTCCACTAAGCACCACTGATCTATCGATATTTCAGTGGCCTCAACCTCCCATACTTGGGTGACACACTGCAGTGTAGCATTAAATTATCATGGTGTACAAAACAATGCAATCAAAGTGTTGAGGAAAGCATATTTTTGTAAGTCGGGACATATGCTGGGCTAACCTGCTTGTTATATATCTAGGGTTATCAGCCAGAAAGTGTTATGTCTAGTTCTATTCATTGCTCTTAAATGCCTGTAGATATCCAAGTCACAAAGTGTGTGACTTTACTTCATAACCCAATGACACTTTTCATGTGAACATGTTGAAGTTATTGCTTTTTTTTAGAATTTTCATTAAGTTTACAAATTTCAGACTCAATTTGACTATTTTGGACATAAAACATTCTGGTTGCCAACCCTCGATACATAACTGAAGACACTGAAAGAACTCATAACCAATGATAAAATTAAGCACATCCATACAGCCAACAGCAAATTGCTTGCCCTATCATGAAACCGTACAAGTGAGAAGGACCTAATTTTACAGGAGAGGATGAAAATGATCTTACTTAAAATGAATTCCTTACCTGAAATACATTTTTAGTTACATAAACGTTGTACAGATAAACATCATACTATAATGGAGCTATGGGTGAAAGTTCTGGCCTCAAAGACGCATTGTGGGAGGGCTCCAAAACGCTGGAAGCATTCTCATTGCCTATAACTCGACTTATTGCGATGTGACAGGATAATATAAAAATGCTGCGAACTCGGGGTAATTTGTTCATTTTGCATAATTCACACATAAATTTGGCAACAAACACTTCCGATTCCATGCTTTTAGAACAGGAACACACTATTATGATCTATTCTTAGTCCCGTGTTGCAGTTTCCCGCATCATTCATTCGCTGAAGGAAGCAAATTGTGGATTAACAAATACATGGATCGCCTGTAAATTTTAGCGAAAAAGGGTTTAGCTGTTGGTGTGGAATCCGAGTCGATACTGATTCTGTCATTGTATTTCTTTGTCTGTGGAAGGAACTTTACTTTGTGTCCTAGATCGAGATCATTATAAGACTTAGTAATAAAGATATTTCTCCCGGGCAGGGCCGGGTAACTCAGCTAGTTTGAAATAATGGCCCTAAAATCTAACCTACCTGTTAATAGTTCTTGGGAGGGACTTGATTTCATTACTTGAGAAGTCAATGGTTATCAAGTTTTTCAGTTTGTGGATATCCTCTGGTAAGCCTGTGATGCTGTTGTGGGCAACTCGCAGTTCCTCTATGGCCTTCAGATTCATCAAGACATCAATTTTGGTCAGTTTGTTGTTGGAGATGTCAAATTTCTGGGGAACAGATGGCAAACAATGCTTGTGGGAACACAAGTTTGATGTTACATGACAAAAGTACTTCTAATAAAGGAGCGAAATCCCATTTTGGGATAATTTTAGTCCAGCATTACAAGGCTATTACTGCTGTGTATTTATGTATCCTACATCAAAATAAAGTTCAATCCTTCCTCTGAAAAAATATACTTCTTTTGTATTTTTTAATGTGTTAAGCTGTGTGTTTTTATAGCTTGAACAGGACATAGTCTTGCCATTTTCGCTCTGAACTGCTGTGCATACCGAATTGACCTCCCATAACAAAGGGTTAAAAGCGCCGCGCCGATGTAGCGCACGTGTTTGAAAATATCTCACACAGAAAGCCAGATAAATGAGGTTTAATTCAGTGTATTTTACATCATGTTTTAAGTTGAAATTCCTTTGAAAATCAATTGTTGAAAAGTTGGTAGACCGAGAAACTAGCGGAAACTTTTATAGATCAGGACAAAAATTATACGCAAATAAACCTGTCTTTGTATTATAAGGGAATGCCAAGATCAGACATGGGGCAAGCGCCGACTGTTTTTATACACCCACTCAATGCTTGATTTTGTCACCTTTGTCCGACACTCAGTGCTAAGACAATGGTGACACGGTTGACCTCCTTTTCAATTAAAAAAAACAAAAACATTATTTTTGTCTCCCCTGTAAGAGTTCAACAAAAAATGATGTCGGATGAAGTTTGGTGACTAAAAAAAGTAAAATGAGATGCTTGTATTATGTTTGTACCCCTCAAAAATTATTGAGCATAATGTACACTCCATTGTCTTGGATACTGAGAATTTTTAATGCCGTGACTCACTAAACCGTCATTTTATGGGCGGCCAAAGTTGGGCTATCGTGCAATTTGCAAAAGGTAGCAAATTCGAGGTGTTTTTTCACTTTTCAAAATGCCATAACTTTCAAAGCCTTTAAGCCAGAATAATAAATTTGGTATCAAAATTTTTGGAGAAGCTAGCCCATCCAATTAGACAACAACTGGTGAGATATGATAAAAAGTAAAAATCAGTTTGGTCTACCTACTTCTGATGTAAAAGAAATATTATAATGTAATACGCATTCCCACTCTGGTTTAGCTGGAGAAAGACCTGTTTCCACTCTTCTTTGCCCTCTCCCTCCCATTAACGCTCACTCTGCGTGCAATGCCTTAAAGCCCACTGTCCGGTCAGTGACCTTACTCATGGAGAATCTTATCTGGGGTCACTAACCCTTGCTGAAGTACGATAACCACACTACCGCTGTCCACGTGGTTTGGTTTTTATTGATCGGTATGAAAACATTCGCTGCTATGCCTTATCACGCTTGATAATGAATTAGCCAGCAAAACCTTAATCTGTCAGTCTCTAACCTGTGATCTGACTTATGATTCCAAACTGACAGCTGTAGTTTTCGTGAGAATGAACCATGATAACTAGCCACGCCCTCCCAAGCCCTACACAAATGGTTTCATCCTGATTGACACATATTAATAAACCAATGTGGGCATTTGGGGCAAAGATCATTTCAGAGCTTGTTTCTGATTGGTTCTTAGATACAGACAACTCCAGATGGTGGTCAGTTTGTGAGAAAATGAGATAATATTGCAAGTTTGTTGAGCAACAGTTCGCATGTCGATGTTACATCTTTTGAAAGTGTGGGGAGAGCCTTTGAAAGCTTAGTCTTTGTGATTCCGACCAGTGGTTCACTGGTTAACATGTCCATGTCACAATGCGTTTGATTTAGAAGAGATACAGTGAACAATAAGACGGTAGTTACATCTCAAAGTGGTCAGTGACCCGATGCAAGAAAATACGGCTTCCACGCTGCATGGTCAGCTTGACCATGCTGTATTTGTACGCCCGTGCAGAGTGAGTGCATGGAAAGTCAATACCAATATTCGTCGCCCTGCGCAGCGTGAGGGTTAATCTCAGTGTCAAAAATACCCTCATCCTTTCACAAAATGGTCATGTCTCATGGCATGCTTTAATAAATGAATGTCTCTCACCTGAAACCATCACCATTAGAACTAAAGTCTACCAAAAACGTGGACCGCGTAAGCAGACCTTTGATGATCAGATTTGATGCCTTTCAATTCAGCAGCCTGACTGGATGCAAGGCCTAAAAATCACTCGCTACTACATACATGTAATAGATTAACACAGGTTAAATGCTGTGTCCAGTATTCTTCTCCTTTCTGGAGCAATTTTTGAGGATATTTCCAGAGACCAGTGAGTGAACAACAGATGTTGAGAATTTATGATTCAATTTCTCAAATTGGTAATCGAGTTGTAAGGGCTGAGCAGGGAAAACGGCACTTATATCACCCGAAAAACAGCATGGATTGAAACTGAACTTCCGGTTGAATGTGATTCCTCAAATATCTCTTCTATGTGTGTCCAAAATATTTCTCAAAAATAAAAGGCCTGCATGATCAAATCTCAGTTGATTACAAAAGGATGACATTTATAAATACCTTACACATAAACAAGCAATAAACAAACAAACCAAATGTGTTGCCAAAGTCTGAATCCATAGGCTATGAAAACTGAAATTTTTCTTTTTATTTCAGATCCAAAATGGCTTTGAAATTACCAATGGATGATTAATGTATCGTGAAGTCTGATGCTGTTAAAATGGTTATTTACTGCAATAAAACTTTTATTTTAAACACATTTTGGCTACAGATGTACACTTTTCAGATGCCTGAATATATTTGCAGGACAAATCCCCCCCCCCCCCCCCCCCCCATGCAATAATAAGCATCCATCTAGCCATCCATTCAAATATCTATCTATCGATTCATCCCATTCTCCACATGGCCAGCTTTTCCTCCACCCTGATATTTCACACACTGACAAATCCTATTTATTTAAGACGTTTTCAGATGGTGGCCCGACTGGAGCAAAAAAAAACCCTGAAAATTCATGTCTATCCATCCATTCTCCCATCATCTATCCATATCCCTCCACCTACTTATTTGATGCCTACCGTAAGATATTTCAATTCTGTGATTTCCTCAGGCAACATCTCGATCTCATTGTGTGAGACGTTGAGATCCTCCATCACTTTCATCTTACCAATCTCTGCAGGGAGGCTTGGCAAGACATTGTGTGAGGCATCCAGAATTACCAATGAAAAAGCCTGCAAGTGACAAAACATTTCACATGCTGAAAAAACTATCATCCCAGACCTCGTTATCTTAGAATGACTGTGCAAAGTTCTATCTCTGCTGTTTGGCTGAACTGAGTAACACAATACACACTACTTTTCACGGCTTTCTCCATTGTGAGTCAAAGTATCAAGCGGATTCGGTGTGTAATTTGTAAGAACAGTGGAGAACGGTTAAGCCGAAAATGACTAAAACAAAACCAGTACTAAACCAAAGTAAAATAAGAATCCCAGATTTTTCTCCGCCTTATCTTTGTTAACAAAATAGTGCTAAACCGAACCCAAATAAACTTATGGTTAAACCGAAAAGAAAATTGCTGGATTCAGTGGCCAGACTACTGTGATTTGCCACAGATCGAGTCAGGTCACTGTATTACCAACATCCCCACCACCTCCCCCCAATACAGAGCATGCTTCGTTCTGCCCGGTAGTAAAGGCCTACATGGGAGTGGCAGCACTATGCCTATAACCTCACAGGTCCAAAATCGGATGGCAGCAGACATTATGTTTGGCGCATCGCCAGTGACCTTTCACGTAAAATGTATGTCATCAGAGAGACAATGCTAGTGAAGGCAGACAGCATATTTCATGGGATCATGTACGGAAACAGTAACGAGATTGGCGGGACGGCAATTTTCAGTTCTGTACTGTCCGTCCACACGCATGTCTCCATGTTCTGAGAGTTAGTCCACATTTATCCAGCATATCCATGCTTCGTGTGTCCCTAGGCCTGAGCAATCGGTCATCCTCATTTTCAGTTAAAAACACAGAGCATGCGAGGACATATTGAGTCTGTATAGCCTGTGCACTTACATTATTTGTCCTCTATGATAGTGATTTGTCCTGCCTCTCATGAAACTGGCGTTTTTCAAGCCTCCTATTGCTAAACCAAAACTCTGTCTAAACCAAAAACAAACCCGTGATCCCACCAATTTCGGTTTAACCTTTGTCTACAGTATTAATAAAAGAAAAGAACTTGTATCTCTAAATGCTGTGAGCACACGAAAATTAAATCATCAATTTCTCAAAAGTTGATGGAAGGGAGTTAGAACCTTGTCATTGTAAAGGGTTGAACTGCTTTATTCTATCTCCATTTCCAACAAAAATTGAGATAAGGCCTCATATGATGTATCGAGAGTTATGAAACAGAATGTGTTATGTCCAATTTTATTCATTGCTCTTAAATGCTCTCCATTTCATACACAAGGGGCATCCCCTTTATCATTACCTTTCACACTCTGAGGGCGCCCCCTCCCCTCTTCCCCCCCCCCCCCATTTATACCTTTCATACATTGGGGACACCCCCCCCCCCCCCCCCCTTACAATTTACAGATGGACCCTAACAGAGAACAGACAAGAACCTGTGTATAAATCTCCTCCGGTAAACCTGTCAGTATATTGTGGCTAATGTTGAGCGTGTGAAGGTACTTGAGAAATGCCAGCTCACGGGGAATTACCTGCAAACAAATCCAGAAGAAAATTATACAAGTCAATAGAAAGTTGATTTCAACAGGTCAAACATCAGAAAATAGCCTCTCATTTCACTGAGATAATAATTTTGCATATGGAGTTTGTGAGCAGGTCACCGAAAGACACTATTAATTTTACTGAATCATTTTACTTTCTAAAATGACACTGCAAATTATTTACAGAATAATCCTCCACAGCTAATTCAGAAGGCACCCTGGAAGAACAAAAGAAACACTTTGCCAAACCTTCAGACATGATGCGAGCTTAGTTCTTGTTTGTTCTATCTCCATTTTCTTAAAAACTGGAGATCTTTTAGTCTGCAGAAGAGGTATAACAAATGCACACTTTGACACTTGTTTAAAATGCGTTGTGGCACTTGTCAAGCTGTTTCACAGTTCCAATTTATCCCAACTCCTTATCGTAATACTAAAGCTACAAACTTTTCACATGGAATTTCTCAGTTGTGCAAAATGTGGAATTGGAACAAACAAAACTAAGATTGCAATGTCAGCAAAGACATGGGCCTTGCTAGCAAAGAAGACCTATTGATGGCGGCAGTTGACAGAACATTGTGGTATCAGAAGGTTTCCACCCTCTGCACCGGAGAACCATAGCCATAGCCTGCACAGGCCTTGTCACAAAACCACACAAGTGTATTCACATAAATGCAGATCAGAACTCTTAGCCATGAGAGAGAGCCTGTGCCAAACTTTCGTTTGAACAATTTCAGGTTTATATTTGCACAAACATAAAGTACACACATACTTTTGCCATAGGAAAAAAAAATTGCTCAACACGAGTTTTTTTTTTTTTGGTGCACACTGACTACTACAACTTAGAGGGGAACATTTAGTTGCAATGGGAATAGTAAATTTCCAATGACAGATCGTGACATTAGTTCTTGTTTTTGTTCCAACTCCACTTTTTGCACAAATGAGAAATTTGTCATTAAACATTTGCGGCTTTAGTTTTATGATAATGAGTTAAAATACATCGGAACTGTGAAACAGCCTGATAAGTACCACAAGGCATTTTAAACAAGTGTCAAAGCGTACATCTGTTATATCTCTTCTGCAGACTAAAGACCTCTGTTTTTTCAGAAAATGGAGATAGAGCAAACAAGAACTAAGGTTGCAAGACATTACTTCATACTCACTTCTAACTCATTGTATGAAACATCTAAGTAGGTCAATGTGTAAACTTTGTCGATGGTCTCAGGAATGACGGACAGTTGGTTGTGTGAGATGTCGAGCCATTTCATGCCAGATTTCTTGATTTTTGCAGGTGGAAGAGCTTTGATCTGGTTCCATGACAGATCGACTTTTGCTGGCACTTCGTAAATACTTTTGTTGATCTTTTTGATCTGAAATGAAATATGCAAGAGACATCATTAAATGCTTTGTTTAATTAATCATGTCATAAAGGAACTAAAGCCTCCAATGTAAGCATAAAAGGCTTTTCAACTGCTGAGCCTTAAATTCTACAAAATGTCATATTAAGCCCATAAAGCCAAAAATGTGCGTGGGAATAGTTTAAAAGGTTTTGAAGTTTGCTGTATTTTTAATACTTTTGTTGATTTTGAGCCACAACTGAGTTGACCAGAAGAAGTGTCCAAACATTTTCAGCCGGAAAGAAAAGGACACATTTTCTTCAAGTGGAATTAAAAAGTATGACTGGAACTGTCATTCTGCGCCTCAATTTACACATGCACACTGGTGATGAAAACTCAACTTTAAAAATCACATCCTTGTATTTCCCGAGTCAGCGGGGCATCTAGTACCTACAATTTACCCAGAGATATGAATGACAGTTTCACATATCCAGGGTTATCAACCCGAATGTGTTATGTCCAGTTTTATTCATTGTTCTCAAATGCCTGTAGATACCCAAGACATATGGAGCGCGACTTTATTTCATAACCCAATAAAACCATTCATGTGACTGTGTTGAAGACATTGCAATTAATTGAATTTTTATTAACTGATCTACTTCCAGCTAGATAGGTCCACTGGTTAGGACATTATGGGGCCATCTGTTTGATGGAGGAAATCTGTTCCCTGCGTCAATCCCATTGACCTCAAATTTGCCCATTGAATGACATCATTCCGAGATAGGTCCACTGGTTAGGACGTTATGGGGCCATCTGTTTGATGGAGGAAATCTGTTCCTACATAATGTGGCATTTGGTATTTTGGCATTCAGTATTTTGTAGGGAGGAGTGTAAAAAAGGAAACCGTGTTCTAATCACAGGGCGGAACTGCCAGGGGCAATTGTACTGACCTGCCCCCAAGAACATGGGAGGAAGGGCAAGTACTGAGAAAAGAGTATAAAACCCCGGGCCTGTCAAGCACCAAGCACTGCATCTCTTCCCCCACTCGAGGGCAGGTGTATGTGCTGTGTATGACTGACTAAACGTCTTTTGTGCCCTGCAATAGACTTATATTTTTCTTTGACAGTGTGAACAGTTTTACCGCCCTGGCACGAACCATAGGAATGCTGCAGCCTAACCAGCTGCAGTAACAAGTGAAACTCACATCAATGGTTCCATCTACACCCATCTGTTACAATAAGATAACCTTACCAACCTAACAGAAATCCCATACAAATCTTATGTCGGATTGACATAAGGATACTGGCTGGGAAAAAATGAGACAATGGGTGTGGCTTCCAAGGAGGTGCTCCTCATGTTGCTATTCTCATAGCATAACTTTTGACACCCATTAATCCCTTCACTGTCACAAATAACTGACAACATATTCCATGGAAAAACCAGCATCGTTGTGTTTGCTACAATTAACTCATCAATACCAAATCATGATTTTCACATTGCGACTATTCAAATGTTTATCTTTCTTTTGCTTACATAATAATTACTTTCAAGTCCTGCCAATAATATCACTCCATATTGTAACCATTCCCTAAAACTGGAATCATTGGTTTTGGCTACTTTTCAGGAGAAGCAAAAAACTGTTTTACTTTAGCACAACTGGTATAAATATTATGAATTTTTTAAAGTCTGTTATACTATTACTTTTCAGCTTGATAACAAAGATCATTCAATGCAGCTTTGAATACAGTTGAGTATATATGAAAATCAATTTTCCGAATTTTGAACTACTAGAGTGTTAGGGAACTGTGACGATAGGTACATAAAGAAACTGCGGCTCAACTGCGTTAAGGATCCAGTACCAATATCAGGATGGACTGTTTTGATAATATAATTAATCCACACAGCTGTTACACTGGACTTCCAAGAATTTTAGGGAGCTCAAGGGCAAATAGTTCAAAATAATTTTGGAGTTTGTAGATCTGTTACTGAATGACCCTAGTAAAGCTGATGCAGGCGTGAATACTACAACTTCTCAAAGGCTTCACAATTTTCTTTTGTTTTACTTTTTTGTTTGTAATTTATCTTGACGAAAAAAGAATCATTCTGGCCAGGAATTTAAAAACATTTTTAAAAAATTGATCAAAGAGTAATTAAAAATCACAGCCCTATTGGCAGATCCAAGATTGTAACACTGAAAATGATGACATATGAATCAGGCTTATAATAGGATATCTCTGGAGTTTTGAATTTGAGTTTGGAGAGAGCATGTCGATATGATAATGCCCATATTGTGCTAGGAAGGAGCAAGACAATCGACAGAAATATAGCGGATTGACAGAATAGATGGAGATCCCACCAGAACCACCAGATGCCAGTGGAACAGTTGACTTACGGCATTGAATTTGGCGTCAATGAAACCCAAGTTGATACATTTGTTGATTGTTTTTGGCAGCGTCTTGAGCTTGTTATTGCTGCAGATCAGCTTCTCTAAGAGAACGCAGTTCTTGATGGTGCCAGGGATGGCCTTGATGATGTTACCAGAGCAATCAAGCTGGATGGAAAGGGAAAAAACATAGAAAAATGAAAAACAATGCAATGATTAATTGCAAGCAATATACCATAAAACAGTGAATCAAAATTGGTGCGAGAAAAGGTCACTGTAAGAAAAATGAAGACGGAGGAAGGGAAAGGGAGGGAAGGAGAGGGGAGGGGAGGGGAAGGGGGGGATGAGTGGGAGGGAAAGGAAAAGGGAAGAGAAGAGGAATAGTTTTATCCAGGGCAAAACTAGGTACCTACCTCTATTAGTAGGAAATATAGACACACTGCAGTTATTTGACCTTTTCCCATCACTCTGTGCCACAATTGAGCAACCCACTTTACAGCCAATCAAGACTCTGCATGCTACAGCTGAGTGACCCTTTGACCAACTTTTCATGCTGCCATGTGCAAACCCTGTTTTGCCAAGTTTGGCATTTCATTTTGTACAACATATCATAAAAAAAAAACCAACAGAAAATCTGTGGGGTCACGCAGCAAGTTCTGAAGCAAAGTCATAAAAGGAAAAGTTCTACGTTGCAAAGCCTCGTATATAGCCTATAGGCTAAAAGCTTAATCTGTCTCTCCTTTTCCTTTGTGCTTCACTGTATCATTTCTGTATTATTTCGTAAACGAGGATTAGCAACGTACGATTTTTTCTTTTTGCCATATTTTGACTCACCTTGTACACTGAATGTTTGTGTTCAAAATAATTATTATTATATTCCAGTTTTCAACTCATAATAACATGTCCCCTGTTATTGTCTGTCTCATTGTAGGTTTACTAGAAGTTATTTTGTGGATTTTGAAACCACTCAAAAATCGTGCATCTACAGAGGTGGTTCTCAACTTGGGCGATAATGCATGTGTGTCCACCCCCACGCCCCCTCCCTCTACTCCCCCTGGCAATGTTGATTTTCAGGGGAGTGAAAACGAAGAAAAAGGTGGCAAAACCATGAAGGGAGGTGATGAGATTTGGGAAAGGGAGGGGGGGTGATAAAAGAATTTGAAGCCTATGGGAGAGACTGCCTGAACAAGACTGAGAATCACTGGTCTTCATGGAATAATTACTGTGAAATAAGTGCACTCGGGTGGAAAGTAAATGCTTGAGCCATGCCATGTAACAGAGTTAATATATGACCTGAAAACTTGCAGAAACAAAATCATCTTCTTGTGATGAAGAAGTAACTATAAAAATACTTCCCATCAAAATTCCTCGGCGTTTGGATGAATCTTACAGTAAAATTCATACGCCTTTTTTTCTGGGTCAACTTTCTCTCTGAATTTTATATTTGTTGTTCTGATTTTCTTTTAGAGCTTTCTGCCTGTTCCATACTGGATATAACATTCCCAGTCAGCAACCCTACGGAAATCCAACCTCTAGTATTGACATCAAATTTGCAAATGGAGTGACGTTCTTGACAAGGTCCGCTGGTTACGACATCTTGCCAATGTCAGTTTGATGAAGGGAAATTGCTCCTATGGTGATCATACTAATCTTACAGAAATCTACGTCAGGTTGATGTTGGGAAGCTGGCAGGGTTCTTTGTGAAAAAGAATTCTCACTTACTTACAAATTTCATGGATTGATTGATTTTCCCCACATTAAAAATAGGTGATAGAATGTAATTTTCATTTCAAATCATTTTAACAGAAATGTTAGCAATTTTGCAATTTCTCTTCAAAATCCTCTTGGACCAATGAATTTCAGTAAAAGACTTCCTCTCCCTACTTACATGATTTCTGTTACTGGTTTCAAAAAGCTGCTTCGAGTATACCCATATCTGATCTAAGTAATATCACTAGCCTTTTCATGAAACCAAACAATTGGATTTGCATAACTCCTCCCAGCATTTCTACATCAGTCCTACTTTGATTTGTATAGAATTTTCATAGTGTTGGTAGGATTCCCATGGGCCCTTGTCACAAATCCCAGACTGGGAGATGTAATAAGTATGACAGGACAACAATCACGAACAAACAAGTTAACACTTAACAGAACAATCCATCAGACTCACACATTTATTAAACATAATTATACAGATAATAGCGCAATTACATACATTATATTATTGAAATCAACTGCCGTACAACGGCCTTATTCTCACACACACTCTCCCTCGGATCCACAATCCGGTAGTTACTCCTAAAGGCACTTCGGCCTCAGCCTCTCCCCTCAGGGTCTTAAGAGCACATTAATAATTTACGGGCACCGCAGTCTCCCAATATCACCTTCTTATTGTCATACACCTTAGCATTCCCCTAGCACCTCAGCAGGGCAATAACACATTATTATTTCCATAGCCATCAACATGGCAACAACATAGTATCAGTTCACTAGCCTATCAACATGGCAACAATATAGTATCTCATTCACTCTCATATCTACGTCCCTGTCCGTGGCCTGACTGCCACGACTTTATGTGCCTCTACTGTCCTGCACTGACAGCCTCACGTCTGGCCTATGTGTGGCCTCCGGCCCTATGCTGGCCTATCCCCTGTGCTCATCGAGGTGGCTCTGCGGCCCGTCCCCGACACCTACAAGAATAACATTACATTGGTATAATACCCTACCATTTCTATTCACTCCACCTCTCCTTACAACCCATGAAGCGTACACACACTAGTTCACCTTTCACTCACCACACATCTTACGGTAACACACCTCCATCGGAGTACACACTACTCACTCGCGCTACAAATCCATGAACTCACTTTCATCTATCGCTCGTGGCGCACATTGCTATATCCAATATCAAGGACTTCCACATTCCTCACATATACTTATTCACATCATGGTAATAGACGAATATAATATAATACATCAATCATAATAATCAATCAACGTTCTACATACCAGTCATTACTGGAACAACACTCATCCGTCTCCCGACTGCTTTCACTTATGTCCGCCCGCTGGGCTCTTCCTAACGTCCGTTCAATAGGACCCTCTAACTTGCAGTGATAGTAATACCGCGCTTTCGCCTCATTCAGACTTCCACACCACTCATACACGCACGCTTTTCCCACTTGTCTGCATGAGTTATTTTTACTCTTCCCCTTTCACGTCTTTTCCTATCCGTCTGTCGTGAGCTCTTCTTATTCTACACCCGCTCTGTAGCAATCCCCTTAATTGCACTCACTCCACTCGTGACATCATCCCCCACCCCAAAAAAATTAATGCAATTAATTTCAAATCGCATCAAGATGACTGTCAACGAGTGAGCGTGAGCAATACCTACACTACAAAAAACTGACCTAGCCGTTCCCCTAGTATATAGAATACCGAAATCAGGGGAAAATATGGGGATCAATATGGCCTGCAATATGCATATATGTGTCACATCATGAATAGCTAACTAACCACAATACTTAATACAGAATCAAAAACCATTCAACCTATCAACCATTCTTCATATCATATTTATAATGTCAATATTTTAAAGTCGACTTATTCACACAGATCCTGTCAATGTTCCTGTCCTCTGATGTATAAGCTCCTGAAATCTTCCCCTAGGCTCGACTAAGGTAGTCGGCGATATGATTGCTGGTTCCTGGAATTGGTTGAATAACGAAGGTATACGGCTGTAAAGCCAATGCCCATCTAGACAAGCGTGGGCTGGACGAACGATTCTTCGACAAAAATGTCAGTGGCTTGTGGTCTGTCTGGATACAAAATTCTCGTCCCATGAGATAACGTCCTAATTTCTGGACGGACCACACAATGGCAAGACACTCACGCTCTATCACAGAATACTTTCTTTCTCTCTGCAATAACTTCCTACTGACATAACATACAGGATGGAGACATTCGTTCTTCTCCTGTAGAAGACAAGCGCCGACACCAGAGTCCGACGCATCCGTTCTGAGGATAAAATTAGATCGAAAATCGGGTAATATCAGAATGGGTGACGATGATAATGCTGTCACCAAATTATCAAATGATGTCTGACATTCAGACGTCCACTGGACCTTATCGGGTTGTCCCTTCTTAGTAAGGTCAGTAAGAGAAGATGACAAGGAGGAAAAATTTGGAATGAACTTTCTGTAATAATTTAAAATTCCCACTAAGCTTCTGACTTGTTTCTTTGTTTTTGGGATTTGCAACCCTACTAATTTGTCAATTTTTGTTACTTCAGGTCTCTGAACACCTCTACCCACGATATGTCCTAAGAATATTATCTCTGGACATGCCAAATCCATCTTTGCGGGTTTAGCAGTTAACCCAAAATGACGTAATCGTTGAAAAATTACTGTTAGTGTCTGAATATGATCAGACCATGTCGACGTATGGCATGCTATATCGTCAAAGAATGACACGACATTAGGTATGTCCTTCAACACTAGTCTCATTAATCGTGCAAACGTCGCTGGCGCGTTTACCAACCCAAATGGCATGACCTTAAATTGGAATAATCCAATGGGCGTTTGGAACGCCGTGTATTGTTTAGACTCCTCAGTAAGCGGGATTTCCCAATAACCTTTCGTTAAATCTATCTTGGAAAACCACGTGGACCCGGCCAATGAAGCTATTAATTCCTCCTGAAACGGAATAGGCTCCCTATCGCCTACCGTAATAGTGTTCAATCTTCGAAAATCAATACAGAACCGCACCGATCCATCACGTTTTTTCACGAGGACGATGGGTGATGAATACGGCGATGTTGATGGTTCTATCACATCTAACTTCAACATTGACTCAACTTCCTTTATGACTCTATCTCTCGAAGAAAAAGGCAGCGGATACGGTCTAAGAAATACTGGCTTATCCGAAGTCAACTTTATTTGGTGCTGGATCACCGTAGTGCGACCCGGCAAATCCGTAACAACATCCGGAAATGACGCTAACAGGGTCTCAAGTTCCCTACTCCTTGAACTCGTAAGGTCAGGGTTAATTTTAACGTCCCTGTAACCTTGTGTCGGAGTTAACTCCGGCAATTGAATTTGCAACTCTTGCTGCGCCTCGGTGTCGCTTACGTCACAGTCCGACTGGTCTACGACCCCCGTACAAGCAGTAGAGAAGACAGTCTCCTCTGGTCTTGTCTGTGCACACAGATACTGTGGTCTCTCATAAAATCTCTGTAGCATATTAACATGGAAAACCTTACTCGTTCCATCAATGTGGATAGCGTAATCTACCTTTGAAACAACTCGCTCAATAACATAAGGGCCTTTCCATGTCATCAATAACTTATTATGGTCCGTAGGTAACAACAATAGGACCTTGTCTCCTGGCTTAAAAATTCTCAGTTTGGAACCTCTATCCTTATAGTCTTTTGCTCTTTTCGAAGCGATACCAGAAGCTTCTTCTGCTATAGTGCGCGCCGAAGATAGTCATTCTCTTAAATCAACAAGGTACTGAAACACCGAAATCTGCTCATCGTCTCCCGATGATGGCGACGTCATCATGTCCCGAAGAACATCCGTTGGGCCCCTAGGACTACGACCGTACATCATTTCGAACGGCGAGAATCCCGTTGACTCCTGCCGTACCTCTCTGTACGCGAATAACACTGCAGGGATATATCTATCCCAATCTTTAGGGCGATCAGCAGCTACCTTACGCAGCATCGACTTTAACGTCGAGTTCAATCTCTCGCACATGCCATTAGCCTGCGGATGATAAGGGGTGGTAGTGATGGGTTGTATGCTGAATAAGCGGAACAATTCCTTCATCATCTGCGACGTAAATTGCGCGCCCCTATCAGACAGAATTTGCTCTGGTATTCCTACCCTAGCGAAAATTGCAAACAACGCTTCCGCGACTGCCTCAGACGTTATGGTCCGCAGAGGAACCGCCTCTGGCCATCTCGTAGCATTACATATGACCGTTAAGAAAAATCGATTCCCCCTATCGGTCGCTGGGTGAATGGGGCCAACAAGGTCTATCGAGACCTTTTTAAACGGTTCCGAGACCGTGGGGATCTTCTGAAGAGGAGCCTGGGGTGTACGACCCTTATGCGTCGTCTTTTGGCACGCACTGCACGTCTTACAATAGACTTGCACATCTCTGTGGATCGATGGCCAGTAAAAATTTTTAAGAACCCTTTCTTTGGTTCTAGCTATCCCCATATGACCCGCTAATGGGACATCATGTGCCAAGTGCAATACTGTTGCGATCAGCAACGCTGGCACAACGACCTGCTTTAAAATGGAGGACACCGTTACATACTTACGGAACAGAATGCCCGCCTGAACAAAAAAAGAAGATGACCCGGTCTTATATTTCCTCGTTTTCTCAGTTCGCGCTTCCCCAAAACATGGGTTTAATGATGGGTCCTCCCTTTGTAATCTCGCCAAGCGCTCTGGCGTGATATCTAGGTTGACCGCTGGCGTCGCCAAGGGTCTAATCTTATCTTTATCCGCTACCCGTCGACGTGTTTCGACCGCGGCGCAAAAGTCAATACCTTTTGATTGCGACCATGCTTGCACGTTCTCGTCGGAAGGGGAAACTACCCGTGATACATTCCCAATGATGAGCTGGGCGCCTGGAAAACAACCAACGACTGCTTCGACTTCCCCGCTAAGGAAAGGTGTATCTATCATTATTCTTGCCATGGGTAATTTCTCAATGGCCCCCGAAAATTGGATGCACGGGACAGTCTCACCTGTAAGCTGTGAATCCCGAATGCAGTCCCTATGCACTCCCACAACGGTAGATCCTGTATCTCGTAAAACCGAGACCGGTTCGTCCCCAACAAACCCCGGATAAACCCTAAGACCACCTCCTGTATGACATGAATTTATAACGGGGATCTTTCTCCCACAAGGTAAAACACCGGAAGATAATAACTTCTCACAACTGGGACACTTAGAATACTGTCCGCCTCCGCCGTCCGATGTAACGCACGCAGCCGCATGATGAAATTTATTTGGGGAACATGGACTGGAGCTACTGTCCGCGTTCGCCGCTATCCTACCTGCAGGGCAATTCACGCTGATGTGATCCGCTCTACCGCAGTTCCAACACTTCGCGGCCCTACACTCGCGCGAAAAGTGACCCACGCGTCCGCAAGTCCAACACTCCGCTCCCTGTGCTGCCCTAGGCCTGGGTCCCCGTGACCCCTCGCGACCGGAACTAGAGTCCCTATGCCGTCGGTCATCGGCAAAGGTCACAACTCGCCCCCGGCCATTACCGCGACCTAGCCCTCCTGCTCGGTCAAACTTACCGGATCCATATGCCGGTGATTGGTGATAGCCCCTATGCTGCCCCTGGGCTTGCCCACTATAGGCACCACGCTGACGCGACCTGTCCCTAAGTCCTGCCGGCGACCCCTCGACAACGGCGACGTACCCAGCATCTTGGACGTACGCCCTGGCGACTGGTTTGGACGGATGCGCCGTACGGTATGCCTCCGCCAACTTAGACGCCTCCTGCACCGTCGCGGGTTTGTTCTCTTTCAGGAAAGCCACCAGATCTTTGTGGCACGACGCGTACAGCTGGTCACGGATCATTAAGTCTTTCAGTTTAGCAAAATCCGCGCCCACATGCGCCAAGTCTACCCAATTCGCGAAATACTCCGTTAGTCTCGCGACGAAGGCAGCGAAATCCTCCCTGGTGTCTGCACGTGCTCGCCTAAACTGCTCCCGGAAATATTCCTCGGTACGCGCAAATCGGCGAAGCAGCAAAGCCTTCAGCTTATCGTAATCTTGCACGTCTTCGCGCTGTAGCTCTTTAAAGTAGGTTAACGCTCGCCCCTGCAATAGTGACGCCAGGTACGTGGCCCATAATTCCTTATTTTCCCCCCATTGCAATTGTGCGTTCAGTTCGAACCTGTAAAGGAAGGCGTCTATGTCGTCCTTCCGGTCGTCGAACGTAGGGAGCTTAATCCTAACGCCACCTTTATTGTGTACCTGCCGCTCAACTGTTTCTGTTGGCGTATTCTTTTTGATTTCCAACTCCGCTATTCTTATTCGCGCCTCTCTCTCCTGCTGCTTATCTTCTAACTCCTTTTCCTGAGCCTCTTTTTCTCGCTCTCTATCCTTAGCACGCTCATCGCGCATTTCTGCCTGCTGTTCTTTAATCCAGCCGCGTAGCTCTTCTCCCTCCAGGCCAAGTTCCTTACCCAACTTCATTAGTTGTTGGAGTTCCGCCATTTCACAGATTTATGGTTATGGTATCTTTTATAAGACGACCAACCTGTCGGTATGATCACTAACGACACGACCAGAGACCTGAGATCACACCAGATATAACCACACCTACTTGTATCAAATACAATTCAGAAATTTACCTTTACAGCACAACTAATTCTATATTCATAAAATGTACTGCACTATTAATAATAAAAAAGAGTAGAAAAGACAAGAATAAGGAAATTCAGTAGAAGGACCACAAGTACGTCAAGGACAACGAACCAGACTAGGACAAAGACCTAAAAAAGAAAATATAATGGAAAAAAGAATGCAACCTAACTACGCCGATTATACTACAAGGTACAAACAAGAACAGAGTCTGAAAAAAAAGAACGTATCTACAGATAGGGAGGAGAAGGACAAGAGAAACGTCTTCCTAAAACAACGAGGAAGATAGAACGCTACAATCTAAACAAAAATACAGGTCCCTACAGAACTGTTCGCTGTGATGAACGAAGTTCCAAATTTAGCCCACCTCCTGAAGAGGACAAACTACGCTCACCACAGCAAACCCGCGCCACCGCCCGTATAATCTATAACGACAACAAAAACAGCAAAAACAGGGAAAAAGACAGATTAAAGGAACAGCCCAAAATCCAGGGCACAAAAATTTTGACTTTTACTTAACTTCCAGCCTTATGCGTTTAAGTCCTCGACCTATTCGGAGCTCTGGCTGCTTGTCTCCTCAGGCTGCACGCACACACACTGTCTCTGCAGAAATTTAAGTACACATTAATACATATTCATCAAAATACATGCATCAATACATATTATTATTCATAAACATACATAAATCATATCATGATGAAATTTCCATTCATCCCACGAACAGGGACAACAGCACGAATTCCTAGCACAACAGAAAAACAACTAGATATAACGAATACACAATGTCAAAATGACCACAGGTAAACCGGACGAGCCCCCAGTGTCACAAATCCCAGACTGGGAGATGTAATAAGTATGACAGGACAACAATCACGAACAAACAAGTTAACACTTAACAGAACAATCCATCAGACTCACACATTTATTAAACATAATTATACAGATAATAGCGCAATTACATACATTATATTATTGAAATCAACTGCCGTACAACGGCCTTATTCTCACACACACTCTCCCTCGGATCCACAATCCGGTAGTTACTCCTAAAGGCACTTCGGCCTCAGCCTCTCCCCTCAGGGTCTTAAGAGCACATTAATAATTTACGGGCACCGCAGTCTCCCAATATCACCTTCTTATTGTCATACACCTTAGCATTCCCCTAGCACCTCAGCAGGGCAATAACACATTATTATTTCCATAGCCATCAACATGGCAACAACATAGTATCAGTTCACTAGCCTATCAACATGGCAACAATATAGTATCTCATTCACTCTCATATCTACGTCCCTGTCCGTGGCCTGACTGCCACGACTTTATGTGCCTCTACTGTCCTGCACTGACAGCCTCACGTCTGGCCTATGTGTGGCCTCCGGCCCTATGCTGGCCTATCCCCTGTGCTCATCGAGGTGGCTCTGCGGCCCGTCCCCGACACCTACAAGAATAACATTACATTGGTATAATACCCTACCATTTCTATTCACTCCACCTCTCCTTACAACCCATGAAGCGTACACACACTAGTTCACCTTTCACTCACCACACATCTTACGGTAACACACCTCCATCGGAGTACACACTACTCACTCGCGCTACAAATCCATGAACTCACTTTCATCTATCGCTCGTGGCGCACATTGCTATATCCAATATCAAGGACTTCCACATTCCTCACATATACTTATTCACATCATGGTAATAGACGAATATAATATAATACATCAATCATAATAATCAATCAACGTTCTACATACCAGTCATTACTGGAACAACACTCATCCGTCTCCCGACTGCTTTCACTTATGTCCGCCCGCTGGGCTCTTCCTAACGTCCGTTCAATAGGACCCTCTAACTTGCAGTGATAGTAATACCGCGCTTTCGCCTCATTCAGACTTCCACACCACTCATACACGCACGCTTTTCCCACTTGTCTGCATGAGTTATTTTTACTCTTCCCCTTTCACGTCTTTTCCTATCCGTCTGTCGTGAGCTCTTCTTATTCTACACCCGCTCTGTAGCAATCCCCTTAATTGCACTCACTCCACTCGTGACAGCCCTGATTTCTTACAACAAATCGACATCCCGGCGATGTTGTAACCAGCAGATCTACATAGGAACAATGTTATTCCTTTGGGCAAACTTGACGTCAATCCTATGCGTCGAATTTCCATAGGGTTACTAGTGTGGGACTGGGGGTGACGTTTTTATTTTTGCCAATCCATTGTTGTTGTGAGTTCCTTGATGTACTTTAATTTTTTCTACTGATTGAGGGGAGTTACAATATTTCATGTTTATTTATATGGAAGATAAGGAATATATTTCAAATTAAAAAAAAAAAGTTCATTCCTCTCCTGCAAAACTGAGGCCAAGTGTATGAATAGCTACATTTGAGGGGAGGGAGTGCCTGTGTGAAAAAATGCCAAAATCAAAATAATGCTTTATGGGTGGTCTCTGAAGAGAAAAAACATGCATGGTGCAAAGCCCCATGTCAGAAACACAAGCAATAAAAAACGTTTTATACATTTAAAAAAAAAAAAGGAAAAAGAAATGGAGCATTCCCACCTACCCCCTTTCTTTTTAGCCACATGTTAACCAGGTCGTTTGTAGTTGGGCATTGGGCAGTTTCAAGATACGACTAGTGTCGATGTATCAATCTCGTTTAGATTTTGCAAATATAGATCTAGCTGTACTCCAGAACTTTGAATTATTCATTTTCTTCTGTAACTCAATGAAGAAGATATTTTTAAAAATTGCTGTGGCAAAAATCACAGAATAAATTACCTTGCTCATTTTCAATCATTTCTCATTTCTACTGCTAAGTTATGAGCTGTGTACAATAAAACATTTCACATCACCAGGCTCATACATTTTGCATCTCTTTGAACGCTCTTATTTCATAGTATATAATCACTTCTTGTCACCTCATAATTTTTGGATAAGGAGGGTATCATACCAAGTCCAGAATGGCACAGTCAGCTGCCCACCATAATTTCTTGTACTATAGTCTGTTCACCGAGGCATGATCACAGAAAACTGCTCGTTGCGTTGCAACCTTCGATGATATTTTAATGTAATTTGGCGCGAAGTCTTAGATTTGTGATGACCCTAACCCAGATTTTTTGCCCCCGAATTATTCAAGTAGTTTTCGAGTCTGTTTATTTGCGGTATATAAATAAAGAGAGCACTGACAAGGGTAAACATTTAGGTGGTTTACTGTAATAATTTAACACATGGTTTTGATCCCCACTAAAATGTGGTACAGCACGTGATTAAGGTGAGTTTAAAAACAAACACTCGTGATTGTTCACTGGTAGGCCAACACAGAGTCAGAGGTGTTGTCAGAGATCTTTCAATTTCAGAATTCCTTTCATCGTGGATTTAAATATCAAAATCAATATGATGCGGAACATTGGAGAACAAGACCTTCAAACTGTCAGCCATCCAAAATCTAACTCATGCAGCATTGAAAATAGTCGTTGCAGAATTTTTCTCCAAATGAGAGGACCATGTATCGTGGTTGGAGGAAGAATACTGGCAAAACGAGGGCCTTCATTTTATTCAACCGAATATCGTCATCAATCCAATGGAGACATCCGACTCAGAAAGCGACTGAGATGATAAAACATTAAAAAACATCAACAAGTGCTTGCCTGTTTTGAAATAAAACAAAAACCTCCCACCTTTTTAGGGCTAACCTTTCCAATGGGCCTAAGGTTGTCCCAAGTCTGCAGCCTGATCATTGTACCCACAAGGCCATGCTCTTGCAATAACAGGGACTCAGAGGGGAAAGGGTGGTCATATCTCGATATGTATATTTCTCACAACTTAATACAGATTGGAAAGCCTGGCTACTTTACAAACTTTATCTTTCATAGAATGTTACCTATTAGCATAAGTAGAAGGCTGTTTTCAATTGATAAATAATGAATCTGTGGTAGCCATATCTTACAGGAAAGGAACAATAAATGCATTTACATGTAAAGCAAACCTCAAGTCTGTAATGTGATACTACGCCACTGCAATTCACCACAGATTGTTGCTATATTTAGGAATTTAGATCAACTACAGGGAAACGAGAAGTGACAGATCATGTTGGAACACACGTATACTGTAAACATCTATAAGTTTGGTGCCTATTTAATTGAAAACAAAGAAAAGATCAAAGGAATTCGCCGCTTTGAAAGAACGGTGCTGTGCAGAGACTTCAAATTCAAGATTTGTAGGGTCATGATAAATGTAAGACTGCACGCAAAAATTCAGGACACTGTATTTCGTAATAGCTGAGAAAATCCAACTAAACCGTGATCACGCCTCGGTGAACGGACTATAGTAAAGACTCTATCATACCATGCCTGGTCAGACACAGTCAACTTCTGCCATTATTTCTTGGGTGTACATTTTGCTGATAACAACTGACTGCGTGTTCTGGGCTTAGTATGATACCTCCCTAAATTGAAAATCCATAACAAAATCCAGTAAACCTACAACACTACAGCAGTAGTATCAGTGCATAGGTTTTTAACTAAGGGTAAAAAAAACAGAAATATAATGTTTTGTACTCAAACATACATTGTATATACATGGCAGTATGTACTGAAAAACTTTGCATGCTCATGATAGTCTGAGTTGGTCAGCATGAAAGGTTGGGAAAACAGTCACTGGACCGAATCGTGAACAGCATATCCATCGGATGTAAAGTGCCCGGAATGATGGAAAAGGGTTAACCCTACCGAAATCCTATACAAATCCATGCTGGAGTGATGCTGGGATAATGGGTGGGGTGACTGCACATAAGTTTTGCACGTACATGGCACTGAATTGTCATTTATAAATTTATAGTAATTTGGAGACTTACTTATCATAAACATTTTGCTGCTTTTACTGCCTGCATGATAAAAGACGAGACCTTTATATTTGACCAGAATCTTTCTGACATAGTCATTTTAATTCTAAGAAACAATGTGCTTCAGTCTCTGGAGGTATCACAATGTGACAAACACAATGATTCACATATCCTGATACTTTTTGGTGGGGAGAAATAAAGATAGCCAGAAAGAATTACTTCTAGACTCTAAAATTTATACATGTTCTAGACTCAAACTCACATCTACAACTCACATATTCTAGACTCTCAAACTCACATTTTCTATACAGTCAGGCTCACATATTCTAGATTCTCATACACAATTCTAGAATCTCATACACATATCTTGACTTTCATATGCACATATTCTAGACTCTCATCCACGCATATTCTCTAGACTGCCATTTGGCCCTTATACTCATGTTCTAGAATCTCATACACATACGTTCTGGACTCTCATACACATTTATTCTGGACTCAAATACTTCTAGACTATCGTACACACACATTCTGGACTCTCATACTCACATATCTCAACCCTTATACTCAGGCATTCTAAACCCTTGAATACACATATTCTAGACTTTCATACTCATGAATTCTAGACCCTTTTATTCACATCCTGTAGACCTTCATACTTACATATTCTAGACTCTCTATCTTGAAAAATGTCCCTGGAATAGATTTCATTGCATTGCCTCTCATGTCCATGTATCTGAGATGCTCCAAGGCATCAATATTTCCAGGCAATTTCTTGAGTTTGTTGAACTGCAAGTAGAATACAGTGGCCAATTCACAGATTTCTTCATTCTTGCAGACCTCCAGAGGCAGGGTTTTGAAACCAATAGAGGTGAAGTCAATAAGCAGCTGCTTTTTCTTTTTGTCTTCTGTGACGATGAGATGTTTCTTTAGGGCATCGATAAGGGCACGGATTTTGGAGCCAGGCCCCATCTGGGGTATATTTTCCTCTTTCTCTTTAGGAGGCATGGTGGCTGGTTAGATGTTGCTGACAATAACAAGGAATGCCAATGGCAAATGAAGTTTAAATAGCGATACAATGAGCTGCAGGTCCACACCAAAAAGTTTATCTGTGATGTAAACCTTATTTCTAAATCTGTTTTTATAACAATTCTGACTAGATTTTCTGGTCCTCGGTCAAATTTCAGAGTCACTCACGGAGTGCTAGCTACTTTCATTGTTAAGTGTGAGCAAAGCAATGAACAGCAATGGACAAACCTCACCATGAGGTAATTCCAGCACTAGACATTGTTTCTATATAGAGTTAGCTTTTGCATGATATTTCAGGCTGTATGGGATTGCTTGTAGCAGCAAAGTGCCAAACTCCAATAGTTTTACAAAATTTCAGTTTTGATGGCTTTCAAAGGCACAGGATGCGTTGAGCATGATACTCATTCTGTGAAACGATGAAACTCATACAAATATACTACACTATGGAACAGAACCACACTCATCAGCTCTCTAGTCTCTTGTGGGTTTCAAGCAATCCAAAGATACAACCAATTCAGAGTGTTGCATTTCACTTCTTGTTATACTGATAGTTTCATTCAAGCATGGGGACTTGATCTTATGGAAGCTTTGGAGGATTTCATAGATGTCCAGTACAGTCCTGGGCTGCACGAATCGTATCAAAGGGTCAGCTTGCTGATGGAATAGTGCTGCATAATGAAAAGGAAAGCTGAAAAGAAAAAATCAAGAAGAGTTACAGAGAACTGCATATTGTTCATATCTTTTGAAAAAGTATTTGAATCTGAAATATGTGCCAGAATGAAAAGGCAAAGCACCGGCATCTTCATTCTAATAAAGAAATGCCTCATGCATTACTGCACGTTTCTGTCCACCAAGGTCCAATTCTGAATTTTGCAGCTGTAGTTCTTTTTTGTTCTCTATTTTCTGAAAAACTGGTGACCCATTAGTATGTCTACAGAAGAGGTGTAACAAATGCACATTTTAGCCCTTGTTTTAAATGCGTTGCGGCACTTCAAGCCACTTCAGAGTTCCGATTTATTCTAACCCCTTTTCACAGTAACTAAAGCCGCAAACCTTTACTATCAAATTTCTCTGATGTGCAAAACATGGAGTTGGAGCAAACACGAACTAAGGTTGTGATATATCCAGTTCTTTCTTTCTTACCTTGCTGTCATAAGTTTACCACTGGTATCAATTATGTGCATAAGAATCACTTTATTATCCCATAAGGAAATTAATTTTCACACAGCTTAAGATTAAGAGTGAACACTCACACATTTTAAGTATTATTACTACGTCACAGCTCAAAAATTATAATAGGCATAACACATTTTACTGCTGATGGATGATTTATGAATTTGATGGAACAAGGGATGGAAACTGTGTATCCAGTTTTACAATGATATGAACATGGCTCACAAAAGTATCACCTCCAGCTTTTGGGTCACACCTGGTTTGGTGCTAAGACCAGTGGTCACTATAGGGTCAAAAAAACAACAAAACAATGCAAAGCTGCTGCAGTTGCACTGCTCGAGGGGGTCAACTGTGTGGTCT
Organism: Onchidella celtica; assembly: GCA_963931925.1. Classification (NCBI taxonomy): domain Eukaryota; kingdom Metazoa; phylum Mollusca; class Gastropoda; order Systellommatophora; family Onchidiidae; genus Onchidella; species Onchidella celtica. Next base: position 13,296,766 of record OZ007579.1, on the reverse strand, counting down.
GTCCACCCACAATGGACCCGGCAGACTTCGGTGTGTGACTGGTCACTTCTGGCCTACTGCTTTAGGCTTAGCTCAGTGGTTCTCAATCTTTCTTGGGCAATCGCCTTCTTCAATTCCAAATTATCTTTCATCGCTCTTTCCCACCCCCACCCCCTCCTTACAGACAAATTTCACAACAAACAGACAAATTTCACAAGAAGACCGAATACAAATAAATTATAATGTTAAGTTTTTCACAGCCTTGTTGACTCATTCCTGGAAGAGAGGATGACCAACATCATGAAGGAGTAGCCATCATCCTAAAGAAAGGACTGGACAAATGCTTGTTGGAGTGGAAACCAGTCAATAGCAGACTGATGAGGATGAGGATGAAAGGACGACACACAAACATCACTGTCATCCAATGTTATGCACCAACCAACGAAAACGACAACACAGACAAAGACGACTTTTATGAACAACTCCAGGGGGAAATGGACATGACGCCACGGCATGATCTCATCATTGTCATGGGAGACCTCAATGCTAAGGTAGGTAAAGATGATATAAATTATGAAAGAGTAATGGGAAAACATGGAACTGGAACAAGGAATGACAATGGAGAAAGGCTTGTGGATTTTTGTGCCTTGAACAACTTAGTCATCGGAGGGACCCTTTTCACACACAGAGAAATTCACAAACTCACATGGAATTCTCCAAATGGAAGAGACAAGAACCAAATAGACCATTTGATGATCAACGGTATGTGGAGACGATCCCTTCTAGATGTGAAAGTGAAAAGAGGAGCTGACGTAGCCAGCGACCACCATCTAGTGGCAGCACTTATCAAAATTAAACTGAACAAGACCGGAATCAAGACATCAAAGCAAAGACACCTTAATATTCAGAAACTGAGAGATGCAAGTGTTAGAAATGCCTTCAACATACAAGTCGAGAACCGATTCCAGGCTCTACGAGAGTCTGATAAGAACAACCCTAATGAAAGAGGAATCGATTCAGAGTGGAAAAGAGTAACTACAGTGTACACAGAGAGCAGTGTAGCCTGCCTTGGATTTAATGAGAAAGGGAAAAGCAAGGAGTGGATCCAACAAAGAACATGGGATGTGATCGAAGAGAGGAAAGTCATGAAAAAGAAACTCCTACAAGTGAAATCGGAAAGGCTGAAAGAGAGGTACCAACATAGCTACACAGAGTTAAATAAGAAAGTGAAGAGACTAGTAAAGAAAGATAAACGAGAAGCCATGGAACAGCTAGCGGCAGATGCGGAGGAGGCAGCAGCAAGAGGAGAACAGGGTAAGCTCTACAAGATCACTAAGCGCATTTGTGGCAAGTACGGTGGAAGACCAAGTGTTCCAATCAAAGACAAGAATGGGAAACTACTGACTACAGAACGAGAACAGGATACACGCTGGACAGAGCACTTTCAGGAATTACTAAACCGGCCACCACCTGAAGATAGAATAATAATACAAGATGCTGCTGAAGACCTTGACATCAACATAGATCCACCAAAGAAGGAAGAGATAGTGGCAGCAATAAAGTGCCTAAAAAACAGCAAAGCCCCAGGAAAAGACAACTTGACTGCAGAACTGTTCAAAGCAGATCCGGATCAGTCAGCCACCATCCTTCAGCCACTGTTCACAGCTATCTGGGAAGCAGAAGCAGTACCAAAGAGCTGGAATGAAGGCAGAATAGTGAAAATACCCAAGAAAGGAGCACTCAGCGATTGCAACAACTGGCGTGGTATCACTCTCCTTTCTATACCCAGCAAAATCCTTGCCAAGATCATTGTGCAACGTATGTCAGATGCTGTGGACAAGACACTGGGAAAGGAACAGGCCGGATTCCGAAAGGGGAAAGGATGCATTGACCAGATCTTCACACTCCGAAACATCATAGAACAGTGTTCAGAATGGCAAAGGCAGCTCTATGTGAACTTCGTTGACTTCGAAAAGGCCTTCGACAGCATCCACAGAGAGAGTATATGGCGCATTCTTCGGCACTATGGGATTCCCAGCAAGCTTGTTGAACTCATCAAAAGCTTTTACAAGAACTTCAGTTGCAGTGTCGGAAACAGTGATGCATCCTTTGAAGTGAAAACTGGTGTACGGCAAGGATGTGTGATGTCAACAATTTTGTTTAACCTCGTAATCGACTGGATTATGCGGAAAACTACAGAGGGTGCACCAAGAGGCATCAGATGGACACTCTTCGACAACCTAGAGGATTTGGACTTTGCGGATGACCTTGCGCTATTGTCACATAGTCACCAACACATGCAAGATAAGACGCAGAGACTACATAATTTTGGATGCAAAGTAGGCCTTCGGATTAGCCAGAAGAAGACAGAGATTATGACCCTAAATGTAGACACTCCAGCACCAGTGCAAGTAGATGACAAGAACCTCACCACGACGGACAAATTTAAATACCTTGGTAGCATTATCAGACCAGAGGGTGGCACAAAGGAGGACATCCAAAGTAGGCTGGGAAATGCAAGGGCTGTCTTTCAAAGTATGAGCAACATCTGGAAATCGACACAATACGGCATCAACACCAAGATCAGACTGTACCAAAGCTGTGTCCTATCCACACTCCTGTATGGATCAGAGTGTTGGCGAATGACAGAAGGTGACCTCGCCAAGTTGTCTTCCTTCCACACCACATGTCTAAGTAGGATTCTCCGCATCTTTTGGCCAAACAAGATTTCTAATCAGGAACTACTAAGGCGATGCAAGCAAGAAGAAATAGCCAACATCATCACGAAGAGACGATGGAGATGGCTTGGACACGTGCTGCGAAAGGAAGCAAATTCTATAACCAAAACAGCACTTCAGTGGACACCGGAGGGACGGCGCAAGCGAGGCAGACCCAAGGCAACCTGGCGGAGAACAATCGAGGCAGAGATGAAATCCTTCAATCACTCATGGGGAACTCTCGCAAAGATGGCCCGGGACAGACAGGGCTGGAGATCCTTTGTTGCTGCCCTAAGCACCAGTGGGTGCAACAGGAAATAGTAGTAGTAGTAGTTGACTCATTCGCTACAGTAAGCCAAAAATTCAGCTTGCAGGTTATTGCTTCGCCACGGACAAAAACCGAATTTTCAGCTCGAGTGGACATCAATTTTCCAACACTAATACCTAATCCAACTTTATGAAATATCAATTAATCCTATCCTGGTTCATTCACTTTCATTTATTTTGATGTATAATATGTTATGCCTTGTGTTCACACTGAGTTAAAGAAAAAACATCTTTGAACCACTCCCAAATTTCAAACTGGATAGTGTGGAGAGTTCCTGTCCACACCCACCAAGAATGCCATTGGCAATAAGTTAATTACAAATGGCATGTTGATTAATGCTGATAAAACGGAGAGCCTTCTTGATCAAATACACTAAAAACTACACCTTTCCTGTTCACAAAACCCATCTATATGTGCTGGTGAACAAGACAGTAGCTGCCCTGTATTTGCTCCCCCAAATTGTAAATTGTTCTCCATTCATGTTCCACCCCCCCTCCCCCCCCCCCCCCCCTTTTCATTTTCGCGCCCTCTAGAAATCAAAATCCCTACGTGGCAGGCAGTATCACCCACGTTGAGAACCACTGGCTTTGCTTAATCCTCTTAAAGCACCCAATGGCATGTGTATGACTATGAATGCAGACATGGCAATCTGGTCTGAATTAACTCAAGCATACCTGGTAACTCTAGGGTGGTATTATTTAAAGTGACACAGCTATTGAAGATATCTATGAGGACAGGATGGAGTACCATAGGGAGAACTGAGGGCTTAAAATGGATCAAAGGGCCATTTGACTGCTTTGAGGAAAAAGTAAGAACACATCATTTCAATATAAACTAATCAAATGCAATAAATGTTTCTTCGAGTAAATCATTAAAATATTAAATGATGTTTTTTGCTTTTTCTTCAAAAGCAGTCAAATGGCTCTAAGATCTCTGCAATTTCTAACCTCTTCAATTGGCTGAGTAGATTAGTCAGGTTTACAAGGGCCAACAAAGGCTTTTGGATATAGACAGACTCTCACAGTATGGTTAGGTGCTGCTCACAAGCCACCTGCTGTCAGGTTGCAGTTGTGTCTTAGTTTCCTGCCCCCTTGTCTCGCAAAGTGTGCACGACCCCATTCATTTCCCCACCTTAAAAAAAAAGTGTAATGCAAAGTCGCATGGGTGTACCATGCCTATTAAATGTAAGTTTATAGAACTTTGAAATGAATCCTGATTTGATCCAGGACTACTATCATTAGTACATGTATTATGTTCAAATCAAAACCATTTTGACATCGTATGTTCAGGACAAGGAATAAATATCTCCTTCTCTGTGAAAATGGAGATAACCCAGCTAGCATCACTACGTCTATCCGACGTAGATTTTCATAAGACTGGTATGATTACCTTAGTCTTGTCCGGTCTAAAAGAGGATAAGCTCTACAACAATGATTAAAAACATTTTTCCACATTTACAAAACTCTTTTCGTTTGTGAAATTTAAATTGATGAAGCTCTGAATACCAAACATAAATAAAATACCCAAAAAGACCGTGAAGGGTGCAAAGTGGCTGATATTGTGCTGGCATGTTGCAAAATTCAAACTCAAACTCGAAACCATAGGGGCAGGATCCCCACATCAAAACGATGTCGGTTTGATGTTGTAATCAGCGGATCTACCTAAGAATGAAGTCATTCCTATGTGCAAACTGACGTCAGTTCTATGCATCGGATCACTGTAGGATTGCTGGTTGGGTAGCCTACTTCTTGCATTGAATTGACAAACTGCAGGCATATTTCATCTCTCTCAAATACTCTCAGTTTAGTCTCAGTCTCATTACATCGTCACTGCCTATGCCAGACTCATGCCAATAGGCAACTGATGGTTCATTGCATTTCCAAACATGACAGCTATCAGATACATTACAAAAAAGAAATGCACCAATAGGAAAATATTATATAATCCAGTAGAATTATATTGGCATAAGTCACCAAATGACAGGAACAGAAACAGTTTCTTATCTCAAGAGTGCCAAAAATGACTTACGTCATTAGTGTTGAGCAGTGAAGTTGGGACTAATTTAAATTATATCAAAACTGACAGTGACCGGTTTTTCTGTGATAGAATATAAAGGTGAATGAATGGCTTTGTGTCGGGCAACTAGGATTATAGTTATAGTAGAAATACTTGGGACAAAGAACGAAATTGTGTACATGTAAGGAACAATCAAAGGCAAAGTTGGGTCAGATGTCCAGCAGAAGATTGTGGGTCTGTAACAAGTTCTTCAACAAAGAACAAAAAAAGGGGGCCGGGGGGGGGGGGGGGTCGCGGAGATTTGGTAATTCCTGGGCCTAATTAACGCACAACTTGTTTTTGTGAAAACACATGGTCCCTTTCATTTCTCTTATTGCAGACTATATATAATAATTGTACTTCTTTTTTTACTCCATGCATATCTTACAGATCTGCCCATTCTCAATGTGTATTACATCACGATATAGCTACCCACATGGCAACCATACCGAAATCTGATGTGTTGGACTGACATCAAATTTGCACATAAGAATGACATCATTCCTAAGTAAATCTGTTGGTTATGACAAAAATGGACATCGTCGATACGTCAGTTTGATATAGAGAATCCGCCCCTACAGCAATCCTAACAATCTTATGTCAGATTGACGAAGTGATGCTGGCTGGGTATTTCTAAAAATAAAAGTTGAGTCAGGTCCTTTTCCTTCCCACCTCTATTTCTTCATGTACTTCTTAAAATGCCTTGTATGTCTCCACCCCCCCTCTTCCTCAAAGTAAACCACAAAAAACATAAAACCACATTCAAGTTACTTTTTTACAAAAAGAGGGGGTGCGGGTGGGGGTGGTTGTGGAGAGGGGAGGGGGCTAACTATTCCTTGTCCCTATATCATAAACATATCGTGACTTTAGTTCTTGTTTGTTCTATTTCCATTTGTAGAAAAATTGGAGATATTTTAGTTTGTAGAAGAGGTATAACACACTTTGACACTTGTTTAAAATGCCTTGTGGCACTTGTCAAGCTGTTTTCACAGCTCCCATTTATTCTATTTCTAACCCCTTATCATAATAATAAAAGCTGCAAACATCTATTAAACATCGAATTTCTCAGTTGTGCAAAAAGTGGAGACAGAATAGACAAGAACTAAGCTCACAACATGTTACGGTCAATTGTCCAACTGCTTCCATCTGATATTCCTTTTCTAATCAACTTTTTTCCCACTGAGCATTTCCCATCCCTTTATCTATTAAAGCTAATTTTTTTCTCTTTATTTGAAGATTTTTGCTCTCAGACAGTACTTTAAAAAACTTTACAATTGAGCACTCATTGCCTTGTAAACTGGTGGCAGAATAATGTCATAAGCCCTGACAACAATTTTCTATATTGTTAAATTTTCTCATTCGGCTCACTCATTTAGAAAAAAGAAAAGAAAAGAAGTGGCCCCGGGGGAGTAGGGGATATTACACTTAATAGTTTGTTGTCCTTTCATTTTAAACAAACATATTCAGTCAGATAAATTCCTCATTCAAGTCACCACTTTTAGTATGAAAATAAAAAAAAGGGGGGGGGGGGAGGGAGCGGCGGGAGTGTTACACTAATAGTTTCTTGTCTTTTCATCTGAAACAAATGCTTTAACAACAAGTTTTAACAATGAAATCTGATAATTTTTTCATTCAAGTCACTCTTAGAAAAAGATAAAGGTGGGGTGGGGGGAGGGGGGACTGGTTGAAGATCTTTGTTTCCCATGGATCACTGCTCTGGGCATTTGCACTTGGGGGTGGGGGGGGGGGAGGAAGAATTAACAATCCCATGTCCTTCCATGCCCAATTTTAAACTAGTCTAAATACAGTCCTGAAATTTCCATTCTACACAGCAGGGACCAACCACAGAAGAAATGGCAGTTCAGCCTTACATGGTTGGTTGCCTCCCAGGACTGGATCCTTTTGTGCTTTAAGTCCAGTAAGTGGCATAAAATGTGTCATGGATCAACGAGCAACATTTGCCCAGCTTAGCCCCAAGTGTTTATCATAGTGTTTTTGAGACAATACACAGAGCATTTTATTGACTCCATGGCTTATGGTCCAGTGGGGTGGGTAGGCTGGAGATTAAGGCTGTAATACACAGAGGCAAGGACTACTGTATGAATACAGTAGTCCTTGCACAGAGGTTATATATACAACTGAATACCTGACCCTACACAGAGAACGTGATAACCTGAAACAACAATAACCAATATTCCCTCTAATCTTTCATTAGTAGGCCTAGTGTGTACAAAAATCTTATGTTGTGCATGTTAACTTTTTCCTAAGAAGGCAGAGAAAGACATGGCCAGTTAAACTTTAACTTAAAGTAGAATAATTATTACTGGTCAACAAATTTCTGTCTACATTTTGCATTACCATTTCAAGATGGTTTTGATCTGAACAAAATAGAGGTCTTGAATCAAATCATAATTCACTTCAAAACTATCACCTGGTAAAAACTATCAAAAATCAGTCCAGATATCCAAGGACCCTTGTAAATCAGCATATTTTATAATCTCATGTCTACAAAAATGAATATTATCTTTGTCTACAAAGTTACATGAAAGCCCTGCAAATTGGTGTAATTGAATGCCAAATGGAACATCTTGTATTAAATATTATGTAGTCCAAATTTCTCCGCAAAATGGGCAAAATGGCATATAATATATACATCAAAATGTAGTTCAAATCTTCCTCTGCTGAAATATGGTTTGATGTATATAGCTGTGTGTTTTTATTGCTTGAAAAAGAGTCTTGCCATTTTCCCTAAGAGCAGAGTGTACTGATCTGACCCCCTCATAACAAAGGTTCACAGTGCATAGCGTGGATATAGCCCATGTGTCTAAAAATAATTCACAGAGAAAGCCAAATAAATGAGTTTTATTTCAAGGTATTTTTCATGATGCTTTGAGTTGAAATTCCTTTAAAAATTATTTGTTGAAAAGTTTGTCTATCAAGAAACTGGTGGAAACATTCACAGATCAGGATCAAAATTATATGCTAATGAACCTTGGCCTTTGTAATATAAAGATACACCAAAATCAAACATGGTGCATGTTTCAGTGCGACGCACCGACTGTGTTTATAGACCCACCCTATGCTTGATTTCACCACCTTTGTCCAACACTCAGGGATGAGACAATGGCGGACATGAAGTTAATGTCCTTTTTAATTTGTTTAAAAAAAACCTATATTTTTTGTCACCTTTGGTAGAATTCATAAAAAATTGACGTCAGATAGTTAAGTTTGATGACGAAAATGAGATGCTCACATATAGCATATTTGTAGGCCTACCCCTTGAAAAAAAATTAGCTTGATGTACACCACCTTCACACAGAAACTGAGAATTTTCAATGACCTAACTCAATCAACTGTTATTTCTTGGGTGATCAAAGTTCGACTATGCTGTTTGCAAAAAGTAGCATATTCGAGATGTTTTTTCACTTTTGAAAATGCCATTACTTTCAAAGCCTTTAATATAGGTAGTCCAAACTGCCCCGCTGAAGGGGCGAAATCCGGTTTTGGCATACTTTTAGGCCAATATTACAAGGATACTACTGCTGTGTGTTTATGTAAAACGGCATGTATCCTACATCAAAGTAAAGTTCAGTTCTTCCTCTGACAAAGTATATTATCTTTTGTATTGTTTAATGTGTGTAGCTATGTGTTTTCATTGCTTGAACAAGACACAGTCTTGCCATTTTCACCCTGAGCCGCACATACCGATTTGACCCTCTCATAACAAAGGATCGCGGAGCGTCGCGCGATGTAGCGCACGTGTCTGAAAATAGCTCACACAGAAAGCCAGATAAATGAGGTTTTTTAATGTATTTTTCATCCTGTTTTAAGTTGAAATTCCTTTAAAAATCGTTTGTTGAAAAGTTGGTTCATCGAGAAACTGGCGGAAACTTTAATAGATCAGGATCAAAATTATATGCAAATGAACATCAGCCTTTGTATTTTCAGGGTGTGCCAAAATTAGACTTAGGGCATGTTTCGGCGCGAAGTGCTGACTGTTTTCATAGACCCACCCAATGCTTAATTTCGTCACCTTTTTCTGACACTCAGTGCTAAGTCAATGGCGATGTGGTTGACCTAATTTTCAATCAAAAAAAATAAAATAAAAACATTATTTTTGTCTCCCTTGTAAGAGTTCACACAAAATTGACGTCGGATGACGTTTGCTGACTAAAAAAAAAGAAAAATGAGATGCTTGTACTATATTTGTACCCCTCGAAAAAAATTGAGCGTAAAGTACACCCCCTTGACTTGGAAACTGATCATTTTTTATCCTGTGACTCAATAAACAGTCATTTCATGGGCGGTCAAAGTTGGACTATTGTGCAATTTGCAAAAGGTAGCAAATTCTGTGTTTTTTCACTTTTGAAAATGCCATAACTTTCAAACCCTGTAAGCCAGAATGACAAATTTGGTATCAAAATTCTTAGAAAAGCAAGCTCCATCAGATTATATAATAAGTGGTCAGTTGTGATAAATAAAAAGTAAAAATCAGTTTGGGCTACCTACTGATAGTTTTTAATGCTGTGACTCAATAAACAGTCATTTTATGGGCGGTCAAAGTTGGACTGTCGTGCAATTTGCAAAAGGTAGCAAATTCGAGGTGTTTTTTCACTTTTGAAAATGCCATAACTTTCAAACCTTTTAAGCCAGAATGACAAATTTGGTCAACATTCTTAGAAAAGCAAGCTCCATCAGATTAGACAATAACTGGTAAGTTGTGATAAAAAGTAAAGTTCAGTTTGTACTACCTACTTCAAGTCAAAATAATAAATTTCGCATCAAAATTGTTAGAAAAACAAGCTTCATCAGATTAGACAATGACTAGTGAGTTACGATAAAAGTGAAAATCCATCTGGACTACCTGATGCAAAAGCCTTGTAAATATTTTATAATGCCATGACTACAGAAATGAATATAAATATATTATTATTATCTGTGTCTACAAAAGTTAAACAAAATCCCTGCAAATTAGTGGAACTGAATCTCAAATGTAACATCTTCTATGAGAAAAAAACATACCACAATCTTTTTCCCTGTCTCTCACATTGCTGGAATGTAGACTAGCATTGCAGCAAGCTAAATGCTTCACATCTCTCATAAATACCCAGAGATTTATGCATATATTTGCAGTCAGCAAGACTTCACCCTGCAATTTGTGCAAATAATTGCAATTAGCAACTCTTTCTACTCCTATTCTGCTAATGTCTCATGCACATGAAGAACAACCTACTGCAACAGACAATGAAAATAGAATGTACAAACGCTTAAAGAATAGGCTTCAAAATCTGCAGAGAATTTCTTTGGTCACCTCTTAATGGTAATTTGCCAACCACAATGGAGATCTGCATGCAAACCAAATTGCTAGTTTATTTTATGCACATGTTAAAGAAAACTTGCTGAATTGACTCAATGCACTTGACACAATGTTTCATTGTTTGCCATTATCATGTTACTGCAACAATAATAATACTGGTATGATACGAGATTTATACCTAACTCCGATTGTAGTGAGACATAGATCAAATTATGTCACATTTAAGACTAGGATTAGGAATATTAATTAATTATTATTTGACTTTTCATTACAGGAATACATAATGTAGGTAGTCCAAACTGCCCTGTTAAAGGGATGAAATCCCATTTTGGCATAATTTTAGGCCAACATTACAAGGCTGCTACTGCTGTGTGTTTATGTAAAGTGGCATGCATCCTGCATTAAAATAAAGTTCAGTTCTTCCTCTGGCAAAATATACTATCTTTTGCATTGTTTAATGTGTGTAGCTATGTGTTTTCATAGCTTGAACAAGACAGTCTTGCCATTTTCCCCCTGAGCCGTGCATGCCGATCTGACCCTCTCATAACAAAGGATCTCAGAGCGTCATGATGATGTAGAGCACGTTTGAAAATAATTCACACAGAAAGCCAGATAAATGAGGTTCAATTCAGTGCATTTTTCATCTTGTTTTAAGTTGAAATTCCTTTGAAAATCATTTTTTAAGAGTTTGTAGACCGAGAAACTAGCGGAAACTTTTATAGATCAGGATCAAAATTGTACGCAAATAAACCTCAACCTTTGAATTATAAGAGGATGCCAAGATCAGACATAGGGCATGTTTCGACTGTTTTTATAGACCCACCCAATCTTGATTTCGTCACGTTTGTCCGACACTCAGTGCTAGGTCAGTGGTGACACGGCTGACCTCTTTTTCAATTAAAAAAAACAACAAAAACATGATTTTTGTCTCCCCTGTAAGAGTTCACAAAAACATGATGTCGGAAGAAGTTTGGTGACTAAAACAAGTAAAATGAGATGCTTGTATTATGTCTGTACTAGTACTAATTGAAAAAAATTAAGCGTAATGTATACCCCCTTGTCTTGGATACTGAGAAGTTTTAATGCTATGACTCAATAAACTGTCATTTTATGGGCGGTCGAAGTTGGACTATTGTGCAATTTGCAAAAGGTAGCAAATTCGAGGTGTTTCTTCACTTTTGAAAATGCCATAACTTTCATAGCCTTTAAGCCAGAATAATAAATTTGGTATAAAATTTTTTGGAAAAGCAAAATTAAGCTCCATCAGATTAGACAATAACTGGTGAGAATGATAAAAAGTAAAAATCAGTTTTGACTATCTACACTCAGTGCTAAGTCAATGGTGAAACGGTTGACTCCATTTCTCTGAAAACAAAAAAACATTAATTTTGTCTCCCCTGTAAGAGTTTACAAAAAAATGACATCGGATGAAGTTTGATGACTAAAAAAATAGATGCTTGCATTATGTTTGTACCCCTCGAAAAAAATTAAGCACAATGTACACTCTCTTGACTTGGATACTGAGAACTTTAAATGCTGTGACTCAACAAAACGTCATTTTATGGGTGGTCAAAGTTGGACTATCGTGCAATTTGCAAAAAGTGGCAAATCTGAGGTGTTTTTTCACTTTTGAAAATGCCATAACTTTCATAACCGTTAAGCCAGAACAATAAATTAATTCGGTACAAAAATTTTTGGAAAAAGCAAGCTCCATCAGATTAGACAAAAGCTGGTGAGATACGATGAAAAGTAAAAAATCAGTTTGGACTACCTGCTGACACTAGATCTAGATATCTAGATCTAGTATTAACACTGGAAATCTGACTGATTTGCAATTGTGATTCTTTAGCCTATCCACTCGATTTCAAAAACAAGGTAGATCTAGACTTATATTAAGCTATGCCAATGTTTCCTGGGAAGGAGTTCCGTACTCGAGCGCCAGTATATAGCTACCCCGGCGGCTTTCCCTGATATGTCAATCTGACTACTGCCCAGACGAACATCGGCTTACAGCCTCGATGATACAAACTGACTAGACCCTCACGTCGTTACATATCAATCATTGCTTTTTTTTCCAATGACAATTGGATAAACTAACAAAATTAATAAGTACCGAAAAAATATATAGGGTTTTTTTATCAAAAAGTGGCGCTCGAGTAAGGTACTCCTCCCCAATGTAAATTAAGATTCGTAAAATTGTGAATTGTCAAAATCATGTTGCAAGAAAAAGCAGTGGCACAATCAGGAAACGGGAGGAGTACCACATATCAGGGAAAGCCGCCGGGGTAGCTATATACTGGCGCTCGAGTACGGAACTCCTTCCTTACATTGTTTTTTTTCATCCATTTGGACCCTTCCAAGAAGTCTGAACCATCATAGACACAAAAAGTCGAGATCCAAGTTTATATAATGCTTTGCAAACTGCACCACAGCAACTTAGGGTGACAGAACATCAAAAGTTTAAAGTTTTACCCGCCAGTGTATTTGAATGACTCCTTTCGGCTACAAGCTCCGAAGAGGAAGCCCAGTTCCCCCTACTCAACTCGTCCCGATCAAAGCCAACACAGCTTTTCTTCTCAGCACGGTTCGCAGCACTGTGACGGTGAGAGGCTAAGTTTGCTACCTAATATCAGCACTTCACCGATAGCATTATTCTAAGTCATTTCTGTCGAAACAAATGAGAGACTGACTAGCAAAACTACAGATGCTTTTTCATTTAGTTATATAAATAATAGTTAGAAAATAATTGAATGCGTTTAAATTTTTCTTTAAGTCCCTGAACAACATTTGTATTGACCGTTTTTATTTAGTGAAAAGACTTGAAGAGCACCGGCACACTCCAGTTGCCATTGGACACAAGTTACTTGTTACATTCATACACAAGAGAGCGTGGCGCTTAACACGAACACGGGGGAAAACAAAAAGCGTCTTGCAGGAGCATTATTACCGGCCGAGTACCGGCCGGCTTGTAAAGAAGATTACATGCACCGGTAGTCGAAAGAACAATATCTTAATAGGCCAAGCTTATTCGCAGATAGCTTATTCGCCGATATCTTCGAACAAAACATAAATCTTATTCTCAGATATCTGCAGACAAGATCAAATCAAAGTCTTATTCGCAGATGTGTAATTATTTTTTATTAAAGTGGTGTTTGTATTTAAACGATGTTTTATGCTATCTCACAAATCTATATTACACGACATGGTAGCAGCTTCTTTTCCTACCAACCAAATCTGCCGGTATTCTATCATGATATCATGTCTGACCATTTTTTCCCCTCTTTTATTTAGAATAAAGTCGATATAATTGATATGGAGATAATGTAAAATTTAAAAAAACAACACACTTCCATTGTCATTTTTTCTTAATCAAGCATTCAGCTGCTGAATGTACACACGTATCCATACACAAACAAAGAGAGAGAGGAGAGAGAACAAATAAAAAATAAACAACACTTACAAACAAACAAACAAAAAAGTCATAAAACAAAACATTCAAATAACTGAACCAGAAAACCGCCAACATATTCATTTTAATAAATACAGGATAGAGATAAGTTACCAAAGAGAAAGAGAGAGAGACAGACAGACAGACAGAGACAGACAGACAGAGACAGAGGGGGGAGACACACACACACACACACACACACACACACAGAGAGAGAGAGAGAGAGAGAAAGAGAGACAGAGAGAGAGAGACCATGCCTGTCACTAGGCTACTGCGGACACTGTTGAATGATGAAGGATATTTACAAAATAAATCTTACAAAACCAAGAAACCCATATACTGCGAATAAAACCAGAAGCACTTCGATCATGGGATGCAAGAACATTCTATCAACAGTTTGAAACCCTAGAATGTAGTTCGCAGGATATCAAACAACTATGACAATTATTATCTAATAAAAAATAATGCATACTATTAATATCACGATTTGTAGTATTTTTGTTCTCAGTTCCCTGAAACATCATCATCATCAGTTGCCCTATCTGGAACAGACATAGGCGGTCATGGCTCTCCACTCGGATCTGTAATCAGCCAAGCTCAAGAAGTTGTTGTTGTCGTGACGTTTGAAACATCATCTGCAAAAAAAAAAAAAAAAGTAAAAAAAAACTTAAGTTTAGGTTATTTGTGAGACAAGGGACACAATTCTTCCTTTTCAAGGCCAGAATGAAGAAAATGGTGACACTGATAGGTCTAGTGTAAGTATAGCATTTACATTATTGCATTATTTCCTTTAACAAAACTTCATACCGATCTTTTACTATGTTCTTCTTTCCTCGCTTGCATTCTTTATAATTTTAATTGCCTGTAACTTGTAGAATGTGTATGATTTGATCAAAAAATAACATTTTCAACCATGACCCATTTTGTGTGTTTAGCGATGTGGGAAAACTGGTCGAATGATTCTTCTTCTTCTTTCGTTCACCAATCTAAATCTGCAGATTTGTTCTTTTAATAAAATCTACGGTTTTCTGCAGTTCTGGCAGAGCACCATAGAGTTTGATATTCAGGTCGGTGGGTTGGGGCCAATATGTTTCTCGCAGTGCTGAGAGGAGTGTGCAGTTCTGCAATATATGCTCCGTGTTTTGAGGAGACTGGCTGCACTCGCATATGGCAGATGTTCCTATTTTGAACTTGGTGAACATGTGGTGGTGGAGCCTATTGTGACCAGTTCTTAGTCTGAACAACAGTACTTGATCCTCTCTGTTCAGGAGATGATATTTATCCTGTTGGTTTATTTGCTGCCGTCTGTTGTTTTTGATGAGGTTTTTCTTCTCATAGTAGTTTAGGAGGCACTGTGGCTGCTCCAGGCCGGAGCCCTCCTTGGCCAGTTGGTCTGCCTTCTCATTGCCTGGGACTCCACAATGTGATGGTATCCACTGTAGGACTATCCTGCTTCTATTTCCAAGCTGTGTAAAACATTTCTTCAGGTCGTTAAGCTTGCCAGCTTGAAGGGCCTCAAGGACTGATCTTGCATCTGTGAGGAAGACGATGTTGCTGTCCTCTACTTGAAGCTCTGTGGCAGCTGTCATGAGGGCTTTGGCTTCTGATCCATAATTATTGCAGAAGGTTCCGGTTGGCATGCTAATTGCCGTTCTTGTTGAGTCTGGATACTCTATATACACTCCGGCACCTCCGTTTGTTACAGCATTCTCAGCAGAGCCATCTGTGTAGACTCGAACCCATGATTCGCTTGGATACTTGTCATCAAGTAGGCCGAGTACAGCAGTTCTTCTTTCTACTTCACTTTGTTCTCCCTTGTTGAAGACACCATCAACGTCTGTGTGTATCTGGACTTGGGTCTCTGTCTCCTCCGTCCAAGGGGTCTGTTCAGGTACAGATGTCAGGGGGTGGGCAATCTGGGGAAGGTGTGATAGCTGTCTTCTTATTCGCTTTGCCTTGTGAATAAAGCTCGTACGTTTCAGCCTTCCCCTTGCCAGGTCTCCTAGCTTCTCTTTCATTGGGTGATTCTCTATGCTGTTGAATTTCTCTGCCTGGATTGCCACCCTGGTTTCTCTTCGTTCTGCAAGTGTTGCTATCTGGGTGATCTTCTCCATCTCCACAATGGGTGTTGACTTCATTGCTCCTGTGATGATGCGCAAAGCCTGGTTCTGAACTTTGTTTAACATCTGAAGGGCTGAGTTGGACGCTGAACTCCAGGCTGTTGAACCATATTCGAGGTGAGGGCGAATCCCTTGCTGATACACATTCTTGAGAATTCTTTCTGTCGCTCCCCATGATGTGCCGCTCAGTTTCCTCAATATGGCTAGCTTTCTTCTAGCTTTTGTCTCTGCCCTCTCGATGTGATTCCTCCATGAGAGCCTGGTGTCGAATGTGACTCCTAGATAGGTTGGTGCTTTGTCTTCCTTGAGTGATGTCCCATTGAGCTTGATGGCTCCAGCAGTCTGTTTTGGAGACAGGGTGAAAAGAGTAGTGGACGACTTCTCTTCGTTGACTGTGACACACCACTTATTCGTCCATGCTAAGAGGATGTCAGTGGCTCTTTGTAGTCTTCTTGTGGCAACTGTGGCATATTCTTCCGTACACCACATAACTAGGTCATCTGCATATAGAGCTGTACGTATTCCGCAGGGTAGTTCTTGAACTAGATCATTTATGAAGATCAGGAATAAGGTGGGTGATATTACTCCTCCCTGTGGCACACCGTGTCTCAGCAGTACCTTCTTGCTGTGACA
Organism: Onchidella celtica; assembly: GCA_963931925.1. Classification (NCBI taxonomy): domain Eukaryota; kingdom Metazoa; phylum Mollusca; class Gastropoda; order Systellommatophora; family Onchidiidae; genus Onchidella; species Onchidella celtica. Next base: position 13,280,169 of record OZ007579.1, on the reverse strand, counting down.
TCCATCCAGCTGGACTCTTGCTCTTCTGTTGTGTAGAAGGCTCTTGGTCCACTTGTACATGCTACCAGTCACTTTGTTGTCTCGCAGCTTCCGGTCGAATGATGAAAAAAAAAAAAAATAAATAAAAATTCAGGGCTGAATGAGTTAAATTCAGTTTTGGTTGTAGTGTGACAGGGGACGCAATTCTTAACTTTTAAAGCCCCTTATTTGCATTTCAGTAGTTGTCGAACTTCAAAGGATTGGTTTTTGTAGCTGTAACTATCACAGCTGGAAAGACACCCACGAAAGGCAAGGAGGGGTATGGGGTAGGGAGAATCAGACCCAGGGGGCGGGAGTGTCATGAGAGGTGCCCCCACGAAGGCTAGGGGGGACGGAAAGCCTGAAACAATAAAGAAGCAGAGGTGGAGAGAGAGCGTGTGTGTGCATGTGAGTGTGTGTGTGTGTGTGAGAGAGTGTGTTTGTGTGGTGTGGTGTGTGTGACAGAGAGAAAAAAAAAGGGGGGGGGGGGAGGGGAGTGTAAATGTTACGAGAGGGAACCGTAACTATCCTCAGAGAAGGTTTAAATGTTACAACAGGAGGTCGAAAATTCGTATAATTACGGGAATCCAATTATTATAACGTTTTTTTTAAGATGGCAGAAGGGTGTGGGGTGCGAACATTTATATAACATTCTATTTGGGTCTGGCATACTTCTGTGGTTATTGAATTTGTTCCAAAATTAGGGCAAATCCCGACTTTTAAAGACCATAATTATCTGCTCCTTAACCTTTTCAAGTAGACCTCGTACTGGGACGGATGACACATCTGTTGTGAGATTTGATTCTCTGGAACACCAGACACAAGTGTTTTTGGACTGGAGTTACTGATCTGAAAATACAAAAATATAACAATACTTCGATGATCAGGCTAGCTGTAGTTTCAAATACCTTTAAGCTGGATATCCACATAACCGTCACCGAAACAAAACCGAAACGGCACTGGGACGAAACAAATCGCGCCAGTGCAATTCTTATTTTCTAAATCCATATACCTCAGTGTTTCTCAACCTTTTTTGTCCCGTGTCCTACTTCAATTTTCCACACACAAAAAAAAACCCTACCAAAAAACAACAACAACAACAAAAAAAAACAACAACAACAAAAAACCAAACAAAAACTTGCGCCCCACCATGATCCGGCAAAGTTCATAATATGCAGTATATTATATATAAGAAGATTTTAAAAATATTTATATTTTATTCAGTATGACTTCCAAAAGAAGTTTTCATTAAAACTCCATTTCAAGTTTTATACCGAGCTAAACAAGGAAACTCTCCAACACGACATAAACAAACAACAGTTTTTCTATACAGTTCAGTTAAAATACATTATGAAATTAATATTTCTATGACAAATTCCACGCCCTATTCTGAAGTCTCGCATTCCACTAAAATATTGCCATGTCCCACCTTGAAAAACACTAATGAAAAATACACGAAACGACGTCGATACCGACACGGATGTGGAATTCATTTCGGCAAAGTGGCGGGGTTGGATATAATTATTATGGATTTTCAATTTTACAGAGTTAACTATGGAGTTAGTAAGATACTGGTAGAGCATGGCTTTAAATCTGCCTATTTATCTACAACTCAAGAAGTCCTGAATGATAATTATAAGGCTGCCATTATCCGCCAACATTATCGGCGGATACTGCCCCAGGTTTATCAGCCAACAGCGTCGGCCTGGATTTATCCGCCAGTATCGGTAATGTTTAAATACTAAAAAACAACAACAAAAAAAAGCTGGATTTATTCTCAAGTACTGTTGTGGGATTTAGAACAAATTAAACAGATTGATTCCTAATAGAAAAGACTTTTATTTAAAAAAAAATAAATACCCACCTGGGAATCGAACCACTGTCACCCGATTGACAGGTGAAGATGCTAACCACTACACCATTGCGTACCCAGTATAATTGTGAAGAAATTTTTGCAAAAATAAACATCATTAAACTAATTATCGGCTGATAAGCACTCCGTAATTGTAATTCACGAATGCTGTTTTTCTTTTGAGGCCCATAGTGTAAACTGTCGTAACTCGACTCTTTTTCGATTTTGAGATATTTGGTACACTTGTAGTCTTTAAAAAGCCCACAGGTTGTGTTATATTTTTAGGGTTAAATTCTGGAAACTAAGGGTTAAATAACGTTTTTAAAATATCGTAAGTATTAAGTCTGATAAAGAAGGTTATTCAGTTTTTTGTTAGTACTGAAAAATTTACGAGAACGGGGGTTAATGATAGTTTACCATGCAGTTCTGATGTTATCTATACAGAAATAATGTTAAGGGGGGAAATTAAAGAAAAAGATTAAATGAATGGAATAATCACTATCAGCATTTGACAACAATAAAAACAGCAACAACAACAACAACAACAAACCATGAGCATGCAATGAAATGGTGAATTAATTATTGTAGTGTCCTGAAGCTATTTTCAGACAATGAATTGACAGTGTTTGTTTGTTTGTTTGTTTGTTTTTTTGGACATCGTTACTGCTGGTGTCTTTTAGAAGAAAGAAGTTTCTTTTATTGGTCTATTCGGTAACTTTCTGTACTTGAATTAGTATTTGTTGCATGTTGTCGGTAACTTTCTGTAGTTAAATTAGTATTTTTGTTGCATTTTGTTGCCTCAAGGCCCACGCTAATTCCTGCACAACATTTCAAACGTCATAATCATTACCTTCCCCCCCCTTCCCCCCCCCCCCCAAAAGAAGGCCCACTCTGTTCTTGCACAGCATTTCAATTGTCATCAATCATTCCTCCCCCCTCCCAATCCCACCTCCAAGAAAAAAAAAAAGCAGTGAACAGCTGGGAGAAAATCAGGCTGTGAGTTATTGCACTAATCGTTGTCAAGCAGTAAGTCAGTGGTAAACTATTAGTGTAATAACTCGAAGTCGGATCTTTGCCCAGCTATAGAGTGTGCATGCAATGGTTGAGAGACACCGCTGTCCGACGTTACAGCGTCCCAATGATGTAACACCTCACGGCTAGATCTTCACCCAGCTGTAGAGTATGCTCACAATGGTTACCATCTCGTCATTTCTCGGCTTCCACCGATGTAACACCTCACAGATGGATCTTCACCCAGCTGTAGAGTGTGCGCACAATGGCTGCCTGACGCCAGTCTTTTTTTTTGGCTTCCCGAAGGTTGCCTGACCTGACGTCATTTCTCCCGGCTTCTCATTGACGCTACACCTCAGAGCTGGACCTTCACCCAGCTGTTGAGCGTGTACACAATGGTTACCACATTCCTCCACAGCGTTAAAACTCACAACCCTTTCTCTACCGAGCTGTAGAGAGTAAACAAAACGTATACAAATCGCTTTGTTCCATTATGCAATATTTCATCACTGTTCACTGCTGTTATATTTGATGGCCTGTGAAATGGTGTGCAAGAAGATCGTCATACTTGTAAAAAAAAAAATAGGTGGGTGGGTGGGTGGATGGATGGATGGATGGATGGACGGACGGACGGGTGAGTGAGTGGGTGGGTGGATGGATGGATGGATGGATGGATGGATGGATAAATAATGGTCTGAAAACATGGACAGAAAGAAACCGATTAGACCAACTAAAAGAACCCGTTCTTCTGTGATGCTGGCGGTGGCTGTGGTGTTGGCGATGATTGTGATGTTGGGAGATGTTGATGGAGATATTGTAATTGTTGGTGTTTTTTTTTTTTTTTATCTTGGTTGTGGTTGTGGTGGTGGTGATGGCCGTGGTCTTGATGATGGTTGTGATTTGGTACTAATCGTGGTGTTGGTGGTGGAATGTGATGATGTTGATGGCCGTGGTGTGGGTGATACTGATAGATTTGATGCTGGTGGTAGTTCTGACTGAGGCTGGCAGTGACAAAGGACCAAACCAACAAACGACAACAACAATAACAAAAAATGGTCACAAAAATTGTGAAATCATTGTCTGAGAGCGGCAGAGGCGTAATTCAGGAGGGTGAACCCTTAGTTTCCAGATTTTAACTCTCAAATAATGATAACAACATCATAACATGCGTGCTGTCAAGGGTTAAAAGCATTGCCAAACATCTCAATTTTCGAAAAAGTTGAGTTATGACAGCTTATCAGGTGGCATTTGATTTGGTTCCATTCTAACTAGGCCACTGGTTAGAACAACGTCCACTCACTTGATCTATGTCTATTGGACAGGCCTACAGTGATTTTGACTGCCTGGTTAATTATTGATGACTTAACATTATTGGTGGTAACAATTCTTCGAAGGGAGGAGTTCCATTTGAGGTACACAATAAAAGACGATACATGGACGCGACACACGCACACAAATTGTGTTTGATAAAGCCCCATCCTTGAAGGGGGGGGGGGCAAAAACTCTGCGATTAATCTCAAAGAATTAAAAATAGGAAGAACTTGGATGAGCTTTCAAATGTCCTTTATTAGGACCAACTGAAAATGAACAAAACGTGAGGAATTCCAGTTGAGTCACATGACAGGGTTTTACAAGGGCGCGACTTTAGGAGCCCCCGTGAGCGGGGGATCGCGGGGAACGGCGATTTGGGGGGGGGGGGGGGACAACGCCCCCTGGCGAGGTAATCCTCCAGATTGATGTTTTTATAGCAAATGGGGGACTCGGCAGCCCCACTCGGATCATGAAATGCGTGCCCGACTAAAGTTGTATAACTCATATGATACTGCTTAAAATAAGTTCAGGAAATACACAAGAAATACTTAGCTTTTCACATCTTCCAGCTCCTCGCATTCGAAGATGACGATCCTAATGGTAAACCACGTCAGCTCAGTGCAACAACCACAAGGAAAAATTCTGAGACGAAAGACAAAAAATTCATTAATGGGAACGAATAAGTGCCATCAGACTTATCCAAGCAAATAATTATAATAAAAGGAGAGGGTCCCATGCGGCTCGACCACCCAGCCAAGAAATCTAAGATCCATACGTCACCCCGTCCTTATCCCCAAGCCTAAGTCCAATCTCATTCCTGACCTTTACCGTTTCAATCAGAGAAACAAAGGGAAAATCTGCAAAGACTGAGAGTTCAAAGCGGTCGAGACGAATAGGATATGTTCCCTTTTCTCGCTCTTGCCCCACTAAACATATGTTTTCTGGAAAGAGCCGGATTTGGTAATCCTCCCCAAAAACTTTCTGAGGACCTAAATGACATTTCCGTAATGATCGTATCAGAATTAGCATAATGTACGCGGATACTGCGGTTATCAATGCGTATCATTAAATCAAATACAAAAACAAAAGACTGATATTTCGACTTTTGTTACGGTATCATGAATTGTAATCTCGACTTTGCCGTGATATTTCACTTTCGGGAGGTCTTCCCCCCGTCCGCGCCACTTACCAAAAAGTTAACAAACATAATATGATTAAGATAATAATATCAGCTCAAACAACCTGCATTAGAATGGTCAGATGGACCTGGGGGCGTGAAGGTGTAGTCAGTTTGTATCAATGGGCGGTAGTCAGATTGACTAATCAGGCGAAAAGGGGCTGGGGTAGTTGTGTTTTCTTGACTGGCGCGGACTGGCGAAAGACCTTCCTCACTTTCTTCATGGAACTCTCCCTGAAATTAAGACGCCCTGGCGTCTGCTTATCACAACCTTAGTTCTTGTTTGTTCTATTTCCATTCTATGAAAAACTGGAGATGGTACAAGAGGTATAACGAATACACACTTTGACACTTGCTTAAAATGCGGTGTGTGGCACTTACCAAGCTGTTTCACAGTTCCGATTTCTTCTAACTCCTTATCATAATACTAAAGCCGCAAACATTTAATGTCGAATTTCTCAGTTGTGCCAGACTTGGAGTTGGGACAAAAAAGAACTGAGATCTCTGTTTCTTACAACAGTACTTTACAGCTACACAACAATAAGACAGAGCCTATTAGTTTCATGTCCAATCTTTGCCTGTACTCACCGGTTTTCCGTCAGCACGATTCTGTCCAAGCGGCCATTGAAACTTCCGTGAAAAATATCCCAGAAGAATACTAGTAAAATCCAAGACAAGGAATCTGAAAAGACGCCTTCCACACCAACGTGTCGAGTAATCCCTGGAATGTTCAAAACTGAAGCACAGGGTAAGCGAGCACATCAGATGTGTCATGAAATCGTGCGGAGATCTTCGCGGATTGAGAGACGAAACCAAACCATGACCTCGAGTGAGCACAGTTCATTAATTGATTCACTGAAGGATTTAATTCTGTACCATGCCAAAGTCCTCCTAGAATCCGAAACAAACTGTACACAGTTCGTATAAAGGTCAGCGAGTTGACTGTCTTCTGTGCCAAACACATTAACCCAAGACTGTTATGTTGTGATTAGAGTAAGGCACATCGAAAGAGCTGAAATTTTCAGGGTCATACTGTGCGGGAAAAGTACGTTTTGTTTGGTATCTCAGTTACAGCTTTTTATGACGTAGGCACCATAAAGAAGTAAACGTTTAATCCCTTTGATTTGCTGCGTGCTCTGTTGTAACTACTATAAAATTTACTACTATAAAATAATAGTATAACTATTATATAACTGTAACTACTACAGAAACTAACCATAAAAGTAACTACTTTTGTCCAAACTGTAGAGTAGCAAATTACTGATGAAAGAGAAGTGAGTGGATCTGACGTAAATACAGCCTCGAGCATCATCATCATCATCATGATTATCTTCAATATCACCATCACCACCACCATCATCATCTCTATCATCATCATCAACATCATCATTAACAACGACAGCAACAACTCTTCAGCATCGTCAATAACGTCGACAGCAACATCATCATCATCAACAATGATGACAACACCATCACCATCATCATAATCATCACCAACACCACCACCACCGCCACCACCATCGTCATCATTAATAACAATGTCATCATGATCATCGACCCCGACGACAACAACAACATCATCATCATCATCATCAACAACAATCTCAACAACACCATTATCACCACCACCAACATCATTATCATCATTAAGAACGAGATTATCATCATTAACAGCAACAACAACACCATCACCTCACTGCCACCACCATCATCATCATTCTCATTATTAAGAAAGACATCATCATCGGCGACAACAACGACAACAACAACATCATCATCATCCCCATCACAACCACCACCACCATCATCATCATCATCATCATCACCGACAACAACAACAACTCAACAGCTAGATGGCCAAACTTTTGGACACACACAAAACAACTGCCACACTTCTATCAGATCCTGACTTGAGTTGCACAAAGAACATAATAACAAAATACCGAAACACTTAGAACACGACACGGTGGTAGATAGGAAAGATGGAAGGTTAAAGGTTAAAGAGGAAGGATACTCAAGAACATAAACTTATATAATCGTAACTCAATAAACTCAATGACAGGCATACAGGAAGTGACATGGCACGAAAGAAGGAAAGACAGAAAGAAAGAGAGAAAGAGAGAAAGAAAGCTTCAGTGATCCAAACAAAGAGTCACTGCTCAGTCATTTTGTCAAGGTTTATTATAATAATGAATTATCAAATGACAACGCATGCATTCAGTGCTAGAACATGCAAAAATAATAATAATAACAACAACAACAACAAATGCAATAACAAGCACTGGAAGGCACTGAAACAAATATAAATTTTTAATCTCAAAGTATAAAAAGTAATTTCTCGTTCAGCAAATAATGTTAATTTTGACAACATTCGTTCTCATCATAATTTGTAAGTGGCGAAATCGGGCTTAAGGTGAAAGACTAAGTTCCCGAGAAAAAATTTCCCACGGAAATGGAGATTTGCTTATAATAATACGACAGATGAGCTATTTTTCTCCATCCAATTCAGATATTTCGCTTGGAGTCATCTTAGAAATATTTATTTCGATTTTTTAAAGAGGTAGCGAAATAATAATTTCACCCTAGGCCCGGCTTGGCCAGATCCTCTCACTTGCTGGCAGTTGGAAATCGAAAAGAGCAGGCCGAACAGGCCGCTGCCCGGGCAAAATTAAATAAAATTCATCCCTACCATTCCCTCCCCTCCTCCCTCATCTCCCCGAACCCCCCCTCAAAAAAATAAAAAACGCCGACCGGCGCTGCACTGTGGCGACGACGTGCCTGCTCCAGTTATAACTGGGCTGCAATGGCACAAAGGCAAATTTCCCCAATGGGATTAAAGAGTTATACAAATACAAATACAAAAATACAAAATACAAAATAATAATTTCACCTTAGGCCCGACTTCGCCAGATCTTCTCACATTTGATACATTCTGAGTTCCATACCACTGCTCCTTTCATCCAACTGTTTTTCATTTTTAAAAAAATGGCTTTCTTATATGTTTTGCATTTTCTCAAGTTTTATTTTTAAGTGGGTAGCGCCCCAAAACTGTGTCTGCTCTACTTGGATTTTGAGTCAGATTCAATTATTACATCAATGGCTCTCAACGTTTTGACTACCAAAAGGGCGGACACAAAGAAAAGGACAGCAAAGGGGCCAAAACGATGAAAGGAGGGGGGGGGGAGGATGGTGGTGGGGATTTAGGGACAAATACGGGGCGTCCACAGTCTTGTTCACCAGCGTGCTTTGGTATTTGTTTTGAATAGAAAGGGCCTCTTTTTTTCCTGGTGCATTTTGTTAGAGAATGCTATCTGTTTTATAATGAATAGACAACATGCCGGTTGTCATGAATAAGGCTATTAGGAACTTAACGTCAAAATTTGTGAGTAGTTTGTCTTCTTGTGTTTGTCTTCTTGTGTTTGTCCTCTTGTGTTTGTCTTCTTGTGTTTGTCTTCTTGTGTTTGTCTTCTTGTGTTTGTCTTCTTGTGTTTGTCTTCTTGTGTTTGTCCTCTTGTGTTTGTCTTCTTGTGTTTGTCTTCTTGTGTTTGTCTTCTTGTGTTTGTCTTCTTGTGTTTGTCTTCTTGTGTTTGTCATCTTGTGTTTGTCTTCTTGTGTTTGCCTTCTTGTGTTTGTCTTCTTGTGTTTGTCTTCTTGTATTTGTCTTCTTGTGTTTGTCTTCTTGTGTTTGTGTTCTTGTCAAATAATGTCGTTGTTGGGTTTGAGTAGGGATTTCCTGGAGGGTGGCGGGGGCGATGGGCCGTTGAAAGAAAATTTGGGGGCCTAAAGTTGTGATTTCATGTGTGCGGAAACAGAAACGACAACGCGTCGCTATGCCGCAAGTCTCCCGTAACTAACATTTTTGGCCAAAATCACTTTTATCGTTCTTTGGGTGTGAAAATCAATGGTGCACCTTGTGTCAAAAGCTCGTGGCTCAATTCCTATAGATAACGATATTGCAATAATCAAGTCCATTGTCTTTAGAATTTCCTGACGGCAATAAGCCAAAGAAAATCAGTTTTTTGGCTCTCCTGTAAAATTTTCGAAATATTAGTTACGGGAGTCTTGCAGCATAATGACGAACGGAGACGTCAAAAACCCTTTAAGTAGTGAACAAAAAAAATGTTTTCATGGGTACGAAAACGCCGTTTCCGCCTCCGTGCGGATGAAAACGCAGCTTAAGGAGGCGATAGTCTGAAAAGGTTGAGAACCACTGATTTAAATCAACAGTTACTGGTCAGAGAGACTTGTTGCAGTTTCACATAGGTTGTTTCAAAACCGAGACAAAACAGAACTTTCTTCATTCAGTGCATTACGGACTTAAATGTTCATGATTGTTTCAGCTGTCGAAAATGAGTTTATATGGAATAATGGCATCATGACCCCCGTGAGTTTAGTCTCTCATTCGCCTTTTTCACAATGGTGTTTCCCCAAAGCCCCCCCTCCCCCCCCCCCCAAAAAAAACCCCGCATGGATCAAGGTAGATCTTAACAGAAGAATCAAGTAAATAGTTTCACTTTAATATGGTAACATTGACAACCATCACCGTGAGTCGTCATGGAAACCCTTCGCGTATTTTGGAGACAACCAGGGGGAGTCACAATGTACGAGGAAAAAAACACAAGGCAGAAAGAAAAAATTAAAAAGCGAGGAAGCAACAAAAGATAGACAGAAAGGAAAGCGACAAAGAAAGAAAGAAACAAAAAGACAGACAAAAAAAAAAAAAAAGAAAAAAAGAAAGGGAGACAGAAAGGAAGAAAGAAAGAAAGAAAGAAAGATAGAAAGAAAGAAAGGAAAAAGAAAAACAGAAACAAACAAACAAACAGTAAGAAAGAAAGGAAATACTTTTTTTTTTAAAAGGGGGAGGGGGGAATTGCTATAAAGTAATCGGCTTTTTCAATCTCTTTTCTAGATTTACATTAAATTTGTTCAACTGATTTGAAAAAAAAAACAATGGAACGCCAAGTAACAAAAGTATGTACCTGAATGGTAGATCCAATTGTAAATTTATATCATTTTCGGATCAGGGCATATTGAAGTCAAATTATACAGAAATGGAATATGTTTAGCGATGTCTGTAATTAAAATTGTTTCTTGCCCTTTTCGTGTAATTTGTAAAGCATCGCACTTTTGGACATAACTCAATCACATGTATTGTATTCTTTTTTTTTTTTAACTTTTCTATTTCTAAATCAGACCAACACAAATCTTAAAAAAGGCTTTTAGTCTCACACACACAAGCCTACAGAAAAAATAAGAAAGGAGCGAGACTGAATGTTGCAAAATAAAAGCAAAATGCTATTTCCTCAACATACAGTGCGCTGTAACATTACTTTATACATAATTATATATAATATATAAAAAAGGATTTTCCCCGTCTCTGAATGCTCTAACCACTGTACTCACTAATCCTACAGGCCTGAAGAAACCAGTGACTTACACTTTGAACAGAAACAAACACTGCTGGGAATATTTTAAGAGTTCATTTTGAACAGGGCTTAGAACAAAGGTAACATGTGACAAAAAAAAAAGCTACTTGACTTAAGATAAGCAGGCCGACTTTCGATAAGTAAATAAATAAACAGGTAAATAAATAAATAAATAAATACATTAATAAATAAATACATAAATAAATCAATCAATAAATAAATAATACATAAATAAATAAATAAATAAATAAATAAATAAATAAATAAATAAATAAATAAATAATAAATAAATAAATAAATAAATAAATAAAATTTAATAAAGAAAGAAAGAAAGAAAGAAAGAAAGAAAGAAAGAAAGAAAGAAAGAAAGAAAGAAAGAAAGAAAGAAAGAAAGAAAGAAAGAAATACATAAATAAATAAATAAATAAATAAAACAAATAAATAAATAAATATAAATAATACGTAAATAAATAAATAAATAAATGAACAATTTCAAACATGTTAAATATACTGACTTATTAATAAACTCATTCTTTCCTGTTTGAATAAAAGAAGCAAATCGTCTTATCTTCGCCTGGTCCTTTTTTCCCCACTTCTATTCTCTGTGTTCGGACATTCTCCTTCGTGAAAAAAAAAAAAAAATCAAAGCCATTTTACATGTCATTTATACATATCTTCATCCAAATACTGCTCTATTCCAACTCCAGATCAGCGGATTAGAGAAAGTTACGTGTAAAGCTTTGTGGTCAAACTTTACCAAGTGTTTGTACAACTTTTTAAGACTTTAAAATCTACTTCCGGAGGTGAGACTGATATCCTGACGATTTTTGTAGGAATGATAGAATATATTTTGTTATATGATATTATGGTCGTATCTCAATTTTTTGTAGAAAGTGGAGCTGGGATAAAGCAGTACTGGGGGCGACTAAATTTTTTATGTAGTTTTAGGCAAATTGAAGACTAAAATCTTATATAATCTCATCTCTTTTTACATGGTGATTTAATTTTGCCCCAAATCTGGACTATCTGGGTGCGAAATTCTAAGTTCATCGTTCCATACACAAAAATATTGATAACATTGTTCACGAAATACGAGCGTAAGAAAATATTGTAAAAATTCAGGGGTACATCTCGTAGATCGTGCTCAAAATTTGTCTTGACAGCTCGAAGAATGATCAGGATCAAGTGAGGAAGATAGCTGAGTATAAATCCAGTAGTAATGACACACGCAATGATGGTTGTTCGTCTGGCTTTCAGTGCTTTTCTGGCGGTTTTTGTTGTCAGTGATTGGGTGGATTTACTGTGCTTGAGAAATGCTCGTTGCTCATTGGTTCTCTCAAGATTCGACTGTGAAACGCTCAGTGATTGGGCGCCTTCTACGGTGCCGATTGACTCGACGTCGTCCTCTGACATATCTGCAAACGAGATGCGATTTGATTGGGTGGGGGTGGAACGATATACTTTGATGGACGGTACTGGTGAATCAGACTGGATGTGAGATTTTCTTGCTAATGCATTATGATCGTCGACGACACTTGTAGAGTTAATCTCCTGCTCTGTCAATTCATTGCACCTATAAGACTGAGGCTTTGAAGCAGAAGGAGAAGAATTTACATCATCTTCTGGTTCTCCTTTACTTCGAGAATTCCGTAATTCTGAAAGTGCAGGTTTGGCTGGGAACTCGTCGTCAGAGTCGGATAAATACTGTGATTGTCCCAATTCGTTGTTCACCCCAAAAGTAAAACCTAACGAACTTGTCCCACCTAGGCCGGTGTCCGGGTAAACGCCCATGGCCTTCTGCATGGAACTACGTCTCATCAGATGAAGAGGTGCTAGGCTTCGGTCTGTTTCATCCAAATCTTTGGCCTTTGCACCGAGTTCAGGATCTGAAGTCTGACGGAATTGTGGCTTGACTTCATTCATATTATTTACCGAATGAGTGCTGTCGTCATTACCCGAGGAAGCGCATGATTGGTCGCTACGAGAGTTCTTTAATTCCCCATTATCGACTTTTATTTCAGGAGTGTCGTTATTGTGACTTCTTTGGCTAGATGTTCGAGATTTAATGCCATTGCCAGCACTGTTTTCGGTATCAGACTGTAGGTTTCCGACACCTGAGAGATGCTGGTCGATCTTTGAACTGCCCATGTTGCCTTTCAGGGCTTTATTGCTGTCTGTAATTTGATTTGGTTCACCATTAATACTTCCAAAACGCATATCGTCTGGCACAGTTTCAATGCTGTGAGTATCTGAGGGCGTAACTTCCTTAGAGGCAATGTCGCCGTTTTCACTATCAGCAGCAGTTAAAATTAAACTACTAAACGACACTTTGCTTCGCCTCAATTCTTTTCTCCCAAGCGTATCATTACCAGTGTCTTTGTTAGCACCGCCAACCTTTCTATTTACTCCGTTTAAGTTCTGTGGATTCAATTCTGAATCTTTTAACAGGGAAACGGTATTTTCACTGTTCGCATTCGATCTCCTCTCAACACCGTCGCGGCTTTTGCTGCTGTACTTCGATCCTGACTTCCGGCGCGCTTTGCGCCATCGACTACGAGATCCTTTTTTGTTCGAGGATTTCCGAGAGGACGATTTCGATCCAGCTCGAGACACAGAGTCAGTAATCGTTTCCACAGAGTCATAATTAGCTGATGACGTTGCGGTTTCGTCCAGTAAAGACGAGCCGAAAGTCGCGTGGGTTTTCATGTACTGAAAATGCCTCCTAGTCTCCAGCCAAATCCGCACATAGATGGTCACCAAACTGACTGTGCACAGCACAAAGCAAGCGCCAAACACAGCCTCGTAAATGATTGGGTAGGCTCTGTCCTTGTACTTATCGTCAACAGAACAGTCCTGGCCGTACACTGACGGTATAGGGGTAGGAACAGTTCGGTGTCCATAGATGTACAGGGCTGGAACGGAGAGGACGACGGCCACGATGATGATGATGACCAAAGCAATCCTGGTGTGAAACAGATGAATTTGATGGTTCAAAGGTTTGCAGATTTTCCGGTATCTGTCGGCTCCAATGACCAGCAATAATAGGATGGACCCCAGACTCGGGAAAGTTGTGAGGAATCTGGTAAAATATGATATATGAAACGAATTATTTAAAACATGTTTTTCAAAATGTGATATAAATGATATTGATGTAATTAATGATGGGCGTATGATAAATTACGAAATATGTGAAATTAAAAAAAAAAAAGCTTCATTAAATGTAATGTCAGTTACGTCGTCGGGTATTTTCCATATTGTTGTACATGTGCATTCTTGTCATTTACGAGAAAATGACAATCGAAATGCTAAAGGTGTGAAATCAGAGGACAACGTTATATCACAAACAAATACCTCGAAAAGTTTTTGACCGATTGGAATGACACTTGTACATAATGAAATTAAGAGTCAGAAAACCCTCTTCATGACAAAACCTCAAAATTCGCAAAATGTCGTGTACAACAATATGCAAAATTCCATGATATAAGTGTAAACTGTGAATGAGTTCTTTTTCCTTCTCGGGGGCCTCAGCCCAGCACTGTTGCTCCCAAAAATGTAAACTTCTACAGACTGTTTATTATAAAACTATGATACAAATGATCTAAATTAAGTTCTATAGAAATGCATACAATAACAACACATTATATAAATAAAACATATATTCTATAAAACATAAGTTTGAACATCCCGAATCTGAACGATTATTCTCTTACGTAATAATTTTATATCAGAAAATTCCTTACTACCACTCTAATGTCATTTAATAGTATCGTCATATCCCCTCTCCTTTCTGTTTGAGTTTTCTCTAAGGTTAAATCTGTGAAACGATACCCATGTTCATGCTGAACAAATGAGACAGTGCGTTTCTTTGTATCATGTATCTGTACTTCTGTGAATTACCATTTCTATAAACAGCAGTCGGATAATGTTCTTCAGATTTTACTACCCACCCCCACCCCCCACCTCCTTCCAACCCTCTAATGTTCTGTGCGCCATTTCTGAAACACCACCCGATGCACAGTTTACGACAGAAATTCTAAAACGTAATAATTTACTATTTTGTTTTCTTGATAAGTATCTGTTATCACTACCATTACACAACTGTCAGTAATTTGCAATCATTTGCTTATATATGTACAATTTTTGGAAGTTTGAAATTTTTGGGACGGGGGTGATTCATAAAGTATAAATTTTACGGTTCGATTTTGACCATTCCTACTTGCCCCCCCCCCCCCTCCCCAGCCCCCACATATACGCCTTTCATAGGTTGTGGACACACCCTCCCCCCCCCCCTGCCTTCCAGCACATTAAGTACACTAGGGATGTCCACTAAGGGAGTCTTTATCTGACCACTATGAAAAGGTTAAGTATTTTCTACGTCATAGTTTTTCACTAGCAAGGGCGGCAACCAGTTAAGAAAACAACAAGTATACTTTCTTAACGCCCCTTTCACCGATAGTGGCGATAAGATTAATAATCAAACAAAACTTGAAGGACCCCCCCCCCCCCCCATCCCCAGATCCTGCACACAATCAGTTCACGTAGGGAACGCCATCTTTCCTTACTGTCTCTCTATCTGTTTTGACGCCAGCCCAAGGAAAGACAAAAGAACTATAAAAAAAAAGCCAATTTGAAAGCCCTTTTGAGTGCTAAGAAAGAAAGAAAGAAAAGGGCAAGCCAGGACGAGGCAACTTATAAAGAAGCCCTTTTGAGGGCTAAGGAATAAAAAGAGAAAGAAAAGCAAGCCAGGATCAAGCAACTCATAAGGGAGCCCTTTTGAGGACTAAAAAAGAGGACAACAGAAACAAGGAAAAGAGAGGTACAAATGCTAAGGTCAGGGATCCTCCAAAACGAAACACCTCACCATCGTCATATCTTACCTCATAGCTTTACACGACTCCGCGGACCTGTAGTAGTAGTAATTGCGCATGTCGAAAATCTCAGAGGGAATTCCTATACAGCTACTCAGCAAGTCAAAGAAGCCCAAACATAGTAACAGGAAATTCTGGCCGCTCTTGCGAAGTTTGGCTATGAATATGTAACAGATGAGGACATTTCCAGCCACGCCCACAACCATGATGGCCACGAATACGGCGATAGCCGGCGCCAGTCGTCGGAACATGACGTCATTGAGGCCTGAGAGTATGGTGAGGTTCCGGCTGTCAACATCCGGCGTACTGATGCTGCCAAAGTCTTCAGTGACGTCATCTGTCCAATGGATTTCGTCACTCATGTCATTGAGTGTCATGGCCGTAGAGTACTTGAGTGGACTGATGGAATAAATGATGTCATTGCCGATTTGTTCTGTAGCAAGACTAAACTTTCATCAGTTCATGAACTGGAACCTGGAGAATGGACAAAAAATATGAAATTAAAATAGTTAAAGTATGCAACTAGTCTTTCACAAAGTTTCAAATATTTTTAAAATACTGACTTATTTTTTTGGATGTTGTTACAATTCTGTACGTCCCCCAAGTGTTTTGCGCTAGGGGTGCGTATTTTAAAGCCTTTTTTATGACTCCACAGCTAAAGACCTCCTCCCGTCATCCTCCCAAAATACTCGTAAGTACAGCTTTAATTAACTAGTCTTTCAGATTTTCTTTTTGTTTCCCTATTGATTTATGGTTGGAAAGGGTAGGGGGCGGGGTTAGGGATCCAATAAGATTTAGGGTTGAAGATAAGGACGGGGTTAGGGGTTAGGTACTGTACGTCCTCGCCCCTAGCATAAAACGCTTGGGGCCCGTACGCACCTATAACAACCGCCTTCATTTTTTCATTCAGAAGTCACTAATAGTTGCCAGGGGTAAACGGGACGACAAAAAGGGTTGAGAACTCCTGTGCTAAGTTGTGATTTGATCTAATTAATGATTTGTGTCCCTTACCTCATCGCCACCTTAATTCTTGTTGGTTCCATCTCCATTTTCTGAAGACAGGAGATTTTTTAATATGTAGAAGAGATTATAACAATTAATGCTCACGTTGACACTTATTTAAAACACGCTGTGGCACTTATCAAGCTGTTTCATAGTTCTGATTTCATCTAACTCCTTAGCATAATGGTCGTCCTCAGGGGATACAAAAGCGGCAAACGATTAACGTCGAATTTCTCAGTTGTGCAAAAAAAAAAAAAAAAATGGAGTTGGAACAAACAGAGAGTATGTGTATACAGAGAGGTTTCACTATTGGTCGATTTGCACTGCGAGACGTGGGAGACTCTGAGAAACCACTGTTAGCATGGAGCGGAAAGTAGGTCGCTGCGGTAAACAATACCCGTTTGTACATTTTCCACGCGCCACAAGAGCCTACAAACAGCTCTAAATAGTTTCAATCAGCCCAAAAATTATGAAGAAACCACAGCAAACAGATATGCACACTATCTTCGGTGAAGTCGGTCTCTTTCAATTCTTAAATTTCTTGTTTACCGCAGCGACCTAGTTTCGCGATTTGATGGAAGTGAGATAAGATAAGCTAAGATAAGATAAATTTTATTCGTCCTTGTACAAGGAAATTTGTTTTGATCATTGAATACATAACAGTACAGTTACAGAAACAAAATTTATGATATATAGCGCGCACACACACGTATATACACATACGCTAATAAATAAACAAAATTAACAGTGCACATAATATGCTTCCGTTACTAAAACACACTGACCTGACACGCAGGACACAATTCAACTTTACACAGATTACGATGAAGATGACGGCATTATTGTAACATCCTAGTTGATGATGGAATAAACGATTTACAGTAGCGCTCAGTTTTAGTTTTCTTAGACAACAGCCTTAAACTTCTTACAGATCTTATGTATTCCTTGTTCAGGGGATGTTGGGGGTCGTTGATTATATTATTAGCTTTTTAAATACAAGCACCAGTGTACAGCTCATCAAAATATGGCAGATCACAGTCACAAATACATACTCTCTGGAACAAACAGGAACTAGGGTCGCAATTTGTTTGGTGCATGTGCCATAGCCTTTAGGATAAATTGTCAACATTTTCCCATCCCATTATGTCACGACTGTAATCACCAGGATTAAATTACTGGACCTCACGGGGGGTTGTCACTGTGATAATGGAGATTATTTCACTGCTAGCGACATCATTTATTTATTTTTGTTTTGTTGTTGTTGTTTTTTGGTTTCAAATCCGGGGGGTGTTTTTGTAAATGAGACTGTCACAGAAGGTGGTGATGGTGGTCACAGGTGTGATTTTGGACAATGTGTTTTCCATTCAAACACAGAAAATCAGCGGTTCATCGTATGTTTAGAAATAATTATGACGGGAAGACAACTTGGTGATGTAAGGAAAAGTGTCTTTATAACAGCATAGGACATCAGGTGGCGTGCTTTTACAAAAAATGTAGAGCTCTCGGTGCTTGATGGCTGAAACCCAGTTGACAAACAAACATGTGTGACACAGTCATGATGATTCACACGGCCATACAACTCATCCATCTTAATGGGGGGGGGGGGGGGGGGAGGGGGGGCGGTTATCATACCATGCGCGGAACGTCACAGCCAGTTGCTGCCAGCAAAATGTGTACCAAAGAAATAGCGGCAGAAACTGACTGTGTCTGACCGGGGGCTTAGTATGATAGGATCTTCCCGGATTTACTGAGAAAATACAGGGAAATTATGGTGCGGACTTCTTGTCCTCCAGCAGCTGACGGTGCCGTTCCGGGCTTAGTATGATACCCCTCTCCCAACCCCTTCTTATGTACTGCGGTAGCTACTAGTGTTCCACAGCATTGCCGATATTTACAGAGGTTATGGTCCCAAGGCTTGGAGGGGGTGGGGGGGGGGGCGGGATTACAAGGCAAGACCGTGAATTAACCTTTTACTGACTAAGTTCTTAAATGGTTAGTCCTGGCGAACAAGTGAAACCATTTAATTAATTCTTTTTTTTATTTTTTTATGGTGACCTCTTCTACTCAACTTTGGATAGAGATACCTGCGATGTCTGAGCATAGTCAAAGAAAACAAAAAAAAACCCCAACAGAACTTACATCTGCAAAGTCTTCAATCAAGAAGTAATATAGTAAGCAAAATTGTAGAATTAATTTTAATAAAATAATGATATAATAATAATGATAATAATAATAATCATAATAATAAAAATGATATGATCAGGATGATGACGATGATTACGATAATAATAATAATGATAACAATATAAAAGTAAACAAGCATTCGGGTCAATAGAACCTTCTCCAGGTAACAAAACTTGCAAAATTGTTAAACGGGAAATAACTTGTAAAAAGGTTAAAAGGGACATAATTTGTTAAATTGTTAAAAGGAACATGGTTGTTTGTATACAAGAAGAGCTCTTTGAAAGGAAAAGTACAATAAAACAACTTTCAAACATGTTCCCATTTTACTTTCGGGATTTACCTCATGAGACCTTCTTACATTCCTCGATGGGATGCAGGAAAGGCATTAAAAGAGTTTTTGCAAAGTTTTGAAAAAAAAGTGACGACAAAACGAGGCCTAGATGTTTGGATGGAAGGATGGATGGATGAATGGATGGGTGGATGGATGGATGAATGGATGGATGGATGGGTGGACGGATGGATGGATGGACGGCTGGATGGATGGATGGACGGACGACGGACAAATGGATGGGTGGATGGATGGATGGATGGATGGATGGACGGACGGACGATGGACAAATGGATGGATGGACGGCTGGATGGATGGATGGACGGACGACGGACAAATGGATGGGTGGATGGATGGATCGATGGATGGATGGATCGATGGATGGATGGATGGATACATGACCTACATAAAAAAAAAAAAATCCATGCTTCGGCGACTTGTGAACCCGTCTTGGGTCAAGGCTAACTTTAATAAAAGCTTCTTTTATCCGTAGAACAAAGCGACTGACTTTTCAGTTTCACCATCCTGTTTAAAAAAAACTATTAGAAAACCATTCTTCGTTCTCGTGTTAGAAGTGAAGTAATTCAATTCGCTTCCGGTCGATTTTACTTCCCTGACTGGGTTATTATAACAACTCCTCTCCCTCCCCTACCATAAAAAAGGACAAAAAACGAAGCCTAAAATACCACAGTATCCAGGATAAATATCATTTTCTGGAAGAGTGAATATTACCCTTCAGTGCAATACACCTTTCCATTTTATGCCTTTCAATAAAGGAACGATGCAATATTAAACCGGCAGTTAAAATCTATTTAAGACATGTTACAGAATTTGTCTCTTTACCACTGTTGAAACCTTAGAGAGTTAACCAAAGACGAGTGTTCAGTGCTCAGTGTCCTGGAATTGAAACGCTTGATATAAAGCTCTCGCTTTCTCCCTGTTTCTCTCTCTCTCGTTGTCTCTCTCTCTTTCTCTCTCTCTCTCTCTCTCCCTGTTTCTCTCTCTCTCTCTCCTTTCTCTCTCTCTCCCCGTTTCTCTCTCTCCCTGTTTCTCTCTCTCTCTCTCCCTGTTTCTCTCGCATCTCTCTCTCTCTCTCACTCTCTCTCTCCCTGTTTCTCTCTCTCTCCCTTTCTTTCTCTCTATCCCTGTTTCTCTCTCTCTCCCTGTTTCTCTCTCTCTCCCTTTCTCTCTCTCTCTCCCTGTTTCTCTCTCTCTCTATCCCTGTTTCTCTCTCTCTCTGTTTCTCTCGCACTCTCTCTCTCTCTCTCTCTCACTCTCTCTCTCTCACTTTCTCTCTCTCCCTGTATCTCTTTCTCTCTCTCTCTCTGCTTTTACCATATTTCTAACATGAAGTGGCAAAGATCTTTCTTCCCCGTTGAACACAAAGCCGTATGAGGAATAAAGTGAAAAGGTTTGCCAGTTCCCCATTCGTTCACACAAAACAAAAGGACACAATTTTCAAATGCCAGATTAAAATTCATCCAAAAAGAAGGATTGGAAACCTTTCGAAAACGAAACATGGGGGTGTTGCATAAAAGATGTGAAAAGCAGTTTTTTACAAGGAATATAATAATTATGCAAATTCACACATGAAGGCATTTTATTAACACATCGAAACCATATTTAGGGGTGAAACAGACTAAAACGGGTGTAGGTGCCAAACCGGTGGCTCGTCGCCCGTAAATTTTGCTTCACACCATCACAACAGGCACTGCCTACACCGCGACTCAGCGCGATGCAGCCGCGGATAGTGTCTGTTTCACCCCTTAGATTTTCCTTAAGAGGTGTGTAAAAAAAAAAAACGGAGCTTAATTCCAGAGACAAGTTAGGATTTTCGTTTCATGCCCAAATAAGTCAGCTGTTTTAGAACAGGCTCGAATGAGCCAGTATTGATGAACCGACTGGTGGATGTGACGTCACAACATTTAGTCTCAGTGAAATTCAAAGATACTATAGAAACAAAAGATGAGACACTGTCTTCTTCGCACCGCTAAAAAAACCATGCACACAATTTGCGTGCTGACCGGGGACGGGGTCCATAGCGCATAGTACGAAAAGAATGCTTGATATAATGGTAAATTTATGATGCAAAATTGGGACAATGCTACTGCGGCTAAAAAAATATAAAAAAATAGCCAGTTTTCCCACAGCGACTGAGGTTATAATTTCACACTAAGTGACGTCAATCACGGCTTGTAGCGATAGCTGGACAGTGAAGAAAATTTAATATTTGTCCCTACTTGGCTTCGTTAAATACGGCACTTTTCATGACTCCCGCGGGTTTGCCGCTAGGTGGCGGTGCGAAATCTGTGCACGCTAAAAGCACTGGCTGTCTTGTCTTATCAATTCTAGTATCTTTGGTGAAATCTAGCCGGTCGGCTGGTGCGTGAGGTTTTATTGAAACTGAATGTGGTGACATCACCATCCAATTAGTCGACCGATCAATATCGGCTGATGCTTGCCTAAGCTTAGTGTTTATCTCGATAATCCACGTGTCCATGATACCTTGGAACTCTTTTGAGAAATTCACCAGTGTAATCAGTTTTAACAAGTACTTTTCACGATCTTAATTTTGTTTGTTCTACTTCCATTTTCTGAAAAACGATATCTTTTTAGCATGTAGAAGCGGTATAACACATGCACACTGTGACACTTGTTTAAAGTGCTTTATAAATGGCACTTATCGAGCTGTTTCACAATGCCGATTTATTCTAACTCCTTATCGTAATACTAAAGCCGCAAACTTGTAACGCCGAATTTTTCAGTTACACAAAAAGTGCAGCTGAAACAAACAAGAACGACGGTCGAGTTTTAAATTGAATTTGTGAAATTTGAATTGATGAAACCCTGAATATCAAACCTAAATAAAGTATCCACATAGCAAGGAAGGCGCAAAGTGGCGGGTATTGTGCCGATCAGCGGCAAAACCCAAAATAAAAACAACAACAACAACAACAACAAAAAAAAAACTCCTGGAACTTGCGGACGAAAGACAAGATAAAATGTGAGTGGATCTCGTGAAATCGGGCTTAAGATAAAAGTCCAAGTTCCTGGAAAAACCAATCCAAAGAGAGAACAAATTTCCATGGAAATTGAGATGGCTTATAAAATGAAAGATTAACCATTTTCCTGCATTCAATCAAACTATTTTGCTTGAAATCGTCTTAGAAATATTTTATTTTGATTTTTTTAAAACAGCTAGAAAATTTCACCTCAGTCCAATGTCACCATATCCACTCACAAATTTTAAATTTCGGAGAAGAGCAAGTCCTGTGAGGTCATTGAAATAATCCACTACATTAAAATAATGACATACACAAACTACTCACGCCATACACAACAGAGAGCTATCAGTTGAAATCAACTCGAAATTCACAACAAAGCACGGTTGAAAGAGAAAATAGCACAATGGACTTCCCAACACTTTCGGCGTGACCACAAATAAGCCTTGATTACAACAGTTACCGCCTGTTCAGATAAGAGATCCGTGCCTGTCCTTTGGCTTCACTCATGCACGTTGGTGAAAGGAGAGGTGTTCGGACCGGACGTCCGTGTCCTGGCAATACTTTCTACAAGGGTCGAAACCGAAGCGGGAGTTCTAGTTTGTTTTTTAAACTCTTTTGCTTGCGAATCACCGATATAATAGATTCTTCTGCTGGCCACATTTGTGCCAATCATCGATGTATGGGTGCACAAGAATCCTAAGTTATTTTGTTTCGGGAAGAAAAACATTCAGCCTTCTATTCATAAATGTTACTTTAGTTAGTCTACATTCATCTCCGCCACTATTTCCTTCCTGTATAGGCAAACGTGGAAAAACTCATGATACACGAAGAGTTAAATTGTGACTGAAGCCGCAAAGAAAAAGGACATACCGGGTTCGTCTCCTCAATTCAGAAATGAGCTGGGATTTCGTT